>CAHIKZ030002722.1:862500-995000 GCA_903632075.3 Acanthosepion pharaonis | reverse complement strand
AGTAATGAGGTTCTATGCTATTTTTATAAAATAAATAAGAGTGCCTATTTTCAAGATATAATACCAGTCTTGGTATTTGTATAGATATGCTCTGTGTGTGTACAAGCACAGATGTGAAGAGATGGACACTAATCATTTAAATATTCTCTATCACATCCCAAATGAATCTGTAAGTAGAAAGTAGAATTTCTGTTTTCCCTCCAGAGGCTAGTTGAGAGATCCTATGCTGAGGACATAGGCATTCATAGTTAGGAATGAACTTGAACAAAAAATCAACCTCCTCTCCCAAGTGATTCATGACTCCAGATAAGCCTTTCCAAAACAAAACTGTAATCTGAAATTGGAAATGTGGAGTTTAATAAATTCTATGCACTTTAATACCTTATTTTATGGATGAGTTGTAACAAATTTAGTATGAGAGATAAGGAAATTTAACCTTGGAATGGCTTCACTAAGGATAGTCCAATACTGTAAGATGTTACAAAACCAAAACATTAACATAAGATCTTTAGTCATATTCTTAAATAGCTGCATCAGATCTAGTCTGTCATGGATGCTGTGCATGACATCCAACTTGTTAAGAAATGTCTAATATATATACAACTGTTTTGTGAGATCACTGATTAAAAATAGCTTCAATTGAAGGAACCCTGTTGGTCTTAAGGATGACAATCCTTCATCAGACTTCATAGACTGGTGTTACAGAATCACAAACTTTACAAAATGATTATACCCACATCACTTGAAGACTTGCAACAACTAAAAATAGATAGCACATATAATTAGAATGGAAAATAATAATATTGTGGCAAGTGTGTTCACATCAGAAGGTTGCCAGTGTGGTTAGGTTGTAGGATAATTATTATATTGAAAACTTTGGGAATAAAACAAACTGACTCAAGGGTTATAAATAAATAATATATTTTTTATTCATTTGCTTTAGAGTGATGAGGGAGTCCTTTGGTATTCAGCATAGCAAAAAGTTTGTTAATAAGGCAGATACTGGTAGCAGTCTGGAGAAATGTCCATTTCAGTAGTTTGAAGTTGGATTATGTTACGGATAGTAGTAATCTCAGAAATTAGGTCAATGTCAATCTACTGTTTTTTCTCAGTCCTGAGCAGGGTGGATATATCATTAGCAAATGACCTCTTAATTGCTTCTTCATGCATAGCTGTTTTCTATGCGGTAGCATTCTTTTGTTCCATCCTCCCCTTGTTCTATCTGCCACTAGCCCAGAGGTGTCAGGTTTATATCCTTTTGATCAAGAATTTGGTGTGAACATTGGTTTGGACTAACATCAAAAGTCTCTTTGTGTCAATTTTTTTTGATTGGCCAAATTATTTTATTTTCTAGCATTCCTTTCTTATCCATTCATTTTTTTTTTTTTTTTTTAATGTAAGTTATGTGTGTAGCCTTCCTGTTTTTTTTTGTATTTTTTAGTTACAAATAAATAGGCTGTACTCCTGCAAACCTCCGGTGTTTTGGGCCGGGTTCAATCTTTCCTTCTTATTTGAAGGTTGCCTTCTTGTTAGGTGAGAGAGAGAGATATCAAAATAAGTTCAGAAAGAGAAAAATAAGGGTTTTAAAGGAAAGCACAAATGCCTTATATTATATTTTCATACTTTATTTTATTTGTTTTTTTTTTTTTATCGGGACTCACTTACAATGTAATCAAGATATTGGCTTTTCTCACTTAAAAAAAGTTTAGGAAGGAAGCTACATTATTAGTAGAAAGACCAATAAGAATGGAATTGAGAAGCCTGTTTTCTTGAAAGATTTTATAAATTTAAATGTTTATTCAGTGAATGCCGAATATTTTCTATAAGAGGAACAGCTAATTTCACCATTACCATAAATAAATATTTTGAAAATTTTATTGCCTGTTATATATTTCCTTCATATTGAATTTTCAGTGTTTGTCTTAAGGTTTTCAGTTTATATTACATGAAAACATGTTCATATAAAGATTCAAATTTGTGTCATCTATTGGAAAGAAAAATGATAGAAGAAAAATTGAAAATGATTAGTGTTATTTTTATATTGGCTTGCCTGTCTTTTTTTTTTTCAATGTTTTTCAGGTTGCCAGGATCGATATGAAAAACAACTCTTGAGTTTGAAACAACAGTTGAAATTAAATGGTTCTTCAACAAGCAGTACTCCTCCTCAGGAAGAGAATGACAACCATCAAGTGGATGGAGGAAGTGGCATTTCCCCTCAGTAAGTGATCATCATAAAGGTTTCACATTAATTAATTGTTTCAAAGTTGTCGTAGTGATGATGAGGAATAATATCAACAGCCTGCAGTAAAATTACTTGGGCAGCTTTTTTTTTTTTTTTTTTTTTTTTTTTTTTTTTAAAAAAAAGATCATCAGAGTGTAGGTCCTCCAATGTGACATAGCTTATTGTCCAATGTGTGTCTCCATTTTGAATATAGAATTTGTTCCTTGGAGATTTATTTCTGTAGCAACTGTAAAATTTTAAGTGGATGAGGTGCTGATCTGATGTCCAGGTTTTTCTATTTCTCAGTTGAGAGCTGTCAACTGTTTCTTTTTTTTATTGTCATAGTAATCTTCTAGCTGGAGTGCCTTACAGAGATAAAGAACGCCAACTAATTTGTTATTTATCCATAGATGACAAGAGCAAAGTTATTTCCTTCCTTCCTTCTCCAAGGGCATAGTGTAAAATGTATGTCAGCAGCCTTGGACAAATCTCAAACTTTGATCTTGTGTTTCATACTCATAACCATTACATTATCATATGTATATTTATCTAACCATTACATTCTCATCATATATATATATATATATAATATATATATATATATATGAGATAGAGAGAGTTAATCTTTTGTAAAGAGAAATGTTGTAGTTGGTTTTCTAGTTGCTCTGTTTTTTTTTTTTTTTTTACCAAACTTGCTTTTATTATTGTTTTTATCATAATCACAAGCCTGTAACTCATTAGGGTTGTTGGGGCATCCAATAGTGGGTTGTCTTAGGCAAGTAACCTGACGGAGCCCATCCCTCTTCAGGATGGTATTCCTTTTCTTAGACTGGCTGCCATTCAAGACAGTTGAGGCTAGTCTGCCCAGCTATTCACTCTGTATATGATTTCAGCATATATACAGTTAGCTTTTTAGTTCATCTGTATATTTTCCCCAAATTTATAATCTTTATTATTGAGTTTTAACACAGTCACAAAGCCTTAACCTCTTAGAGTTGTTGGTGCAATAGAGGGTGTGTCTCTGGTGCAATAATTTAGAATTGTCTTTCTCCTAGACTGGTACCTGTATCAAGAATAAAGAGTCCAGTCTGTCGTATTATTTATGAAGGCTTCAGTTTTCATTCACCGAGACTGACCGCCAACCAAGACACGACAATCTATTCTGTCCTGCTATTTAACCTTTAAAGTAAGATGCTTTTTCATGACTTTTACAAGAGTATTTGTTTAAAAGTGAATGCAACTGACTTGGTCAGAATATGAACACGCCCTGATGATTCCACTTTCTGTGCCTATAGCCATTATGCTACCTGCACGTCCAACTTATCAAATGCTTATCAAATATACTTATGTGATGCAGCTGTTAGATGAAACTTAGAATAACAGTGATTTGTCTGAGGAAAAGGTGATCAGCAAGTTTGTATCCAGCATAAATATTAACACCAAATCATTTCCTTATTAAATGAAGAGATGATATTTGAGAAATGATAATCTCTGTATAAAATTGTCCTGGGTATGATGATAAACTACATCTGGCAGCAAGGTCTCTCATCAGGATTTTGGAGGTTTGGAGGAGCATGGAACCACCTCTTAACTGCTGTTGTTCTCAGATCCACTCTGACTTGGAGTGGCAGCATGTGTTAGGGTCCCAGCTGTGAGCAAGTATATGAACTTCCAAACAAAAAATCAACAGTACATTTTTATAGCAAAATGACAATCAATGCAACACTAAAAACATAAAAAAACATTTGTATAGTAAAATCACCAACACATTTATGATCTACAAACTATATCTATAAAACATGCCTTTATCTAAAAGTATAAAATTATGTACAGATTATTTAGATTTCAGCATTAAATAAGCCATAAAGGTTGATATGCCACTAAACAAAATCAACCAACGTGTATAAAAAGTTCACATTTTAGAATTTTAATCTGCTAAAAAGAAATTAGATTTTACCTTTTAAAACTGAAATCAATAAGACACATCATTGGAATAAATTAAATTTTATTCTTTAGGTAAATATTTTGTAAATTTAGCTCAAAAAGCTAAATATAATTAAGGAAATGATTTTTTTATTTTTTTTTTATTCTTGTCTGTGTCAAATATATTAACAACAGCAATTAACAATATTTCATTTTAGATTTAATTCATTTTAGATCCCTTATTGCCAATATCCTTGATTAAGAACAAAAAAGAAGTTTTATTTAAATCCCAGAAGCAAAACATTCAATGTGTCTTTATTTGAAAAGTTATTTTTTTTTATTGCAATGTAATGGTAATTATTAGGTGTGTACAACAGTTTTCAGTATTCATTCTTAAAATAATATTCTGTAATTTTCAAAAAAGGTTACTTTTGCATCCACACCTAATATGACTTAAAATAGATAATTTCTCATGCTTATTACTTTCTGAATCCAGTTTTACTATCTTTTACTCATTACTGCTTCTTCTCAAAGATAAAACATTTTCTGCACAAAGAAATAATTTATAAATAATAAATATATAATAATTTATAAAATTTGTATACCATGAACCAAACATAAGAGCATCCACAAAGTTTTAGAGAAAAATCGAAGCAAAAGAACACTTATATTTAACATCAGGAAGAGACAATTGAAATTTCTAGGACACATAATGAGGAAAGAGGGCTTGGAAAATTTGATACTCACAGGACAAATTGAAAGCAAGAGGTTCAGGGGAAAACAACACACAAACTACATTGTAAACTTGTGTAAATTGATGGCAGAACAGGGTTTATGAGAAATAATTAAGACAAAATTTATTAAGAACTATAAAGGACAGGAAATTGTGGAGAGCCATGATCAACAATGTCCTGGAGAAGTTAGAAATTTCCAAAAGTTAAAAATTAGGGAAATATACATTGTGTTGTTAAATGAAAAGTCTGATCCCATTAGATGTGAATTCGTTTTACAAAGTAAGATGAAAACTTAGTTTATGTGTTAAACCCTTGAACATATTGAAACTACTTAAGTTCGTATTTTTTCTTTGAAATTTAGTTTTTGAAAAATGAGCTGCATTTGATGAAGATAATGGTCCAAGAAAAAAAATATCTGATAAATTATTTTATTAAAAAAGAAGTATTAGCTGCTATCCATATAAAAGCTAGTGTCCATTGCTTTTTTGTGCACAAAACATGTCATACTATGTTTTCAGTTTTTGTTTCCCATACACGATAAATGCCTTTTTAAATTAACTAATGAGATAACTGAAATATGGAAGATCAAAAATGTCAAAATCTGACATTACTCACTGTAGAAATACACTTTAGAATCTTCCCAGCATTAAAATTTTTGTCATATGACTGGCAGCATTCTAGTTAGGATAATTATATATGAGTTAGATGGTTTAAAATTGAAGCAGATTTTTTGAAAGATAATTTGGCCAAAAATTGAGGTTATTGTTTTGACGTTTATTTATTATTTGAGTGTTGAAGACAGAAAAAAATTGGTTTCTATGTCATTAGAAAAACTGAAAGCTAATGAAGAATTGAGCTGGTATCAAGAGAATTAACATAGCAGAGTGAATAGCCATGGTTATTGTAAATAAATGGCAGAATTGCCCAACAAATGGAATTGACAAAGTTTGCAATAAACAATGACAGGGAAAAGAGAAGAAAACAAGGCAAAAAAAAAATATAAAGCAAGCAAACAATATATGAAAGGCAAATTAATAGTAATAAGGCAAAGCAACCATAATATGACAAAAAGTTAACAAACTAAGAATTGGTGTTGACACACAAGAGCGAATTCAGATAAACGATCATAGCATTCTGATTTCGAGACAAGGGAGACTGGGAATGAGTTAAATGAAACTGAGAACTTGCCTGTTTTATTGGCTAGGAAGAAATCCCAGCATGCATTTGTGTGCTTCTGCCTATAAATTTTGGGAGGTGAAAATGTTTTGCAGTCATTCCCAATAAGGATTGACACCAACAAAGTTTGATGTAGAGAGAGTCAGTTTGAAAGCATTGTCTTGAATATTCTTTGGAGTAGTTTTGATTTGGAAGCAATTTTATTTGGTAGAGAAATATTCTGTTGTGGTTTTGATTTTTCTCATTTTCATGAAGATGATGATTGTAAGAGAGAAAACTAATCAATTAGAATATCCTTTTTTTAAATATAAACACCTAAAATTTGAGCATGTGATCATATAACAGAGTTGAAGATGAAAAATTTGAGAAACACACACGTGTATGTATATATATATATATATATATATATATATATATATATATAGTGTGTGTGAATAAAGACCAAAGGAAAATCTTTTATACAATTTACATTGTTTGGACTGTTATTCTCATCTTTATTCACAATGTTTTAGCCGTTGTATACTCTGGCCTTCTTCAGGTGATATATGTTGGAATTTCAAACTGAACACTTTTTGTCCACTGGGGTAGATTGTTTTAGTTCTACATGCCATGCACTTTTGTTCTCTGTTTCAGTTAATTCTCTTTAGTAACTCAATTATCCAAGTTATATTCACTTTTGCTGTGGTCAGGTATTGAACTCACAACTCTTTTGGTCAAATCACTGGATTACTTCAACCAACGTCTTTACCCCCTGGGCCATGTGTACATTGTCTGAAACATTTTGAATATGACAATAAAGACGAGGTCAGCTGTTTGAACAATGTAAATAGTATAATTAGTTACAGTATCTCATCTCATATATAGACAGATGTTAAAAGGAAAACTTATCTTAGTCAACGTGTTTCATCCTAAGATAAATTTTCCTTTTGTCTTTATTCATATTGTCCTTTCACAGATATACTCTATCTGAAAATTTTCACACACACACACACATATATATATATATATATATATATAAAATTTGGATTGGCAAAATGAATTCTTAACTAATAAATTTACTCTGACTTTAATTCAGATAAGTCTAAGGAGCCTAATCCCTTTTTGCTTTATACTGAAACCCAGTTAGTACATTGTATTGATTACTAATATTGATATTTAAAAATACTTCTAGCACAAGTGAGATTTGCTGTATTGTATTGTTTGTAGATATATGATAGCATATACTTCTCAATCAATGCTTTCCTGGACAGCTTTCAAGGCGCTGATCAAACTGATTTAATGAAGGCAATTATTCTAAATTTGTTATGTTTCTCTTGCTATCTTTTCCTTTTCTCTACAATATTTCAAATTAGGCTGCCAGTCAGTTGTACAGTATAAACGTCAAATGAATGGGTAAGGAAATAGGTTAGAGATTGAAAGTGGCTGAGGAAGTTGTTTATAATGGTTTCCAATGGTTAGGAAATGCTTAACTCGATTGATTGATGGCTGGAATTGGATCTTCCATTCATGAAGAATAAATTTCTCGGCAACAGATTAGAGAGGCCATTACTACAAAGTTCAGAATTTTATCCTTACTGGGTGGCTCAAACAAAATTTGGCATTAAATAACCTAATAAGAGTTGCCAACTTATAAAACTAACCAAGAAATTGTTCTAAATTAAAAAAAATAAAAATAAAAAAAAAGTGCTATCAGCTTTTTGATGGTTTCTCTTGTTTTTTTTTTGTTTTTTGTTTTTTTTTCAGGCAGAAGCTTGAAGAATTGCTGCTTAAATGTATTATCTATATTTATCTATAACACATACACACATACAAAAATAAAAAGACAAAAGGAAAAATTATTCTTAGCCAACACATTTCATCCTCTGTGGGAATTTATTTTGCTGCATGTGTTTATATACAAAAACAATGATGTCATTGGTTTAACAAAGTGTTTAAATTTGAAAACGTTCATGAATATTTATCAGGTGGTTGAAAGGTCAGTTAAAACATGTGGAGGGCATAAAGTATCCTAATTCAAATTCTGGTAAAAAAGCGAGTAATATTCAAGAAATATATTTATATATATTTTTTTTTTTTTTTTTTTTTGAATGAATATTGTTTAAATTGTGATAAAATTATTATGGGATGGATGGATGTGCAGTACACCTTCAAAAAAAAATGAGATGATAGATTAACAGTTTTCTTTTGATATGCCAATATTTTTATAATCATGGATGTTGGCTTGGGTAAGTAGTAATTCTTTCAGGAAGATGAGATTGGAAAGAAACTGGGGCGTAGATTTATATTTTGATAAGAATTGATAGCGGCACTGTCGAATTTTCCTCCTGAGTAAAATATTTTCTATTTAGATGAGAGGGGCATTTTTTTTTTTTTTTTTTTTTTTTAATCAAAATTGTGGTTGATATATATACAGCATGCAATGGGTAAATAGCTACCATTTTATATTTTTCATTTTGTGCATGTGTGTTGTTTTTGTCAACTGCACAGTATAGTAGGGTCAATTGGACACCATCTGAGAAAAAGACCAATATGACACAATTCACTCTGCCAGAAATTTGGAAATGTCATGCTGTACTGCTTGGCATTTGTGCCGGAAGCGCCAATACGAATATTTCAGGGTGTTTAAGTGTCAATATAAAGACAATGCAGAAGATTCAGAAAAAATTGGATGTGTCTTATGGTGATTATGAAGCTATGGTAGCTCAGAAAACTCACTCTGATTGTTCTGATAAGAACTTCCTGAATTTGTTGGTGAGGGTCTCAGACTCAACACTGAGGGCTACATTAAGTGCCTTGAGGTAGTGCTGCCCTGGATCAAGAGGGTGGCTGCTGGAAGTCCCTATGTCTAGCAACAGGACTCTGCACCATGCTACACAAGCAGGAGAACATGGTCATGGCTGTAAGACAATTTCTGTGACCGCATCACCACTTACATCTAGTCACATATCTCCCAAGACTGCAACCCCCTTAATTATTATATTTGGGGCACAGTTGTGAGAGAGACCAACAAAACTCTTTGTAACACCAAAGATTAACTGAAGTCATGGATTATGGTAGCATTCACCAAATTAAACAAGGAGTATCTGTCTATATTTCTGAGATGAGGTGTTATGTAAACTATTTACATTAATCAGAATATGAGCACTGGTAAAAAATGGTTGCTGAAGACATTAGGTTTATAATACCCAGAAATTCATACACAGATGCATAGCACAGTGGATAAAGGCATTAGTTAGATCCAGTGACAGGACCTAAAGAGTGTGAGTTCAATACCTGGTTAAGGCAGTGGAGAACTTTGAGACAAATGATAATTGACATCCATTAGACATGGCACGTGGAACTAGAACAGTCTACCACAGCAAGTGAAATAAAGGGTTCAGTTCAACATTCCAACCACCTGAAGAAGGCCAGAGCATACAATGGCTGAAATGTTGTGATAAATATGGCAACAAAGATGATAGTCCAAATAATGTAAATAGTTAAACAAGGAGGTCATCCAGAAGAGTTGCAGAAGATTCCAAAGTCGTCTGGAGGTTGTGGTTGAAGCCAATGTTATTAAATAAATTTACTGTTTAGTATTAAAGATATTTTTGTGTAATTTTGGTAAATATATCATTTGTCAGTATTTTCATTTGTGTGTAATTTAGATGACAATTTATCCATCGCACTCTCTCTCTGTGTGTATGTGTGTGTATATATATATATATATATATATATATATATATATTTTAGAGGAAATGGAAGCCACAGATGTTTTTGGTTATAATGTGGATTTATTTATTTAATTTTTGAAAATATCTACTTTATTTTCTATATTTTTTGATACACTAGTTTCAAGTCTTGTGACTGTCATCAGGCAAAGAATGCTTATTTCCACATATTATTTATTTGTGTGCATGTATAGGCAACATCAACAAAGCCCAGTTTGATTAAATCCTAATGGATTGAATGCATCACTAAAAGTTTTCCAATTCATCATATTTTTCTAAATACACATATTAACAAAAAGGCACACACTTGCGCGCACACACACACACACAAATTTATTTAATAAATAAATAAATGTTTTATTACTCTTTAAGCAGAGGAACATCATCTCTACCAATCCAAGAAGAATTTGGATTACTACCACACACAAAAGACAATGGTTAAACATAGAAAACAAAGAAAAAAATTAATTCCTTCAAATAATATTTGGAAATAACTATTGTTCACCTGATGACAGTCACAAAACCTGAAACTTGTGTAGCAAAAAATATGGAAAATATATATTTTAAAAAAATAAATAAAAAAGATCCACATAACCAAAAACATTTGTGGCTTCTCTTTTCTCTTTAAAATATACAAGTTTCTCTCATTGGAACAGCTTTAATCTTTTCCTTATATACATATAAAATTCAATCTGCTTAAAATCCATATATATATGTTTTACTAGAATGTTGGCTTCAGTCACTTTCCCACTGTCATAACATAGCTTCCCTGTGCTTTTTCTATAAATATTTCCATGGTAATTGTTTTGCTGAGCTTTCCTCTTTGGTATCTCGACTTTACGAATTTAAGCACGCTACTAGATTGGCAGTTAGGTTTCATTATTTTGCTGTTGAAATTGCTAGATGTAACCACCATGAGTTTTATGCTGTTTCTTCTCTTGTACTTCTCACTTGTGGAACTCTCTTCCAACTTGTTTTGTAATGATCTTCAATTGTTGCCATCTCTTCTTTTATTGTCTTCTCTTCTTAGTAATGATTTTTCTCAGATTCTTTCATTCATTGTCTCATGAGTGAAATGATAAAAAAAAAAACAGATTGCATTCTTGCTATCTTAATTTTATTTGCTTGTTTGTTTACAATGTTAAAAAAAATGAGAGAGTTATGAAAAGTGTGAGATCTTTTTACAAAACGGTGAATTTAGATGTTTTCTTTCTGATTTGATAGGTTCAATGTATGATGTAAATTCTCATTGTTTGTTCAGATTTCTTGACTGAATATTTTGAAGATTGGATTTCATTTTTGAATATCCTCATTTATTCCAAGCTTTCATGTTTTATATCCTATTTTCTTGGAAAATGTTTTTATCTTAATCATATTTTCAAATAGATCTGTATTTATTTTAAATTCTCAAAATATTTCTTTTCAGATTGTCATCTGATGAAAATTTTCATGATTGTCAAGGTAAGTTTAAAAACAAAAAAAAAATGCAGAACAAATATCACTTGATTGTTGTTGAACAACTGGTGAAAGAAAATCAAATCCTGACTTGATTGAAAGTAGACTTTACTATACATTAATCTGTCATTGAATTACCAGGCAAATACAAAAAGAAACAGAAATAAATATTTTTTTTAAATGAATAGGGAAGAGTTTAAATTAGGAAAATGGATGAGATAGTCTCTTCTACCTTTATGGTACAAGTTTATTTTATTCACTCTCCCAACACATTGGAATCAGGTGGTTCAATCTTGAAGGGAAGTGAGTAGATATTGACTCCTTGAACTAAGTCACAAAGATTCTCCAGTAACCTTGGTGGAATCTCAAACCACTGTTAACCAGATCCTCTATCTTGGTCAGGTGGAACCAGGATTATGTGATCCACTGTTTTAGGGATGTTGGAATTTAGCTTATCTCGGCATTCATTGGGTAAAGATCAAATGGAAAATCTAAATTCTAGGATCCCTGAAACAGTGGATCGCACAACCCTGGAAATTGCGAAAATACCTATAACCAATTCTCAGAGTTCATTGGGTAAGGATGAAATTGAAGAGGTTATGGTGATTTCTGCAAGGCCTTCTGCCATTTGATTTAGGCATGGAATGCCTTAATGAAACTGTATCTGATCTGTTCTTCCATTGTTTTTTTTTTTTTTTATTGCTAAAGGCAGGGTTTTCCAAATTATGCCATCATATCATTCTATCTTGGAGATTGTAAGGAGTTGTGTGACTAGTTGCCCTCTCCACTTTTAAACAAGAAATCTTTAAATTCTTCAGATATGAAGGAAGGAACTCTGATTATATATCAGCTGTCATTTCCAATCGATTAAACTTTTGATGAAAAGATCATGGTAGAAAGATCAGGACATAGGAAGGTAAAAAGAAATCTCCAAAATTCACCAATTTGGATCAGAATGTAATTGTGCTGAGACTGGGGTAGTGAAGTTGCTTAGGATTCAAGTTCAGTCTAAAGGGTTGTGTAGCTTTGACTAACTTTCTTGGGATAGGCTTGAAAAACAGAAGTTTTACTTCAGAACAAGTGGGCCATGAGAATGTCATTTTCTTAAATTCTTTGATGTTAATGGTTAGTGAATCTTTTTTGTGGTTGTCCTGAAGAGAGCTCCACATTTTTGCATAGTGTCCCTTTTTACAATTATTGCATATGGCATATCAGGCAGGACACTATATAAACAACATCAAGGCATAGTTGTGCTAGTAGAATAAATACCAGGTTTTTTTTTGCAGGCACAGAAGTCATTTACCTGCGTCTTCTGAGACTCAAAATGAGCAGCAGAGGAGATGTTGAGCCTGAAGCAATGTTTTGAGGCCATTTCTAGTGTCTGTGCCCTGTTTGTAAACTGATTATTAATCTGTTTTATTCTCCAAAAAAATGCAATTGAATTGTATAGAAAGACAAGCCGTTTATGAAGGCATTACTAATGTAGTTGTCACAGGCTCCAACAGCCGATACAGCCTTAAATTTTGCTGTCGTTTGTAAGATGTTTAAAACACTCATACTGGTCAAGTGGTCAATGCATATTTTGAGAAAGTTTCATTCTTAGATTTCCCGTCCTGGGTAAGACGATAAACTATGTCCAACAGCAAGGGCTCTTGTCAGGAGATTTTAAGGAGTGTGGAACTACCTCTTAATTGCTGGTATTCCCAGGTCTACCCTGACCCGGGGTGGTAGCGCCTGTTAAGGTCCCAGCTATGGGCAAATAGTTAACTCCCAAACTGAGGGTAAAACACTATGAAAATGTAAATAGGTTTTAATACCAGAAATACTTTGTAAAAAAAATTATTTCCAGCAATACATTTTTTAAAACAAAAAATATTGCCAGCTATACATTTTTTTGAAAAAATATCACCAGAAATAAAAATTGTCAGCATTAAATAACCTTTTGAGGTTGATATGCCCTAAAACAAACCAAACCAAACCAAAACCTTAGGTTTCATGTATTTTCTCTTTAGAGTGTCGATAACACTCTCATAATTTTGGCAGTCAGCAATGTAATTGTATATTTGAGGAGTAGTGTAGGAGATAAGGGGGTTAAGAGACATAAATCTTTGTTGCCGTGGTGCCATTTTCTTGGAGCTGGAATCTGCACCTAAATGATCTGATCTAAGAAATCTTTCTCATGCATTAATGTAAAAGACAATTTCTAACTTGGCTGAAAGTAAACATTACTGTACATTAATCCTGCATAGATTCACCAGGCAAATACCAAAAAAAAATATTTAATACAGTGTTGTAGTGAACTACCACAGAGGGCAAAGAGGCACAGGGTTGTATGCATTTTTGTATCAGTCAATGTAACATTATGGAAAATGGGCTTACCTCTAGGCTAAAAATGGGTTGGGATGTGTCTTGTATGTAAACTATCCCAAAAGGAAAAAATGCCTGAATTGTTGGTCACACATTTACAATAGATAGCTCTCAGAGTTGGATAAACTCTTGCAAGAGTCTCTTTTTACATATGTAAATTTGGGCTGTCAATGAAGATATAAAAAGTGTATAATAAGGCAAAGAGAGAACAGTGACAACTGTAGCAAAAAGGAGACATGTTGCTGACAATATCGGTGGATTGGTTTACTTAAGGATATGGATTATGAGGATCAAGAAACCAGAAGAAGATTCCACAAGAGTGTGGCAGAAATACCTCCCATATAATGGTAAGACATTAGTGGCAATGTTTGCAGGGGATGGTGTCAGCTCTTTGTCATGGCACTCAATTATAACTGGTTTATTTGCTGCACTGGATGTAACTGGATGGAGTAGGTAATTTATCAGTATCTGTCGACTACATCATGCCCGGAAACAATTGCCAATATGGCTGGTATATTTCTCTGTCCAGCTTCATTTGAACAGAGATTAAGCCTTTTCCAGTTCCACCTGTCTGACAACGGTTATCAGTAATTGGACCCAAATTCTGTTGTCACGTCCATGCAGAAAATTGATGAAATCGATCTGCAGAGTATAGTAACCCTTCACTTTTGGTTGCTGGTTATAGTCATGTGTTGATGGTTAGCTTGAAGTAGAGAAAAGTTCTTTGATAAATGAACCAAACATGTTCTGTAAACTTAACAGAGTTTAATGTGAAGAGAAAAAAATGTTTGCAGAATTTAACTTCTATGAAATGGTGCTGGAGGGTTCTCTGTATTCATTGTATCTGTGTGTTTGAAATGCAGGTGTGTTATTGATTTACTCTCCTCACAGAAAATGACTGCAAAATGAAATGCATGTTTGTTTATATTGGGAAATTCTCCTCCAAATGATTAATGACTTTATTTTACCTAGCCAGGCTTTAGAAATGGACATTTTACAATGCTCATAGATAATAATCTCCATATTCCCATAAATTAACTAGATGGCTTCCTTATTTGTGAAGGATTACTTTCCAGAGATCAAAACCATGATAATTATGAAAATTTTACATGATTGTCACAGAAAAGGGACATCTGATTTCTCTTTTGTCCTCATCTTCAAATTGATTTCACCTTTACCAGTTTTCAAAATTTGTACAAACCCCTTTTCAAACAGACCTTGTAGCATTCATCAAATAACATATTCAAATGCCACCTATCAGCGCATCAACCCTGTTATGGCTGAAAGTTATTTTGCACTGATATCTGCATTTGAAAATACATTAACCTTACTTTATCAGTATAACTTCTCATTTCTTTCTTCCAATCTCTGGTCCAACATTCGTGTCCTCCTGAAGCCAGAGTTGAATTTGCCAAACCATGTTTTAATTTTCTGTTTATTTAAATTTTACCCCACACATCATTTTTACAGTCCTACTGATATAAACTGTTGATTTCAGGATCGTTCCCCTGTTACAATAATTTAGTTTCATTACAGCCAAATTTGGAAGTTAATTTCTTGTAATAGCTGAAGAAATATAGGCCAGAATGAAGTCTGATGTCCATATTTAACTTTTATAAGAGAGGTGTCTTTAATCTTGCAAAGACACAGTTTGTAAGACAAATGAATTTTAGTGTCAGTTTTTTTAAATGTTTTTTATATACAAAAAATATGATGCTTTGACATTTTGTTATTGCTTTCCATTTAAAAACATGAGACATAGTATGTTGATATCTTTTTGGTCTAAATCTCAATGATATTGATTTATATATGAATATATATTCTTAAAAAAAGTGAGAGATGCCCTCTCTCTTCTTTTACAGGTGGTACACTTGATGACTAAAAATAAATATGGTTAACATCACAAGTACAAATTTCAAATGAGTTGTCAAATGTTAATGACTCTTTATATGAGGGTGGGTTAATGAGTCTATAGTATGACATGGTTATTAGTTGAATTTTGATCTGAATTTTTCATTGTATAATTGTTGTCATTTTCTTTTAAAGTTCCCTAATTCATTTCCTTCAACCAAGTAGTGTAAGTCAAACGATCCAACAACACATGTCTCCTGTTCACTACCACAGTCACGTTTTTCATCTGTCATCTCTTTAAGCACTTTTTATAGATTGAGTGTCAGTTCAAATTTACATATGTTAAAAGATATTCTTGTAAAAATCTATCCGACTCTTGAGACCTATCTCTTTTAAATATGTGACATGTAAAACCGCCATCTTCTTTTGGCCAATATTTTACATGCAGATATCTATGAATCCATTTTCATCCAGGAGGTGAAACATTTTCTCTAGTGTTACAATGTTTGTGATTAATGGAGAAGTATTGGGTGAAGTACATTGACAAAGAAAGAGATTATGTTGCAAAATAAGGATTTGTTGTGTAAGCAACATACTTACTGATCTGCCTATCTATATGGCAAGTTTCGCTCCACTGATGGCTTCTCAAACCATGCATGAAAGAGAAAATGGTGCGGTGGGGAGGAAGCAAATTGCATATGAATCTTTTTATTGTGTGAAAATTGATTACCAAATCTTAGCACTTAAAAACCTGTTGGTTGATTTGTGAATTTATCGATATTTAATATCAAGGGAAGTAATTCGTGATTTACTGGATTTGATATTTTCTAGATACGCTTGGTGAAGACATACTTAACAATGAGAAATTGCAAAATATATTGCAATCTCCCTCAAAGGAAGATTACATCAAAGATTTAAATGGTAAGTATATTTCCAAATAATGAAGGGCACTATATTGATGAAAACATTTTTTCTATTTTTTATCTAGAGCCAGAACATTTTTAAAAATAACTGATGACTATTAAAAATATATACACTTTTCAGTGGATAAATTTTCATCAAGGTTTATAGAGAATAAATTGTCACACATGATTTACATTTTATTCTTTTAAACCAAAATTTCTGTCAAGTTCTCATGAATCAATTTGATTTGGTAATCATTTCACCCCAAGCAAGGCAATAAGGCCACTAAGGTGGGGGGGTTACTGAGTGTGAAGAAATAAGAAAAAAAAAGAGAAATATTAAGAAGCAAGAACAATAAAAGAAGAGTAATCAAGAAGATGGTAGATAATGATTGACATTGCATTTAGATTTTTGAAGATCAACATTTTCTTGAACTTGCATTACTGAATCTAGATAATAAAATTTATATTATGTACAAACATTTTGAATGCAAGTTGAAAATTTTTCTTTTTCCGTAAATTTTTTTATCTTTTTATTTAATTTTTTTAGAATAGAAAAACAAGGCTTCACTTGGTAACAAAACAACATATCTTAGTTAATAGGACATTTCAATTAGTATGAATGAAAAGTTTAATTTATTTGACGTTTAGTAGGTCAGGAGATCATTTTTTTTTTTTTTTTTATCTTGGAAGCAACACTGAGTCGGGTAGATCATCCTTTAACAGTCTATTTGTATCTGCAAGTTTCATATCTGTGGATTGAAAATATTTACTAAAGGAAATTCTAGAAAGGTTTAAAAAACAAAAACCTGCCATGTGCCAATCACTGTTGTTGAATCCACATGAATGATGTCTTCTCATTACTTCTGACATAACTTCCACTCCTCCTTCTTCCAAAGATCCTTACTCTTTCTAACACTCATTGTTTTCTTTGCATAGCATTTATTTTCTATTTGTTTTTTGTGCACTATTATCTCCAAGATTTAGAAAGGAAATTTTTTTTAAAAAAATAATTTCATCTTTTACTAAAAGAAAATAAATTTTTAAAACTCAATAATTAGTTGATGGGTAGATTTTTAAAATTGTATTTTTACTTTTTCTTTTTTCCTCTTTTACTTTTGTCTTCTTTTTTTACCTCCTTTTCCTTTTTTTTTTTTTTTTTTTTTTTTTTTTGTTAGTAACAACCTATTCAGCTCCTCTTTTCATATTTAGTTGAACTTGTTTGATAAATTATTTTCTACCTTACAACTTTTTTCCCAACTGATAAAATGTTACAACCCTCTTGTTATTTATCATGGAAAATGTTCTAATGAGATACATTCCTTAGTTCTATCAGTTAAGACCTTTATAGCCAAAAATTTTCCATGCCATGTACACAGTGGCAAACCATCATCGTTCCTTTTGTATTCCATTGGTAAGGAGGAAGTTTCATTTGGACAGCTTCTTCCCAAGAGCCATTGCTTTGTAGAACAACCCCAAGAGGATGCTTCCCTATTCACTACAATCTTGAAGATGTTAATATATTAAATTCAGATTCAACTGTTGTCTATCCTATATATTCTCATAAGCTGCACTTTTTACCCCCACCTTTCATGTGTATAAAACAACCTCATTCAGTAACCCTCTGCTTTGAATGACTCTTGTGCCTTGTATTGGGTGAACAATAATGTAAAAAATAATTTTATATTGCAACTTAAATATTTCAGAAAAGAATACATAAAGGTCATACTTGCCTGCAGGTTAAGATCAAATGAAATATTTCATTTATATCTAAAACATTCATTTTCAGCTTTGCGATTAAATCTGGACACAGAACTTGAAGAGAATCGAATTCTTAAAGAACAGCTGATCAATACTGAGGTATAATTTTAATTTCTTTTTGTCTTTTTTTTACCTCCCAATGTATTTCAAACAACATTAAAATTTAATTTGTGGAGACTCATATGAACTTTCTTTTCCACCTAGAAAAAATTCAAGTCCCAAGTTATCTCCCTTGAAGAAGAAATTGAAAAGCTCACAGAAAAACTCAAGAAAAAACAAGAAAGGTAAATAAAATAGTTTTTAATAAAATAATCTAAGTTTGATTCATGCAACTAAATATGAAGTAGCAGTTAAATGAAAAAAGAAAATTAAACTGTAAATGATTTAATTTATAGAATAACTGTGCACACCATTGTACAATGTGTGGTAGAAATACCTCCCACATAATGGTAAGACATTAACTAGATGAAGACACCATTGCTACTAATGTCTTACAATTAAATGGGAAGTATTTCTGCTGTACACTGTATATTGGTTCATTTGAACATTTATCTGAGTTTTGATTTTTATTAGTTTTTGGCCATTGTTCTCTCTGTCTTTGTTTGTTGGTTTTTGATAAGGAAGCATATTCAAAGATTAATGAAAATATATGTGATTCATATATATATATATATATATATATATATATATATATATATATATATGCATACACACATTATTTTCAGATACACTCTATCTGTAAAAGAACAAAATGAATAAAAAGATGAGGAAAAATTATTTTTAGCTGATATCTTTCGTCCCCTGAGGGACTTTATCAAGGCAATGTAGGAATTATTTTGTTGCACGTGTTTAAATACAAAAGGAAGGAAGGATGTCATCGGTTTATCAAGGAACATTCATGAATATTCATCAGATGGTTGAAAGGTCAGTCAAAACATGTGGAGGACACAGTGTCATAATTCAAATTCGATACTAAGCAGGCATTAGCCAATAGTCAGTGTGGGTCTGGGACTGAGAGAGCTATATAATACCAACTTTTTCTCAATTGTGAGGAGTGCTCTCAACGTACAGATGTGTAAAAAACCAGACAAGATGAACACACCCTGTAGTTTAAATAAAGGATTCATTTAAGAATTTCTTGTAGGATACCCAGATCAATATATATTGAAGGTTAGAGAGAATTACAGCCGAAATGTGATAACAGCAACAAAAATAAGGACAATAGTCTGAATATAAATTTTGTAAATAGTGATAACTCTTCATCCCATAAATTCGGACATACATTTTTTCTTATTCAGATTTTTATCTTTCTCATTAACTTTGTTCTCCCTCCAAATATCAAAGATGGCTAGTTTTAGGTGTAGAAGTATAAAACTTGCTTATCAGAATTGAGATCTTTCAGGAGCAAACTTATTTTTGATAACGTGTACTAAGATATCAAGAATTAAGTCCAAACATTTCATGTTCTACAGAAAAGAGAATAATTCTGTTTGTAATTGTGTAAAACATTTTAAATGAATTTTTTTTTTTTCTTTCAGTTATGTTCACTTACAAGAAGAAAAGGAACATTATTTCAAAGAAGCAGAGTAAGTTTTTTTTTTTTTTTTTTTTTTTTTTTTTTTTTTTAAATAAGAGAATCAATTGGTAGTTGTCAGATTTATTTATTCTTACAAAATCAGCTTCATTCTTTTTATATGGAATCTTTTTCGGTTTTGTTTACTTCAGAAGAAAAAAAAAAAATTTCCTACCAGTAATCATTTCACTATTTAAAAGAAAACAAATTTTAACAAAAATAAAATAAATTTACATCATGTAATATCTGAAATATTCCATTGTTTTTAATTGTTGAGTTGCTTTTTGTGTTTTCACAGACAATATTTTAATTTGTAATCAATTCCATAATATATATATATATATATGATGTACTCTCCTGTTGATTTTGATATATGAAACTGGTTTTATGTTTGTATCATATGCGATGCTTCAATCCTGCTAGTGACCGGCATAAAAGTCCACATTGTGCAACAGCTGGGAACTCGGGACATAGCAACAGGAATATTTGCTGACACTTTTCGCCATTATCTTTTGTCTCTTAGGCAATGAATATGACTGATTTCAATATATATATATATATATATATATATATATATATATGAGAGAGAGAGAGTAAAGGTAATAAATCCATTGGTATCTAATCCATGTGGATCCTAGTAATGTAAAATATTAAAACTGATCCACCAAAAGAGCTCAATATATTATTACAGAGCAAATAATTAGTACACAATAAAATCCCAAATTACCACATATGAAGAATAGCCTTATTTCAACTGATGAGATTTGTTTAGTCTTATTCAAGCCCCCCCCCCGGTAGACTGAGTTTACGTCGGAATTAGAAATCTAACAGTGACAGCCACAAAAAAAACTAAAAAAGAACTAATCCAGAATTTATCAATTTCAATGTTTCAGTCAGATGAAAGGCATGAGACAGTGGATCAGGGGAGGGTGGAAGGTATTAGTCTTAAGGGGAAGTTATTTTATAAAATTAAACCTGTATATTGACCTTATGACATTAAATTGGGGTTATATGAAGAAATAAATTTTCACTTGAAAATAAGGGAGGAATAAAAAGGGTTTTTTTTTTTTTTAAATTTTTAAATTATATAGATAAAGTTATGTTTAAAAATACAAAATCATACTTAAAAGTACTCTTTCCAAAGACAAGTTATATTTAAAAATATGATGTATTTAAATAAATTAAAAATAAGTCATATTTTGATAATTTATATTGAAATTAAGTAGATTATATTTAAAAAGTTTATATTTAATAAAAATCAATAGGTTATATTAAAGAATAAAAAATATTTAGAAATAAAAATATAAGATAAAATAAATTATAAATTTAGAAATAAGAAAAAAAAAAAATTAAAGTTAAATCTAAAAAAACAAGTTATACTTAAAAACAACCTTAAAATATATAGATAAAGAGGTGTAAGTGATAAAAGGAAAGAGATTTCTTAGAACCGGGGACAATTATAAGGTATAATTAATATGGTGCAAAAATGGAAATATAGAAATTAAATTAGTTATACATTTGAAGAGTTAGAAATATAGTAGCACTATATATATATATATATATATATATATATATATATATATATATATATATATAGAGGACATAGGAATCAACACTTCATGATGACTGTTAGTCCCACACATTGCAATCTGAAGATTACATTGAAACATAAAATTTACACTCACCTTGCAGTGTTGATCTATATATCTACACTATTTATAGAAGATGTTTCCTATACAAAACACTTTTCTCATATAAATGTAGCAAATTTTGAACACACACACATGCACGCACTTACATATACACACACAGGGTACGATGGATAAATTTTCTAAATTACACAAACATGAAAATAACTCTGACATCCCATTTTAACAGATATATTTACACAAAAAATATCTTGAAACATTAAAGAGTAAATTTATTCAATAAAATCGCCATTGGCATCAACCACTGCCTCCAGCCAACTTCGGAATCTCCTGCAACTCTTCTGGATGGTCTATTTGTTTAAGTTGGTGAATGCTGCCATAATCCTAGCCTTTGGTTCATCTTTGGTGTTATAAGGAGTTTTGTTGGCCTCTCTCTCTCTCTCTCTCTCAAAAATGTGCCCCATACATAATAATCAAGCGGTGTTTGCAGTCTGGGGAGTTAGGTGGCCAGATGTAAGGGATGATGTGGTCACAGAAATTGTCTGACAGCCATGACTGGGTTCTCCTAATTGTGTAGCATGGTGCAGAGTCCTGTTGCCAGACATAAGGTCTTCCAGCAGCCACCCTCTTGACCCAGGGCAGCACTGTCTCCTCAAGGAACAATCAGAGGGAGTTTTCCAAACTGCTGTATGTTCTTAATTGCCATTGGATTCATCCAACTCCTTCCAAATCCTCTGCACTATCCTCAGATTGATACCCAAACACTCTAAAATGTTTGTATTGGAACTTTCGGCACGAATGCCAAGTAGTACAGCATACTGTTTCCAAATATCTGGCGGAGTGAATTGCATCATGGTGCTCTTTTTCTCACAGATGGTGTCCAACTGACCCTCCTATACTGTGCAGTTGACAAAATCAAAAGCAAACAATGCACACATTCAAAATAAAAAAAAAAATATGAAATGATAATTTACCTATCATACCCTGTATTAGTGATCTTCCTGATGAGTAGATGGAGCAATTGCTGGAAGGCTTGTCTATGAAACTTTAATTGGTATGCTGATGGTAACACCAATCAGCAAAGTGACAAATTTTATACAGTGTAACCCAGATATAAGAGAGTTGTTGGGACCGGAGAAGAAGTCTCTTATATCCGGGTTTGGTCTATTTTGTTTACATTAACACAGGCTCTAATTTGGGACCAGAGAAAATCTCTCTTATATCCGGGTCACACTGTATTTGCATTAATTATATATAGAGAGAGGATTAATAAAATTTGTCACTTAGTGGATTCAGCATCTTTACTTGAGTTCAGTAGCCACTTTTTTTGTAATTAGGAGGATTCAGCAATTTAATGAAATATATATATATATATATATATATATATATATATATATATATATATATATATATATATATATATATATGCCAGTGTTTGTTGCTTTGTAATGCGTATGTCATGGTATGTTTTTTGTTCTTATTTAAGAATATACACCAGATACACTCTTTATATTTTATGTACATAACCTTAAAATATGTTTGCACAAAATGTGTTCTCCCAACTAGGTTAAGTACCAAAAACATTACAAATTGTAGCAATAATAACACACATTTTATAGAAGTTTTGAAATCATTTAAATATTGTCATTGAATTTTTAATTTTGTTTTTAATTGCACGAAAATAGAATTAAATTGTTAAAAAGCTATTTTTATGTTGCATGAGAAATTTTATTGACTAAAAGCCAGATTGTTTTTAGCATTTGATTCATATTAATGTCTGAAAAATTCTAACTTACTAATTATTATCCAAGGACAACAATTCTGTTAAATGTCAATATTTCTTTTTTCTTGTTTAAAAAGCAAAATCTTACATTTCTTGAATGAATTTTTCTCCCCAATTTTTAGGAGCAAATTGGAACAACTTCAGGCTGCCAGAGACCGAGACCAAAAATATTACTGTGATCACATCAATAAACTGCAAACAGAATTAGAATCCAAGCGACAGGTATTTCCTTATTTTCTTTTAATTTTATGAGGTTGTTCAAGAAATAATGTCCAGTTTAAGAATAAACATTTTAATTGTATTCTAATATATAAAAGTTGTACAAAAATATATAACTCCTTCCTGTAGAGTGAATGGCTATGGTTAAATGTAAATAATTGACAAAGTTTTCAATAACAAGAAAAAGTTAAAGAATAGGGCCAAAAATAATATAGATCAAGCAAACAATATATGCAAGGCAAATTAACAGTAATAAGGCAAAGCAACAGTAATATGGCAAAAAGTTTACAAACTAAGAATTGGGGTTGACACACAAGAGCATGTTCAAGCAAGCAAGCACAGCTTTCTGACTTCAAGACAGACTGGGACTGAGTCATATGAAACCAAGAACCCCCTTTTTATTGGCTAGGAAGAAATCCCAGCATGCATTTGTGTGCTTCTTCCTATAAATTAGAGAGGGGAAAGAATTTTGCAGTCATCTCATACAGGATTAAAACCAAAATGTATCTTTTTTAATTTTATGTCAATCTCTTTCAGAATTTAACCTAAAGCCTGATATAACCCTCATCTTAAACATGAACAAAGAAATGTGTTTACATTTTGTTTTTTTTTTTTGTTTTTTTGCATGAGTTCAAGATTGGTTATAATCCATTTTATAGGTAATAAAAGGCATCCATTTGCAATTGACAATCTATATCTGAAAACACTAGGTGAACAAAAGTCATGTCGGAAAAATGTCTTGGGTAATGGGTGTCAGTATTTAAACAATATCATTCCATAAGAAAATTTGCAAGGTGAAGAATCTGGATATATGGGTTCCACATGAACTTCATGAAAGAGTTCAACATTTTGAAGTGTGTTTGAAATTTGACTGATTCATTTCTTGATCGAAGAGTGACTTGTGATGAGAAATGGATCCTTTATGACAATCATAATCAGCTCAATGGCTTGATCATAATGAAGGATGCAAACACTTTTCAAAACTGAAATTGTACCAACAAAAGATTATGGTAACTGTCTTGTGGTCTGTCATTGGCATTATCTATTACAGCTTTCTGGAATCTAACTGAAGCATCACTGTTGAAATTTAGTGCCAGCAACTGGATGAAATGGACACTCATATAATCAAAATTTGGCCTGTTGCTTTATAACAATGCTTAATCATACATTGCCAGCATTGACACTGCGGAAGCTCACTGACTTGAGATATGAGACTTTACCACATCCACCATATTCCCCTGATCTCTCAGCCACTGACTACCACCTTTTCAAGAATCTTGACTATTTTTTTAAGCCAGAATACATTGGAAAGGAGATGCAGAAACTGCATTTAAAGATTTATTAGTGTCCAAGCCTTTAGTGTTATTATAAAGGCATGAATAAACTTGTAACTTGGCGGTAGAAATGTATAGATGTTTAGGGTTCCTATTTTAACTGATTTAAACATTGTTTAAATACATTAATTCAGGAATAAAAATTGATTCTAAAATCAGATATTATTTTTTGAACAACCTACTTGTATTTTTTTTTTACAATTATAGACTTAAAATATAATACATATCCTATTCTGGTCCATGTGTTTACAAGAGAAGCAAAAAGTGACAGTCTTGTTTGTTTATTCTAATATGCTTTTTGTTACAAGACAAAATAAAATCAATGCTAAAGAAAATTCTTCTCAATATTATGACTCATAGAGATGTTAATGTGTTTTCAATTTTTCAGTAAAAGGGGTTTAGAATTAAGTTTTGCTTTTTGATAATAAAATGAATTTGAGTTTTAGAAATATTTTAGTTGATTGAGCTTCAACTATTTTTCTGATGTCTGAAGATTGTTTTTATTACTAAAATATTTTGTGACAAAACAATTTTTTTTATGAAAATGAAGACACAAGCTTCTAAATACATGAAATAATGATCATAATCATTTATGTGGAATTTATTCTAATTGATTGAATTGTTTTGCAAATTACCGGCAGTGATAAGAGAATAAACACAGATTAAAAAAAAAACAGGGTCAAAGTTGATAATTGGAGGGTATCAGTTTTTATTTACTACTGAACACTTTTCAGGAATATTAGCTCAGGATGGTCATCTTATTATGCACCTTTCAAGAAAATTGTCAAAAGCCGAATTGAACTAAAATATTGAGAAAGAAGCATTGGCTATAATATGGATGACAGAGCTTGACAGTTTCTAATTGAGATTTATTACTTCTGAAAGTGAGAAAGATACTTTCTGATACTGGTTTGAAAACTGATATTTTGCTAGACAAATTAGCTGAGGATATGAAGTGAGATCTCATAATAACATTATATTGTTCAGGATTCAAAATAAATGGAATAATTGCACACAGGCAGAAAGGCATTTTTAAAGAATTATTTAATTTTTTTTTTTTTTTGTTACAGACATTTTTATTTCATTGTAAAAAGACAATTTTTCTAAATTGTAAGCATGGATCTTTAAAAGTCAGTTAAGACTCAACTCTTGGTTGATTACAGACCATCAGAAATACAAGAATAAGTAAAACTAACCTTTTTAAGTTTAAAATTTATTTGGAATTTGTCTAATTACAGAGTAACCTCCCCTTATTTATTCGTAAATATTTCTAAATTCTGTATATATGAAGTAAGTTGCTATTGATCTTTACGTGTCTATAAGTGAGTCTGGATTATAATCCTGATGCACTTTGCAATTTTTTTTACGTAGAAATGTTAGTACAAATTTAATGAGTATGTTTGTTGACTAAATCAGTCTATTTCTAATTTATTCCAGGCTTTGGATACCTCACAGCATTCTTCTATTTTGAGAATCAAAGAACTCGAAGAACTGGTGATAACTTTACAACAACAGGTGAGGCTCTGGAACTTTGAAATAACGCAATTCTGTGGATGCGTTGTGAAAGTTTTCAGAAACAAACTTTTAAAGGAGAAAAAAAACAAAACAAACCTGGTTTCTCTCTCTCACTCTCCTTTTAATTTTTTTTTTTTTTTTTTTTTTTTTAAATAATTGCTTTCTCCATTCTTGCTTTGTGTTTCTCTGATCCTCTTGAGTTGTATGAAAGATGACATGTTTAATGTCTGAAGTTCTTGGTGGTTGGTGTTTTTACACAGGTTGATGCTACAAACATTGTCAACACACAGCAGTTGGATGATATGGAACAGAAATACCGTCAGAAAATCAATGCCTTGGAGACGCAGTTAGCGGCCCAGGCTCAACAGCTTGATGACTATAAGGTCCAACTGCAGGTAAATCTAGGTCACAAATTGGTGCATGGATGGTTGTTGTCTTGTCTACCTGTATTAAAATAAAAAGCAGGATTGTAATATTAAGACACTTTATCAGAATGTTAAATAATAGTTTCAGACTATTATTCAATAGTGACAGTGTATTTTGGCTCAGACCTTCAGAGGCTGACCTTAAAGTCAGATGGTAGACAAAACAAAGGAAGTCCTTTTTGATTGGCTAAAACTAGCAGGGGAAGGTTAAAGAGATAGAAAATGATTTCAGCCGTGAAGATTTACATGTTGAGGAATGCAGACGTATTAAAATCATGACTCAAGGCTTGCTCCTCAGTGGGGTGGGATAGTGGGCCCCACTGGCTAGTTAGAAAATGGACATGTTGATGTGTTTAATAAAATAGATAAGTTAAAAATCCCTTTTATTGAAGTTCTCATTTCATCTCTGAACAAACCAACTAGTTATTGCTCGTCCGAGAGAGAAAAATGCAGCTTTGTTGTGGAATTGACCCATCAACTAAGAGACTCCCCCTCGCACGAGGTGTGTGTGTGTGTGGGAGGGGGTCTTCTTAGTTGGATGGGCGGGTATCTTGCTATGGAACAAGAATTTTCCTTACGTTCTCTAGTTCTGTTATTAAGAACCAAAAAATGAATTTGGATGGTAGGCATGAAAGTATGGATTCATCCTGCTTTTGCATCAATGTTTCAGACTTATGGTGTAATGGTATAGGGCAGGGCTTTTCAAACTGTGGTCCGCAGACCACAGGGGGTCTGCAAGGAGAAGATAGGGGTTCCGTGGACAGCAAAGATTTCTTTATGGGTGACGTGCAACTTATAAGCGCTTATAAGTAACTTATAGGCCGATCATGAATTAAATTGATACAATAAACTATTTCATAGATTTGATATACTAATATAATTTGTATCTTAAATTGATAAAGATAATGGATTCTATTCATGCAGAGGAGGAACCAAAGGATTTGAATTTTGGATAAGGGGGTCCCTAAGGTAAAGCCTGAAATATAAAGGGGTCCGCAAGTCAAAAAGTTTGAAAACCCCTGGTATAGGGTGTATTTTCTTGGCATACATTGGGACCCTTGCTATCAATCAAAGGTCATTTAAATGCCGTAGCATACCAACGTATTGTGGTTGACAGTTTATTGTGGCCTCAGTTTTTGACTATAAACAATACATCACAACAAAACTCATGCAACATTGCAATGGGTTTACAAACCTCCACACTCACTGGATAGGCTTATGGCCACATCCCTTTGAAATACCAGTTCCCATATGATCACCGAAGTTAAGCAATGCTGAGCCTAGTCAGTACCTCAATGGATGACAACTTGGAAATACCAGGTGCTGTAAGATGGATGTGTGGATTATATAATGGATAATAGCTTGGAATTGTTAATCAGATAGCAAAGTTCCAATTCCCATTGGGTTCATTATATTCATTTATGTGAAAATACTCTTGGGGAAGGTATGAATCTCCCCCTCTTCTCCCACCAGCTATGGGTTAATTAGTAAGACTTGTATCACTAAACCATTGTCTCTCCCCACCAAATTCTAACAATGTAAAAAATTTTCTGATATTAAATAACCTGTAAAGGATTGATAAGCTGTAGAAAAGAAATCGATCATTCACTGGATCTCAATCTCATAGTGCATGTTTTGGATGTGGTGAAAAGAGAGATTTGAATTGTGAATGGGTGGCCAACCAATCTAGAGGAAATGCAGGATGCCATAATAACAGCATGGATGTAAATTTTGAAAGAGTACTTACTGATCATTTTAATATGCCAAGAAGAATTAAGGTGGTTCTAAAGACAAATTGGGTGGGGTGTCCAACCTGAAACTAGAAGAGTGTACCAAATAAAGTGGCTGGCGGGTGCTTATAGTAATACAGGTGTGTCTAAAAATGTATGAATTTGTGTGTTTGTCTTCCTCTTTAAATAATAGCAGAAATTTAAGAAAACCATTTTTAAATATACAGTGTAACCCGGATATAAGAGAAACTCGGATATAAGAGAGATTTTCTCTGGTCCCAAATTAGAGCCTGTGTTAATGTAAACAAAATAGACCAAACCCGGATATAAGAGACTTCTTCTCTGGTCCCGACAACTCTCTTATATCCGGGTTACATTGTATTATTTATAAAATATTTAACTTTCAAAAGGGAAATGTTTGTTTCTCATTTCAAAGTTTAAATTAGCAATTCGTTATCTGATTTCAGTAGATGTACATTGTGTGTGTGAGAGTGTGTGTCATTTTATGAGTGTGTGCTTTTGTTTACTTGCTGGCTCTCTTGTTGATTACATTGTATTTCATATGAGAGCACTTGATGAACCTGATGAAAATGACCTAACTAACAAGCTTGTGTAAATGGTTGGCAGAACAGGGATTAGGAGAGATAGCAAAAAAAAATAAAAATTACTAAGAGCTACAAAGGATGGAAAATTGTGGAGAGCCATGATTGGCCATGTCCAAGAGGGACACGGTATACAGAAGAAGCTACCTAAGAGTGAGACATACCTTGTAATATCAGCTGTGAAAATATTATTTATAGCAACATGAAGTTTACTTAAAAGCATATATTTGGATTTTGTCTTTCTGGTCAGTAAAGGTTCAAGTGTTGCCCCCCCCCAATCTGCACCTAAGATTAAGGTTGAGCCTCTATTTGGTGCTGAAAATGGTTCCTCTCACACTAGGCACTAGAGTTGTTTTTCCACACACCCCAGCAGTTGTTGTAAACTGAATCCTGAAGGTTATGATGGGCACTGTGAGGTTGATTATCTGTGACTTGGTTTCATTTGGCCAGGCAAGAATTAAAACAAAAAATTTGAATCAATGACAACAGCAATCCCTATATTCTTGCTGAATATGATGATATATGACATTAAGGAGACACTGATAATGATAATGTGACATGATGACTATATATGACATTAAGGAGACACTGATAATGATAATGTGACATGATGACTATATATGACATTAAGGAGACACTGATAATGATAATGTGACATGATGACTATATATGACATTAAGGAGACACTGATAATGTGACATGATGACTATATATGACATTAAGGAGACACTGATAATGTGACATGATGACTATATATGACATTAAGGAGACACTGATAATGTGACATGATGACTATATATGACATTAAGGAGACACTGATAATGTGACATGATGACTATATATGACATTAAGGAGACACTGATAATGTGACATGATGACTATATATGACATTAAGGAGACACTGATAATGTGACATGATGACTATATATGACATTAAGGGAGACACTGATAATGTGACATGATGACTATATATGACATTAAGGAGACACTGATAATGTGACATGATGACTATATATGACATTAAGGAGACACTGATAATGTGACATGATGACTATATATGACATTAAGGAGACACTGATAATGTGACATGATGACTATATATGACATTAAGGAGACACTGATAATGTGACATGATGACTATATATGACATTAAGGAGACACTGATAATGTGACATGATGACTATATATGACATTAAGGAGACACTGATAATGTGACATGATGACTATATATGACATTAAGGAGACACTGATAATGTGACATGATGACTATATATGACATTAAGGAGACACTGATAATGTGACATGATGACTATATATGACATTAAGGAGACACTGATAATGTGACATGATGACTATGCATGACATGGAACATCGGGAGTGAAAATAAACAATTATTTTAGTCACATTAAGAAGATTACTGATGGACGATAATGATGAGGAAACACTTGGGTAATTTTAACCAAGTAAGTTAAGGAACTTATTTATAAATTTATATACTTGAAGTCATATCAGTAGCTTATTCAGAAAAATAAATCAGAAATTTTTAAAGTTCCGTTTCAATGAATTGTCATGAAGAGGAAATGTTCATACAGCATATTAAATGATCTGACACAAAATAATATTAAAAAAGGTTTAAAACAAAGGTAAGAGAATTTGTTGTTCATAGAAGGGATGTACAGTTGCATATGTTCAAAAGTAGATGAAAATAGTTTGAAATATTTAGCTTTCTTGGATTGTTGAAATAAAATTCTTTGAAGTTGCAAGTGCTTGGTTAAGGTTGATAATACAATTAGTGAGTAATTTGCCATTGGTGGAAAACTGAACAGAAATGAAATTTTTCACATGGCTTCAGACACTCTTCTCTTGTTAATTTAATTTTTTTCCTTATTTTATATCAAAAAGGATTTTACATAGGCTTGTTATTTTCTTTTCTGATGTCAACGAATACTCGTCATTTTTGAAATGCTCATTGCTTAACTTCAGTGATTGTATGGGAATCAGTGTTTTAATGTAATGTGGCCATTAGCCATGAAATTTTGGTGGCAAAAGAAAGTGAAATAAAGAACTGGAAGGATAATTGTGTTCGATGAGGTTGAAGGTCAAGATCAAAATTTCATCAAGATGGATTGTTATTCAAAGCAGCAATTTTATTGCTAAAGCTGGCCTGATAGCATCATGGTTTTAAGGAAGACATAGACATTATACATAATGATTCCATAGCATTTTCAAAAGTAGTTTTCAAAAATAGAATTTTTTTTTTCTAAAGTAGAATTAAAAACCATGGGAAAAGTAAAAGAAAACCCCATCAGTACCTTTGTTGCAGATTTGAATCAACCTACAATAGAGAAAAAGGTGAAAAAGATTTTTTTTTTTTTTTTTTACAACTAAAGTTTTCTTAGTCTGTTAGTTCTTACGGTCCTTGTTTTGTAGTTGTTTAAGATGAAAAGAAATGTAATTTCTTTGTTTTATGTGTGAGAAAGAAAAGGCAGTGAAAAAGTGAGGAGGAAAGTGTAAGTATCATGTAGCATGATTAGGAAGATGGGTGAATTAGTAAGTGAATTTCTTTTAAGCCAATTGCTGTGAAATGTTACCATCTGGCTCTCTTTACTGGTTTGTCCATCTAGAAACTTTGCTTTAAAAAGATCACAAAGCATGTATTTTTATTGTTGATGGAATGTGACCCATTGGTTGAAAAATATTAAATATTTATTTTCAAAGCATTAATTTATTAACCAGAAGAAATGTGCAATCCACCAAGAAACCATTTTTTTTTGCCAATTGATATTTGACTGTCTTAGTGTTTATTTCTGTCTTCACTATACATGTTTTTCAAGAATTATCTTGACCTTGAATAAATCCTAAATAAAAGAAAGCTTTGATTGTTTGTGTCCACAGCATTTTCAAAAGTAGTTTGCTATACTTTTTCTCTGGCTTTATTTAAACCTCAAATGAAATGTTATGTTGTTTTGTCAATAGATTGTATGCTAGATTTGGCAGAGCTCTAACCTCCTCTAAGTATTGAAGACAAAAAAAATATGCGTTGATGTTGTTCTGCAAAATGATCTAAATAGAAAGGTAGCTAATATTGCTTGAGTGGACATTTCACAAGAATTTTCAGAATGCCTTACCTTGAGAGAAGTATCTATGATCTGCTTACATGCTGTTTAGTTCAAATTGATCTAGAGGGATAATGAAATGCAAAAATTAAAACAGCAGCTAGTATTAATATGCAAATTGTTTTCAACACATAGTGGTTCCAGAACAATTCCACCAGGTGACAATAAAGGTGGTTGCCATATTTATTTATTTACTATTTATTTTTTATTTATCCATTCTGACTTTTAAGCTCTCTCTTGCAGAGGATTAATTGGGCCTCCAGCCTAAAACAAAATGGACCTCTGGTCCAGCTTAGAAAGCAGCAATGATAATTTTGAAGAAATAACTTTGAATTGCTCAACTCACTCCATGGAACTTTAAGATCTTACATTAGCACTGATTCAAGCTATAAGACCGATTTGGGATGAAAGTCCAATTCAGGCTGAAAATTAAGTTCTTCAAATCAAAAACTCTGCAGAACTTCAAAACTTCACATCATGAAAGCTCTTATTTTAACTCTGATTCTTTGGATTTTTGAAGAATAAAAACTGATTTCCTCACTTCACAAAGTTTTGGAGATATTTTAAATGGAATTAAAAACAAAAATGTTTAAATTTACAAAGCTTTTGTGTTACTTTAAACTCACTATAAATTAAAAACTTTTAAAATCACTAATTGTTTTTTCAGTTATTTTAAAATTTGAATTTTTAACGAATCCCTTCCTCATCCCGACACAATTCCCAAAGTTGTTCAAGCATCAGATGAAGGCTAGATTTTCAATCCCAGGCTCATCCTGATTCCAAAAAGGTACAATATATCTATGTGGAGCAGGTGTGGCCTGAGTTAGAGGGGTTTCAGACACACAGACGGACATACAGAATTTGCCGTTTATTTAGACTGAACTGAGTAACGATAGTCAACACCCTGGCCTTTCTCAGATGATTTGCATTTGATAACCTTCCAGTAATGTTGAATGTAACATTTTTATCTGAACCATCTTTTGTTATTTTTTTCCATCATAGTTTGTGTCCTATTTAGTAAATTTCAAAACTTGTAATAATCAGTTGATGTTGATCTGCCTCTCCCTTGAGTAAAGTGTATATTTTGGCACTACTTAACCTAGAGATTGAACTCAAGTCGCCAGATGAACTTGATTGACAATCTTTCAAGTTAAATTTTAACACCAGACATTTATTTTTCCTTTTTTTTTTTTTTTTTTTTTTTTCTGTATGTTAGCAGTTCCAGTTACAGGTGAAATATTAGGGTAGACTTGACTCTTCACCTTTGATATGACAGTTTAGGAAAAGGACAACTATAGATTAAAAACCATGGGAACGGTAATAGGAAACTTCAGTAACTTTTTCAAGAATTATCTTGGCATTTCCTTTGGCTAAATAAAAGAAAGCTGTGGAAAGCCATGATTGCTTGTGTCTTGGATGTACATAGTATTTACAAAAATGTTAGCAATAGTTTGTCATTGAATTTTCCTTACTGGATGTGAGATATTGTAAAAATTACACCCCTTCTCCTAGTATTGTGTTGCTGCAAAGTGTGTAGGATTTCTTTTTCTTTTTTGTATGGAGAATGAGTATTGTCTTTCTGTTTGTAGAACTTGTGACATTATTTTCTTGAAGCATATTTTCTAAGAAGAATAACATTTTTTCTAACAAAATTTCTACTTTATTTCCAAATTCTGTTTTATTTTTATCAACTTTAATTTTCCAAAATTAAATTCTTGATTTAGAATGGACATTATTCTATCTAATTATTATAAAACTTTTTTTTTTATGAAAAAAATTTTGTAACTTGAACAGTTATATATTGATAACTAAATTCCAATTAATGTTTTATTTTACTAATTTTAACCACTTATTAGCATTTTATGGTAGATATACTATAGATAAATATAGAATTACACATACACATCATCTTGTCTGGACTCTGATTCCAGAGCCTCATTGGATTAGTTGTTAAATTATCCAGTAGGATTAGATTATGTAGGAAAAAGTTCAGCTTCTGACCCACTACTATGACTATTTAAATATCAAACAGTAAATGAGAATAAAACCTTAAAAGAATATCAATCCAATGGATCTTTACTTGTATAATGGATAACAGATTGCCAAAATTAGTCTTATATTTTTTAGTTTAATTTTAGTATTTGTATCAAATGACCTTTTTGTTATGGATGAATTTAAATTCTGTATGGTGCAATGTTAATCGCTTTGTATTGTATAAACTTTTAATTACATACTCACACTCATTTTTGTTCTGGCTGCAGATTTAATTGCTTTTTCATTGATTTAATTGCTTTTTCATTTTATTATTGAGGATTTCCATTTAAATTTCACTGCACTAATTTATGTGGAAGGCAAAACAAGGGAAATAACTTGAGCATGCCGGAAAAATTGCTTATGATAATTAAATTCATATTGGTTTGCTTTTCATTTTATTTCACGATTGCTCTCAATAATTGCTGTTCTAAATTTAATCAATTTTTGTAATCAATTATTTCTTATTTTCAGTTCATGCAGAGAATGCAATAAATACTGTCTTATAAAGCATGGTTTTAAATAAAATGATTAAAAACCTTTTCTTATATCTAAACACAATTTGAGAACATTTACTTTCTACTTTGTTCACTATTTAAAACTAATTTATTATAAATTAATGTTCTTTTTATTGTTCACTAAAGATTAACATATTTCTATTTAAATTTTTTTAAGAAAAAAGAATCAGTTGAATTTATTTTTTATGAAATTATTTCAACTTTATCTCATTTTAAAATTAAAGAAATTTTCATAGCAAGAATTCTTGAATAAAATTTAACCATAAAAATCTTGAAAGAATATTTTTGTTGCAGAGCAAAAATGTTCAGCTAGTTTATGATTATTTTGCAGTTACTAAACTTTTATTTACATCTTTTACTGTCGTATTTGAAAATTTTGTTTGAAATTTTGAAATGTTTTTAATAACTTGAAAAATTTTGCAATATTTTTAATAACTGCTGGCTTTTCAGTAGAATGTTTAACATTATCTTTTACAAGTGAAATATTAGTCTCTTTACTTGTTTTCATATCAAATTATCATCACTTGCAGCAGATTTACTGAACAAAATGGAGAGATGTGACACAATCACAAAAAATAAGAGAAATATTTTTTTGCAGCTTGAACTTAGTTTTACTAAAAAAATTCTGCTACTAACATGAATCTTTTTTTTATCAGCATTGATTTTTTTTTTTTTTTTTATTAATTTATAATTAAAATTCACTTGTAATTTCTGTATCCTTTTATTGCCTGAAGCCATGATGAAAACAAAGAAAATCATCAGCAATGATTGAAGACTTGGATCTAGTGCTGAAGATACATAGTACTATATCTGTTCCGTAATAATTCTTTTATTTAGTGTATGGAATGCATATGAAAAAGTAACAACAATTATAAGATAGCATAATATTTAAACAGCAGAAAGCAGAGAAAAATCATTGTTTTTTTTTTTTTTTTTTTTGTAATATATATCAAGAGTTTGGGGAATCACCTAAGCAATTATTCTTCCACCTCCTAAGGGATTAATAGGCAGAGAGGGGAAAGTGATGGGCAGTAACAAAAATAACTCTGCCTTGGAAACCACAGCAACTTAAGGAAAAATATGCTCATAGGACTGACTTCACAAGACACTGTGACTAGCTCACTGCTGGTTTTTCTGTTTCATTTATTGGCATGAGTCATCTTACAAAGACCTGAATCTTGACCAGTTGCAGAGAGGCCTGTATCTAGACATGCCAAGCTGTTTTGCTGTTATCAGGGAAAACCCAGATATGACAGCTGTTGACAAACATGTCCACATGCAATCCGGGGCCTCTTTTGCGTCTGTACCGATGCATGTTTGTCACATTCTTGTGTTTATTTAAGTAACTTATTTGGTTTAGAATGTTATATACTTGTTTTTAAAACCATGTTGGTGTTGTTAGATTAGGAGTTGATTCATTATTGCTCTCTAACAAAAAAACAAGTTGTTCTAATATTATTAATAATGATAAACAAGATGATTGACAAAACTCTTCCAATATTTTGCAAAACTTGGAGCATGATTTAAGAAAAAGAAAAGATAGTGTTTCACGGTATTTTTACAGTCTGTCTGTCTTCACGTTATGTTTAAAAATTGCATACTATTATGATCTGCAAAATATATATCTGAAAAACATGCCTTTTACCTGAAACTATGAAATTATGTACAAAATATATCGTTGAAAGCATAAAATTATGTAGAAAATATTTAGATTTCAACATTAAAAACAAAATCGAATTGACCTCTCATTTGATTTAAATATTACAATGGAAACACATTTTCAGAAATAAATTTTTTAAACATTTTTCTCTTTTGTTTTTGGTTGCTGACCCCCAAATAAATTGAACTTTGAGTTTTAACCTGTGAAAATTTCAGTTTCTTTTTGCAATTCCCCTGTTGCATTGTTAAATGTTTGAGCTTAACAACTTTAACAAAAATTGCAATAACAATCATAAATATAAATGCTGATCATTATTTTGAGAAGTGGGTACAAATGAAAAGATTTTGAAATTAACAACTTTTTCCATTTCACTGAAACAGCCATTAAACAATCATCCCTTCTTTTATTCATCAAGTAATGTCTTTTCTCCTCTTTCCATGCAATCAGAATGAAATAGTTAATTATGAGGTATTGGCAGGGTGTAATGGTTGTGTGAAATAACAAATGGTAGAACAAGTATTATTATAATAGGATTATTGAAGACCAATTTCCTAATGAGATTTGTTTATACAATGACTTTCATAGGATTTTGAAAGCTGATATGTTATGACTTGGAAAGTCTTTGTCTATTTAGGAGATTAATACCATTTTCTTAACTTGACCTCATATTTGTTCTCATTAATTAATGGAGAAAGCACTTGATACTGGAGATTTCCATTCTGCAATGTCACCTTCCTCATTACTTTAAAAAGGGTGGGTGTCAAGGGAGTACTGACATCAGCCTGACAATGGTCATGTAGACTGGACAATTTTTGTCCTGGATCATATGTTGGTGCATGGGCATCCCACATTAAAACCAACTTTGTGTCACATCTTGCCATCATGTTTAATTGAGTAAATAACCTCTGTTTGATCTTCATGTCAGACTAAATCACATAGAGAGACAAAGAATTTTTGTCAGCCAGTCTTGGAGATAAAATATCCAAAAAAAAACTCCTTTGGCTACCAAAGAATACTGATTCTCTGAAATGGAGTATTCTGGTTTGTGCTAGGATTTTAGAAACTAGGGATTATCATTATTAAATGCCTTTCTATTTGGATCAACATACTTTGGTTGTTACACACACATTTTGGTCATCATATCCCCTTGAAATCTTTAAATATCATACCTGGTAATCTTCTTGGACTTTAGAATTGAACTTATAGGAATTACTCTTATCTTTTCTGCCAGGAGGCCACTAAATGGCGCTGTTTCAGGACTAGACAACAAAATACATAAAATCTATTTTGCTCTGCAATGTATCAACAACATAGGTACTTGTCTCTGCTAGGGGAGGGGTAATTACTTTGGATTTTCTATTAATAAATCATTCCATGAAATAATAGTTTTATGCTCTTGTTTTGTTATTATGTAGTTCAACATTTTTATGATTCTAAAAAAAATGTTTAGTAATTTTATTTTTTTTTCTGACTTGTTTTTTTTTTTCTTTTTCCAGGAAAGTCAAAGAGCAAGCGAACACACTTTGGAAATGTTGCATGCAGCACAGCAAGAAAGAGATACACAAATTCAATCCTTACAAGAAATCAGCAAGGTATGTGAAGATTGCTGGTTCAATTTATGACAAATCAAAAAAAAATGGTTCTGATTATCTGACAAGACCAAAAGAATTTCTTAAATCCATTCTGCATTTATTCTGTTTAATCATTTCAAAAATAAACTTCCTTTTTTGATTGATTGATTGATTGTTGATAAAAGCCTCAATGCATTTATTTCTTTATAGATTAAATTTCCCACTAAAATAACCTTGTATCCACTGTTGATGACAATATATCCAGCTACATGATCCTTCAAGATGTGGATGAACATGGCTTGCTACATATTTTTTTTTTTTTTTTTAATTTTTTTATGTAAAATAGTCCTTAAGGGAGTGGGTAGAAAACTTGATTAATGCTATCAAAACAGACATATTAAAACACACACACACACATATATATATATATATATATATATATATATATATATATATATAGTGAGGTCAACACCCAGTGTTAAGTCTATTTTATGCTTATTGCATTCAAGAATGAAATAGACTGTCAATGCTGCGTGTTGACCTCAGTGTCCACTTTTATATTTACATATGCTTTATCCCTGATATTGGGTACTTTAACCCATAAATATAAACTACCTTAAAACTATATTTTTATCATATATATAAACAAACACACACACACTGGATGAAGAAGAGAAGCGATAAAATAACTTGCTGTAAAGAGGTGAATTGAAAAAATAACAACAAAGAACAAGAAAATAACAAAGAGGTTATCTGGATTTTGATCCTTGCTCTTTGGATTCATTTGAGGACAAATGTTTAAATTGTGTGCACAACGTTTAAAAAAAAAACAAACCCAAAAACAATAAATTAAGAGCAGCTAAGTAATCTGTAGAGAAAAAAACATAATTGATTATATTAAGTCCCAGCAGCCATTTCTTTTGCTTACTGAGATAAGGCTGCCTTGACCGAATGTAAAATGTCTCTGATATTTTCAAGTGGTAATTGGCGTGTTCTCTGCTGATTATGGTAAAGAAATCTCTGGTCGACAACATAGCACACACCTGATATTATCTGTGAATTGTCATGATTTCTTAGGAAAAGATAGTTGAGTGTTTTCTTGTTGCCTCCCCCATGCATCTAGTTAATAAAAGTCATTGGAAACTTTTGCACATGTCTGTGCCTTATATAAGGCAATACCAAAAAAGGCAGATTTTATGTTAAGAATAAACTACTTTTCTCAGTCTGTTCCCATGTTAAAAGGAACAGAAATTTGAAAAATATGAAACCCATATGAAATATTTATGTGAATATTATAACAGCAGTTATTAAACCTACAGCCATATCACATTGTAAATACCAGTTCTCAACTGATCACCAAAGTTAAGCAATATTGAGCCTTGTCAGTACCTAGATGGGTGCTTGGATGTGCAAATGGTGGGATGGATAACAGTTTTAGAATAAGAAATTGGAGAGCCGAGTTCAAATTCCAGTCAAGTTCCATTACATTCATTTGTGGGCAAATATTCATGGGAAATGTATGAATCCATCTCTTCTCCCACCAGCTATGGGTTAAATAGCAAAACAGATTTGGTCCTATAACCTTTATCAGTGACCAGTCAACTGCAGTAATAGCAGCCTTCTCTTGGAAAATCAATTGAAATGAAATGTGATTGCTCAAGCATGTATCACCCAAGACACTTAAGGTAGGAAGGAATTATTAAACTAACTGTAATTTTTTTTGCATTATTTACATTGTTCAGACTGTTGTTGGCCTAGTGGATAAGTGTTGGTTGAAGTAATCTAGTGACTTGACCCAAAAGAGTTGTGAGTTCAATACCTGGCCACAGCAGAGATGAACAAAAACTTGGAGAGTTGAATTACTAAAGGAAAATAACTGAAAGTAAAACTGAGATATCGGGAAGAGGCATGGCATGGGGAATTAGAACTATTTAGCTCAGTGGACGGAATAAAGGGTTTGGTTTGACATTCGAATCACCTGAAGAAGGCCTGAGCTTACAACAGTTGAAATGTTGTGAATATGACAAGAAAGATGAGGACAACAGTCTAAACAATGTAAATAGTTTACAATACCTCATCTCAGAAATATAGACAGAATTTTTTTTTGAAATCCTCACAGTATTTAATATTGTTGATTAATTTTTTTTTTTTTTTTTTTAAATAGTGTGAGTATTTTGTATGTTAAATAATAAGACTTTTAATTTTCTCAAAAAAAAATGAATGAAAATTTATTGTACTAAGCTCTGCACTCTATTAAAACCAACTTTGTTCCCCACCTCTTACCTGTTTGCACTTCTCCCCAAAATTTGCTTTTGATCGGTCAATGTATGGCTATTTTAGAGGATGTGGACAGATGGAAGTCACAGAATTTTATATATAAATAAATTTGTACTGGTTTACAAAGTAAGAAGGGAATTTATAAGAAGCACCATTTGTTATAAATGCAAGGAATATTTTGGAAAAACAAAAAATAATATTCAACTAATATTTATTTGAGGTTTATTTTGATTTGTAACAATAATTTAATTTGTAATTTTATTCTGGAATCATGGAGAAGAAGACATAGGGTGTGTTTTGAAAGAACACAGAGTAACTTATATGGAAGTAAATACAGTGACAGGTTTTATTTTTAATATTTAAAAAAAATTCAAATAAAAATAAATTTTTTTATTTTTTTTTTTTTAAATATCAATTACAAAATTTAATAAAATGTTTTTCATTTTAAAAGTTGATATTTTTTACAATTTTTGTTTTATGTTCTTTAATTTTTGTGTTTCAGAATCGTCATCAATAATCTCAAAGAAAATGTTTTTGTCAATCTTTATAATTCTGTCTTTCCAAAAAGATTATCTAAAACCTTTTATGAGTGTCTATTTTATAAGAATAATTCTCTCTTGTGGAATATTTTACAAATATTTGAACATTGAAAATATTGAAACAAATATAAGTGCGGCCTGGGTATGACGATAAACTACATCCAACAGCGAGGTTTCTGATCAGGAGGTTTTGAGGAGCGTGGAGCTGCCTCTTGGTTGCTAGTGTTCCTGGGTTTGCCTGGGGTTGTAGCACCTGTTTGGGTCCCAGCTATGGGCAAATAGTTAACCCCTAAACTGTGGTCAAAATACTATGAAAGTATAAAAATAGGTTTTAATACCAGAAATAATCTGTAAAAAAAAAAAAAAAAATATTACCAGCAATAAATTTTTAAAGAAAAATTATTATCAACAATACAATTTTGAAAAAAAAATATTACCAGCAATAAAAATCTTGTCGGTATTACATAACCCAATTGAGATTGATATGCTGTAAAACAAAACAAAAAAAAATGAGTTTCGATATTGAGGCTCTATTAGGAATTGTAAGCTGTATTGGGATAGCCAAAGAAGCATTCCAAAAGCTAAGCAGAGTATTAAGAAATAGGAAAATTTTGCTAGAAACAAGGAAAAGAGTACTAAACTGCTATATGATATCTGTCCTCCTGTATGGCAGTGAGTGCTGGATAGTCTCATCAAAGATGGAGAAGAGACTTGAAGCAACAGAAATGTGGTTCTACAGAAGGATGCTGAGGATGCCATGGACCGAACTTGTGAGCAATGCTGAAGTGTTAGAACAGAAACAAAAAGGAAACTTATACTGATCAGGAAGAAACAGTTGAGGTTTCTGTGGCACATAATAAGGAAGGAAGGCTTGGAAAATCTGATACTCTCAAGACAGAGGGAAACAATACATTAGATACTTGAGTAAATGGATGGGGGGACAAGGTTTAGGAGGGATAACAGACAAAGTATATTAAGTGCTATAAGGGATAGGAAGTTGTGGAGAACCATGATCACAGCACATAAAGATGTATTCATTGACATGGAGCCTACAGGAGAAAGGGGAAGGTAGGAGCATTGACCAGGGACTTATAGAGGAAGAGGAGGAAGCTACAGGAATAAATTTTACATAGACACAGATGCCAAAATGTGAAGAAATCTGTATTTGTAAAGGGATTGTGTGCAGGTTACTCAAAGCCTTGTTTACTGACAGAGCGTTGTCAATGGTCAATGTGCATCATGAAGTAAAGTGCATAATTTATTGTGCAGGTTTCACTTCTTAACAAATTACCTGCTTTTGTTTAAGTTTTATCTTTTTAGTGAATGTAATTTAATCAGGTGAAAAACTTTCTTGAGATTTCATTTACTCATGGTTTCCCATGTTAAAATAACAAAAATTGAAATGAAGCAGTTTTCAACTTGGACAAAATTTTCCATTTCATCAATATTTTTTTTTTTTTTTAGCTTGTTCAGATTTTAATAATTTAGTAAATGTAAATAAAAAATGTAAAAAGATGAGATCACCATAACCGTTTGAAAATTATTTACTTTCCATCCATTTTCCTTTCCTCCTTTTGTTTACTCTTCCTCCTCTCTTATTCCACCTCATCCTCATTTTTTACTCACTTCCTCCTCCCTTGCACTTTCATCCTCATTTTTTACTCACTTCCTCCTCCCTTGCACTTACTCCTCATCCTCATTGTTTACTACTCCTCCTTTACACTTACCCCACCTCCTCCTCCTCGTTTACTCTTACCCCACCTCTTCCTCGGTTACTGTTTCCTCCATTTCCTTCTGAAAAATGTCATTCCTCATACAATAGTTTTGTCTTCTATTTTGAATCTTTTGTTTTTATTATATTTTTTCTTTTTCTTTTTCTAAAATAATAATTTGTTTAGCTGCTTGGGTTTCTTTGTGTATTCTGGATGGCAATCTTTTTATCCTATTTTTTATTTTATTTTATTTTTTTGGTCAAGATTGTTCGCCAGAATTTCATTTTCCAAGTTCCTAATTTCTTGCGTTAAGAATGTAAATTAAATCTCATGTTAAATAGATTAAAATGTTTTTTTATCTTTTGAAGGTGGGGGAAGAAAAAAGAAAAAAAAAAGATTTGTAATGTATTTAATGAACTGGCAGTCTTAGAAAATGTTGAATCCTAGACACCTGCCTCTGTCTCACGGGTTTTCTTTTGTTAAATGAGGATATATTTGTGTCTGTAAACAAACAGTTATATTATCTCTAGAATTTATTGATTAGAAATGAAAATTTGCCACCTGAGACATGACACTTTTTTTTTTACTTTCAACTCTTGAAGTCGCAGTATTTAATTAGTGATAATTATGTATTTTTGGTGTTTTTCAGGGTAATGGCTGCTGAAATCAGTCACCTTTGTATGGTTTATTTCTGAAAGCTTTTGTTTTCAGTTTGACGTTAGAACCGTTTTCTAACCTCCACTTAAGATTCAATTTGAAATCAGTAATTTTGTTCCGAGGGCTATAAAGATAAAAAGGACAGTTGAATGTTGTTTATAACCTTGGCAAACATGATGATTGCAGTTTCACTCTTGAATGTGATCTTCGGACTAAGTGCCATTCGTGTCGTCTTTAATTTAGTGGGGAAAAATGCAATACTATTTACATTATTTGGACTATTGTCCTCATCTTTGTTGCCATATTTTTTACAATGTTTCAGCCATTGTACACTCTGGTCTTCAGGTGGTTGGAATGTCGAACTGAACCCTTTATTTCGCTCACTGGAGTAGACTGTCCTAGTTCCGTGTGCCATGTTTAATGGATGTCAGTTATCTCCTGTTAATTCCCCTCTCCAAGTTCTCCACTGCTGTAAGCGGATTTTGAACTCACACTCTTTAGGTCCTCTCACTGGATTTAACTAACACCTTTATCCACTGTGCCATGTGTCCTCAAGGCTTGGAGAATCTAAAACTCACAGGTTACATCAAAAAGCAAGAGAAGCAAAAGAAATAGTGTACATAATGCCAAAATAATCTCAGAAATATAGACAGATACTGAAAAATTCAATGTTTACCAGTTTAATGTTTTCCAGACAAAATGTTAATTGGTGATGTTGCATCCTAAATGTTTTTAATATTTTGACTGAGAGAAAGTGAAAAAACTTGTTCAGACAATACTTTTGCCTTTTTATGGCAGGTGTGTTCAAGTTGAAGTGAGATCCAAGCCTGTGTGTAAGGGAAGTGCATTGGAATTTTAAGAAAGGAGTAATAAATAACCTTATATAAGATACTACAGCTAGAAAGTTAATTTTTTGTCTCTTTTTTTTTTTTTTTTTTTTTTAATCTGTATTGAAGCTATTAATGTCTACTAGATTTGAAATTAGCCCACACCATGTAGATCTCTTATTTTTATCTCTATTAGTTTGCATACCATATTGTGTTATTTAGAGTGAGCTAATTTGAATTGATTCAATACAGAAAAAAAGACAAAAAAAAACTCTCTGGTTGTAGCATTGTCCTTACACACAGGGCTTGTCTCTCATCCCAACTTGAAGATGCTTGCTATAAAGAGGTGAAATGCAATTGTCTGAACAAACTTTCTTCACTTTTGGTTGGATATTATTCATCACCTCTACTGACACCTAGTACTTGAGTCTTGATTTTATCACAAATTCATTTCATTACAAATTTAATAAATTCTAAGCAATGTTTTTTTTCCCTAAATATTACTGATCATATTTCTGCATGAAAGAATTCTGAAAACTATGAAATCCTGAAAGGCCAGATTCTGTAAATTTTGAATTTCTGAAAATTATAATTTCCATAGAAAAAAAGCCCAAATGAGAAAAGTAAAACAAGCCAATTTGGTTGGTTGTCTTTTTGTACATACATTTAAGAATAGAGGTTTTAAGGGGTCAAAATATTATTAATGTTGAGAAAGTTGCCCTCAATCTGTCACTGTAATGCTTCTCATGTAGCAGATTTTAATTTATTTATTTAGTTTTTTTTTTTTTTTTTTTTTTTTTAAGTAAATTTGTGATTAAATATAATTAAAAGTAAATCTATTTTTAAAACTGTAAAAAAGAAAATTTTAGAACTTATACAAAGTTTATGGGATTTCAAGATTACAATATAAGGAAGGGCCTAAAAGTTCTTTGACTATCACCCAAAATTTAACCAATTATTAGATTATTTTCTTTTTTGAAGAGCTTCTTGGTTGAACCAAGAACTTTCCAACAGCCATTCATAGAATTAAACTGATTTTTTTTTTAATCTTTTGATCTTTATTGCAGTTTTGAGTGATTAACAAAAGTATTTTCCAACTCCAAACAGGAAATAAAATTTAGAGCATTATTAAGTAATGTATATTGTCTTATTTAAATTTTTTCTTTTTCAAGGTTGCTGAAAAGCGTAAATGCTTACTTGATGACTTGGCAATCAAGTATCAGAAGGAATGTGATTCTCATCGAGAACTTGTCCAGCAGATGACTCAAGATCATGAAGCTGAGATCAACAAGTTGGAAGACATGCTCTCTCAGGAGAGGGTAAGTATTTTTCTTTTCTCCTCTCTTTTCTTTTCTCCTCTCTTTTCTTTTCTCCTCTCTTTTCTTTTCTCCTCTCTTTTCTTTTCTCCTCTCTTTCTTTTCTCCTCTCTTTCTTTTCTCCTCTCTTTCTTTTCTCCTCTCTTTCTTTTCTCCTCTCTTTCTTTTCTCCTCTCTTTCTTTTCTCCTCTCTTTCTTTTCTCCTCTTTCTTTTTCTCCTCTTTCTTTTCTCCTCTCTTTCTTTTCTCCTCTCTTTCTTTTCTCCTCTCTTTCTCTTCTCCTCTCTTTCTCTTCTCCTCTCTTTCTCTTCTCCTCTCTTTCTCTTCTCCTCTCTTTCTCTTCTCCTCTCTTTCTCTTCTCCTCTCTTTCTCTTCTCCTCTCTTTCTCTTCTCCTCTTCTCTTCTCCTCTCTTTCTCTCTCCTCTCTTTCTCTTCTCCTCTCTTTCTCTTCTCTCTTTCTTTCTTTTCTCCTCTCTTTCTTTTCTCTCTTTCTCTTCTCTCTTTCTTTCTTTTCTTTCTTCTCTTTCTTTCTTTTCTTTCTTCTCTTTCTTTCTTCTCTTTCTTCTCTTTCTTTCTTCTCTTTCTTCTCTTTACTCTTTTCCTTTTCTCTCCTTTTCTTTGTCTTTTGTTTCCTTTTCAAATGATATTATTAAACACGTAAATATTCTATACTTAGTTGAAGACTCTATAATAAACTCACATTTATTGATAAAGAGGTAAAAATAAGTAAATGTTTCATGTCCTCATAGTCATAACTAATTTACCTGTGGTGTCAAGAAATGATAGAAATATTTTTGTGATGAGAATAACAAAATTACTGTATTTTATTTTTTACTCTTTTTTTTTTTTATCTTTAAGAACATTTGAAATTTTGATAAGAAAAAATTTGTTTTTCTTGTGTCAGTGGCATAGCAAATTTTAGTAGTTTTTGCAGTGACACACATTAATTTGGAAATTCTTGTAAAAATCAAATAATTGTTGGATTTTAATGAAATTTTCAAGACTTATTCACAAATGAATTAAATTATTTTTGAAATTTTTTTATTCAAAAATCTTGGAAAAAAATCTTTTTTTTATTTGTTTCTCCTTCTCACTGAATTTTATGAAAACTTGAGAAATTCAGCATGATAATTTTTAGTGACTATATTAATTAAAAGGAGAATTTTTTGAAAAATTTGAATCACCAAATTGTTTTTGCAAACTCGAACTGTCTTACCAAAAATCTGTTCTGAATCAAAAAATAAAAATGCAATAAAACTAAGACACTATTTAATTAGAGAAACATTTAACTGCTTTTTTGAATAATATAGATTTAAGAAAATTGTATCTGAAGAAAAAAAAAATTTCAAAATGAATTTTTACAAGATTTGTTTTCATTTTTTTACAATTTTAAATTAAATAATTTATGAAATTTTTAAATCTTTAAAAATTCAGTTTCAACAGTGTAACTGTTAGAAAGTGTTATGTAAAACTATTTTACTAATCATATATTGTAAAGATTATTACAATCTGACAACCCCAGATATTTTTAGATAGAATTCAATTTTTTTTTTGTGTTTAAAAGACCTAATTTTTCTAAGGTTGTGAGTTCGTACATGACATTATCATTAAAAGGTCATGTGTTTTAAGGGTTGTCCAGCCTTAAGGAAAAAACCCACAAAATTTATCATTTGCTATCATCAATTCTGTGTTACCATACTTAATTTGTCAACGTGTTAGGCTGTCAAAAAATCAATCAAAACATCAGAAAAACAAGGCCTGTGGTAATATTTGCTTCAAATTGCGTTAATTTAACTTTAAATTTGCTAATTTTCCTCAAATCATGTTTCAGAAACACATATTTTACATTTACAAGAATTTTAAACATGTTAAATTTATTTGTTCCTTACCTTATACTATCATTTTGTTGAATTCAAATCCATATTTGATTCTAATTCATCGCACACGCAGATATATATATATATATATATATATATACGTATGTATTGGTTATGCAATCAGATCTCTTATTTTGTAGTTATAGTCTTAGAAGGCATTACTTGGCCTCAATATGTGAACTTGCGTCTCTTTTCTAATATACATTTAAATTTTTTTTTTAAGTTTTCTTGGGATATTTTTATTTATCATGGTTTAAAGGGATTAATAGATTTCTTAAATGTAAGTTTTTTTTTTCTCAATAAAACTGCTTGATTTTTCCAGAAGAATATATAGATCAATGCAATTGCAAAATTAGCTAAAGATTCCCATTGCTTTTTTCTTTTAATCTATTTAGAAAGTTACAATTGCATATTTTTAAAGTTATTTGCAGAATTGTTAATGATTTATATTTGTTAGTTTTATTAATGTATGATAATGTTTGTCAGTTCTTTTTTTCAAAGCAACCATAACATTTTGGGGTTCATCAATTTGAGGAGTATAAGACTAATTTGGGCAGTAGAATTGAGAAATGAAAGAAGCCTTTCCAATTGACTTTCTTGCTACTTACTTATTGCTTATACTTATCTCCCTTTTCGTTTTAAAGAGTTACTTCCCTTTGTATTTATTTTCATTTATTGAGAAAACTACTGAAAAGTTTTTTATTTTAATAAATGAATATTTTGCATCCAGTTTTGTCTCTTCAGGTCATTTTTCTTTTGATTAAATTTTATTTCTTTCAATCACTCTGATCATGGCATTTATTTCTATTATTTTAAAATAATCTAAGGTTTCAGTACTTGACATTTTTAAAAAAAATCTTATGTAGACATTTGTATCTATACTTTTTAAATGATCCAACAATTTTATCAGATAAGCCTCTTTTGGAAAATATTTCATAACATATCATATTAGATACTTATTAACATTAGAGCTTATAAGCACATGAAAAATATTTTTCTGCTTTTGGTTGTTAATAGATGATATACAGATTTTTTTTCTATTCTATTACAGTAATATTAAATCCATTTATGCAGTTGATTAGAAAGAGAGAAGTAATATCTTGGTTTTCTCTACACTCCAAGGCCCACATTAGGCATTAGTATATCTGTTATATACTAACACCATAATATGAGGGAAGGAAAGAAATTCCAAAAATGAATTGGGCTTGAAAACATTTTATATACAAATACATCATACAATATATCTATATTTATCGTTATTTGTCACATACACAGAAATTAGAATACATGAAAAAAAAAGCAAACATTACATGAAATGATATCTATAAAGGTCTTACTTGAAATGTTGTAGTGATAGAAAAATAAATAAAATAAACAAATAATAACAAGGAGATCAAAATTTCACCATCACTAAGAATAGATGTGTATTCAGAATTGGTCATGAAGTCATATTTCGACCAAACAATCAGAAATTTTTCTAACCAGGATAGAAGCATCATAGTCAAGCAAGTAAATCATAAACAAGAGCCAATCCAACCAGAATATAAGGTCACTAATTATGAGCCAATAAGAAGCAATGCAATACTTCTGGAGTGGTTCTCTAAATGAGTGTATTATAAAATGGAAAACTGACCTAAATCAGAATCTATGAATTAATTTTATCCATTCTGCATTCATCATGTGTTACCCATGCAGTTACACATAGACTTGTACACTACCAACCGCCTCCTACCATTCTCTTGTGATCTTAGACATCCACACAATTTTACATTGACACTGAAACATACACGGTATTTTTGCCCACATTTTTAAGCAGGTTGCTGCTGCATTTGAATACATACATACATACATACATACATACATTCTCCAAGACTCACTCTTTATATACAGCAGGACATCTAAATTTGAACTATTGAACCTTTCTCTCTCTTGATATATATAAAATGCTGTGTATTTATAACTCTTACACATGGTCAGACCTTTGGTGTGAATGGACATTGTCATAAGATAACCTCCATCACCTACCATAATGTAAGTAATGTTTCTACTTGTGACTCTATCCTGCCGAGAAAAATATGTTCTTATTTAACACGCTTGAGTTTCTCTCAGTCGCTATATTTGCCTAATTTGCCAATGACTGTAGTCAACCCAGGCTATCGTCACGTGACTCTCAAAGTTCCTTGAGGACTTTAGTAAATTCGTAATGTAACAAGGGAAATAATCCACACAATGATAAATAATTACGAATAAAAGATAGAAAAGTTCTCCTCGTATTTTCTAGGGTTGTTTATTTAAGTAGACTATTGTTATATGTTATGTAGCTGGTGTTTCCATATAATTCACTTAATATTTATATAAAGCTTCCTTTGCGTTAGCATTTGTTAAGAGAAAAAATAGTTGTGTGCTAAATTTTATTTTTATTTATCAAATTAAAGGGAAGCAACTCCGCTATCTTCAATTGATAAAGAGTTTAAAAATCAATGACTGTTTCGTCTACAAATTTTGTAAAATGAAGATTATTTTTTTAATCAGTGCCACATTTCTAAAACTTAAATTTTCTCAGATTTGTCTTGGAAAAATTAATTTTTGTGACTCATTAAATAGAATTGAAGAAAATCGTCATTTTATTTTAATATTTTTTCCAAAGACCTGAATCTGTCTGCATTGCTTGTCATCTTCTTTGCATGGAAAAGTGACATGGGGTTAAATGGGGAAAGATAAAACTTTTTCAAGACTCAATCCTCGAAGTAATTTACATTCAAACAAAAATTTTGAAGATTTTCCCGTGTATTGAATACTGTTGCTGTATCTTGTCTGGTGCTCCTGCTATTCATCTTGTGCATTTTGACAAAAACCAAAGAAAGATATATAATCTAATCGATACTGACTTGGCATCTTGACTTCAGTCACTTTCTCACCGATGCAACATGCTTTCCCCCAGTCTTTTCTGCAACTATTTTTATGGCAACTACTCTGATTAGCTTTTAACCTGGTGCCCTAACTACATGAATTTAAGTGTGCTACTAGACTGGCATCTAAATCCCACCTTTTTAATGTTGGAATAGCTAAATGCAACTGCCACTTCTACTCCAACAGTTTCTTTTCTCGCACTTCTCGCCTGTGGAACTCTTTTCCATTTACGTGCTTCCCTGATACATACAATCTTCAAAAATTTAAATGCCACATCAATCACCATCTTCTATTTTCTAGAATCCCATTTATCTTTTGTCCTTTCCCCAGTCGTCCCTATACTCAGTCTTTTCTCTCATTTTCATTCTCTATAACCTCCTGTATACTAGTGGCATTTCTGCCTTGCTTGGGGATGAAATGATTAAAAAAACCTAAAAAACGGGAGTTTCAAGATAGGTTCTTATAATTTTGTATTTCGCTCTGCATATCATATGTAAATAAAGATGTAGTTAAAATTTGCTATATTTGTAGAAGTGTACAATATCAGAGAGAAAGCTTTTATAGATATAGACTGACTTTCATGCCTCAAGTGATCTTATAACAATTTCTTTCTCTCTCTCATGTTCATAGAATAATGTTGATATATTATACATAGATGTGTCTGTGTGTGTATGAAGTTTTATATTTTCTTTTGCTAGTCTTTATGATTTATTTTTTAACTTGAATTATCTCTCTTGAGAAGAAGTTGCTCTTCTTTTCCATTTTTTTGCCTGGTAAGCCGATTAATTTTTATTGATTTATTTATTTTTTTCTTTTGGGCATACCAAATTACTATTTGTACTTTTTAACCTTTGTAACAAAAATGCTAAGTGCAGATTTTTCAGTATTTGTTTTATTTGTCTTGATATTGAAAATTTAATGAAACTTGAATTGTTATTTTTGATAGATTAGGAATTGATGCATTGTTTGTTTTATTGGATTAGTTATGTTATAACCTCTTGTAATATCAGGTGTGTGTGTAATGTATATATTATCCTATGTATGTAATATATCTATTGCATATACACGCAATTTGACTGTTACAATGCAGTCCTTATGAGATATTTTGCATGTAGCCATAATTTTGTGGAATCTGTACTAGGCAAAAAGTCAGTGATTCTAATTTTCATCAGTAATCATCAATTGTGCAAGTTTCTTTTTTTATTGAAATGCTAATCACAAGAAAATCTCAAGAGCTATGAAAATGTTCAATATAAGCAATATTATATCAAATCATTTGGAACCATTCTAATGAGGACCATATTTTGACCCTTATATATATATATATATATATATATATATATAAAGAAAAACAGACCACTTTAAGGTACCATTATAATAATTTATTTCAACAGCGTCCTTTTAAAGGACGCTGGATCATCAGATAGCACTTCCAAAAATGAAATGAAATGAAAAATGAAATTAAAATTGATGGGTAGTGTAAGTTTTTGTAATTTAACAGAGAGTGTAAGAGGGGAAGTTAAAGAGACATGGTAGAGTATAGGGAGGGATTAATTTCATATCTCTCTCAAGTATACTTTATATTGGGGGAGGAGGAGTGACCAGACCTTGACCTATTTAGATGGTTAACTTAATGGAAGTGATATGTAGAAATGGGAGGGGAGTTGGAGAAAAAGGAAAAAGAAAAGAGAGGGAGAGGAAAGTAAAGAGAAAGAGACTGTAATTGGGTTATATATATATATATATATATATATATATATATATATATATATATATATATATATACACATCACTACTCTATGGTGCAGAATCTTGGGCTCTGTACTGATGACACATCAATCAACTTGATGCGTTCATACGCACAATCTGCAACAGAAAACTGGTTGATCACATTAGAAATAATGAAGTTCTGACTAAATGTAACATGACAGTCATTGAAGCCACCTTAATGAAAATCAAACTTAGGTGGACAGGACAGCTTTCTCGTATGAGCAATAGCAGACTTAGTTTGTTGGTTGCAAAATAGTATTTTTCTGCTTTTTCATAGCAGTGATGATATTGGCTGCATAATCTATCTAAACATGGCTTTTCACCACTGCTGAAATGCCTTGTCATCACTGTCTTAACTGCTCATATCTATTGTCATAAAGTGTCAAGTAATATCAATTTTTATGCATGGAAGAATTTAATGATACGCCTCTGTATTGTAAACCATTTTTTCAAACTGCAGCTCAATATAACAAAGCAAGAAAAAAAAAATTAGGGATTATGAGCAACAGTGTTCAGCCTTTACTACCATACCCCCAACGTCCACATTTGATTCTGTGGGTCAGCATAATAAAAAGGAAGCTTGGACACTTGAGAATATGCACATATACCTAAGCGTCTTTATTACACATATAAATATATAATTTTGAAAGCTGTAAAACTATTTTTTTTAATCATTTCACTCCATGTATGGCAATAAAACTATTAAGATACAAGGGGTTAACTGAGTATAAGAGAATATGAGAAAAGAAACACTATTAAGGAGAGAGAATAATAAAAGAAAAGGAATTAAGGAGACAGAAGATAGCAATTGACATGACATTTAAATTTTTGAAGATTAAAGTAGACTGGAAAGCAAGACAGAGTTCCACAGGTGAGAAGTGTGAGAAAATCAACTGACATAATAGAACTTATGGTTAAATCTAGCCATTTCAGTGTAAAATGATGAAACCTTGCCACCAATCTAGTACTGAGCTTAAATTCATAAAGTCTAGGTACCAAAGTGTAAAGCTCATCAGAACATTTACCATGAAGATATTTATAGAAGAGGCGCAGGCGCAGGGAAGTATATGTTATGGTAGTGGGAATGTGGCTGAAGCTGAGATGGCAGGTCAGGACCAATAACATTGCAGATTCTATTTTGTATTTTTATCAAGAATTTCTAAATACATACCAGATGTGGCAGTAATATTCAAGTCATATACAAATGGTAGACTAATAAATATGTAAGATAGATTCTGGTGAAAAAAGATTGTATATGCTATATGAGTTGTGTTTTCCTACATGCAGACCAAGCAAATGATTTAATATAACCGTTCCACTTCATGTCAATGGAAAATGTTAGCCTGAGAAGGTGCAATGAGTCCTTCTCCTGGAGGTTAGCATCAGCCATGCTTATTGAAGGCAGATGATTAAAAGAGAGCAGTTTCATTTGACTTCTCTCTCTCTCTTTTTTCTTTTTTCTTTTCTTTCTTTTTTTCTTTTCTTTCTTTTTTTTTTCTTTCTTTTTTCTTTTCTTTCTCTTTTTTTTTTTTTAAAGCAAGACCTTTTCTCTGCCTATTTTTAGATATTTTAAAATCAATAAGGATATGCAATGGTTAATGGCATGGAAAGTAGAATTGGTGAGGCAATGCATATTCTGTTGTGTTCACTTTTGCACAAGTACCCTTGAGAATGGCATGAATCCACCTTTTCTCCCTTGAGCTATGGGTTAAATAGCAGGGTATATTGGCCTATCAAGTATAGGCTGGCATTTAATGAGTTAATATTTGAATTCCAAACCATGGAGAAATCAATGGGAAAACCACTTCGTTATCTTTCCCAAGAAAGCATGCACTTCACAGATTATAAAGAAGGGAAATATGTATAGATATGATCATGTGCGTTCTGAAGAGATATGGCATTTAAAATAAGAAATGAGAATTGACAGTTTTTACTCAAGAGAACTTGTCTATATTTCTGAGATGAGGTATTATGTACATTACTTACATTATTTGGACTATTGTCCTCATCTTTGTTGCCATATTTATTACAACGTTTCGGCCGTTGTATGCTTCGGCCTTCTTCAGGTGGTTGGAATATCGAACTGAACCCTTTATTTCGCTCACTGGGGTAGACTGTGTGAGTTCAATACCTGGTTAAGGCAGTGGAGAACTTGGAGAGGGGAATTAATAGGAGATAACTGATAATTGACATCCATTAAAAACATGGTATGTGGAACTAGAACAGTCTACTCCAGTGAGCGAAATAAAGGGTTCAGTTCGACATTTTAATCACCTGAAGAAAGCTGGAGCATACAAAATTGTAATAAATATGGCAACAAAGATGAGGAAAATAGTCCGAATAATGTAAATAGTGTAAAGAGAACTTGTGAAACATTTTTCATTATTAATTTCTTAAAAATTTTGTCCAAGTCTGCTCTTTTTATTTCAGATTCATCACAGGCGGGATTTTAATGACACTTCACTCATCATTCTTTCTGCTTGACTTATTTTTAGTTTTTACCACTTTTTTTTTTTTCCCTGTTTCTGGACTGTTCTGATGTTGGTAGCCTCATTGTTTATATTTGAACAATGAAGCTACTAACATAAGTGCCATCCAGAAACAGGAAAAAAAAAATCTTTGTTGTTGTTATCAGCTTTCTTTCTTATTGGAACCCATTTTTACTTCCTAAAAAAATATTTAGAAATTATTTTAATGCATCACAAAGAAAAGCAAGATGGCTAATCATTAGTTTTGCTCAGGCATTTTACAGATAATCTCAAATAATTTTCATTATTAAAGAATAAACTCGATATTCTGACATGAATTATTCAAACTAATAACCTCACCTTTAGTGAGTTGCAGGATGTGTGGGTGGTGTAATGTTTAGTGGTTCACAATGAGGAATCCAATCGAGTTCATTGCATTCACTTGGGTGCAAATACCTGTGTTTAAGATATGAATCCATCTCTTCTCCTTCCCGGTTATGGGTTAAATAGTAGTACAGCTGTGTTTGGTAATCAATATTGGAGTAGGACAACTCTGAATTCAAACTGGTTGGGCATGGAGTAGCAGCTCCATCCCATAATAACCTACTACTTGCAACAGAAACCACAGTAGCAATGTCTAACATGCAGGAGTATACAGCTATGGCTGCATACTCCTCAGTGAGTCTATGGGGCTTTCAGTCTGCTTATTGTATAGATATGTTATATTTTCTCTGCCTGAGACACGTGCAAGTATGTATATATCATTTTGTTTATTACTTAATGCTATAAAAATCTCTCTGAGAACAAAGCATGTTTGTCATTCCTTTTCTTTTAACTATTCCGTTTTCTGTGAAATAAAATAATGCCCGTAATGAGGGAAAATACAGAATGGTGACTTATCTGATATTATTGACATCCATTATTTGATATTCTCAACATGACAATATATTATTTAACTCTTATTATTTATATCAAAGGGTATTTTGTCAGTACCTGATGCAGTCTTGATTTAAAGAATTAAAGAAATGTTGTTAAACCTTTAAATACAGTTTCCAGTCAAATGCATTGAAATAAAACTAACCTTAAAATGTCAGTATAATGCTTTCCATGCAAACTTTATGTAATGTAGACTGTTATTCAGTTTCTTGAAATGGGGAAAATATTACAAACAAAACTGTTTTAGATACTCCCAGTTTGTTATTTATTTGGTGTGTGTTCACTTGTATTCAATTAATCTAATCTAAATATTCTCAGGCTAAGAAGAGAGAAGTTGTTATCAGACTGATTTCCCTTGAGTCTACCATTGAGTGGCAGGCTGTCTACAGATGTGCATGCTAGATGGTTGGCAGATGAAACTATTGCTCCAGGCAACAACTTTTAATGCCATGTGTGTTATCTGTGAATTCAAATTTTATTTAATCTTCCAAAGTAAATCCATTACATGTGGGATTTGCAAGACCTGTATTTGCAAATTTTTGTTTCCAACTCTTGTGGATGCTCATACATTGTTGCGGATCTGCATTCATAAAGTTGCTCTGAAATTGCATTAAGCCACTTTCATTTTGTTAAGGTGTTCATGCAAATATAGTCACCCATATCTAAACTTTCAGCAATATATGACTGCTTTCTTTGCTCAGTGATTAAAAATGAATTTGAGAAAATGAAGACAGTAGGTCTTAGCAAGGGCTGTCCTTTTTTAATCTTATACATCTTATACATGACCAACCCAAAGGGTATTAACAATGACAGTCACTGTTATATTGAATGATAATTTTTTTTCTTTCTGAACTGCATCATTCCTGGGTATGATGATAAATATCATCCAGCAGCAAGACCTTTGATTAGGAGTTTTTGAGGAGTGTGGAACCACCTTTTAATTGTTACTGTTCCCAGGTTCACCCTGACCCATGGGGTAATAGCACCTGTTAGGGTCACAGCTATGGGCAAATAGTTAACACACAAACTGTGGTCAAAACACTATGAAAGTATAAAAACAGATTTTTATAGTAAAAATACCAACAATACATTTTTAAAAAAAAAATATTACCAGCAATTCATTTGACTCTTGACAAAAATCCTCTTTACAAGAGATGAAACCTGATCTACAAACTGATTTCTTAGAAAGAATGTATATTCTATTCATATAAACTTACCCTAAAAATCTTATCGGCATTAAATAACCCATTGAAGTTGATATGCTGTAAAGCAAAATAAACCAAACATGAACTCTATCAAATCTGTTGAAAGATTTTCTTACTTCTTTGTAAATAAGAAATATGTCAAGATGTTATTATCCAAACAGGTTTATGTTATCTCATTGTGTGTCTGTATTTGTAAATTTACTCATATATTTATTTTTAAGATTTTTTCTTCTGTTTTTTTTTTTTTTTTTTTTTTTTTTAAATACTGTGATGTGATTTTTCATAACATACTGAAGATGTCATGGATAAACACAAATATCTGCCATAAAATTCTAAGTCCTTCTCTCATGCTCTCTTCAACACCTGCTCTTACGCTTCCCTGAACACTTCCCTCCCACTCCCCTGAACGCTTGCCATCTCCCATGTTCACCTCAACATCTCTCATACTCTCCTCAATACCTTTATATAGCTTGGTACATCAAATTTATTTTGGTTCTATTTTCCTTGAAGAATGAAAATAAATTCTAATGCATTTTATTTACACAAGTCAATTAGTTTGATAAAATCTAATGAAAAGGGAAAAACCTGGTTATCTATTAAATTCTTGTATTGGCTGTAATAAAATAAAGTTTCTTTTTATGATCCTTATAAGAATAAAGGTATATTTTGGTTTTTATTTTAAAATATATATTCCCAATTTTATGGAACTATTTTTGTAGATTACATATTAAACAAAACTGACCAAAAATATTCCAAGTTTGAATGGTTTATAGAAAGGCTTTCTTTAAAATTGCATCTGTATTAATTCATTAATTCAGTTTCTCTTTAATCTTGTGCATACGATTCTAAATTGAATTTTTGCTGAAATATTTTAAATTTGATTTAAAAAAAAAAAAAAATGCCCAACTGGATGATGAGTTAGATAGTAAAGTTTAGGTCCTTTGTTCTTGAAAGAACGTAAGATTATGTAGTGCCAATCTTTCAAGTCAGTAGGTCTTCTCAGTTTTAACCTTTGTCTAATCACTAGGACATATGCATTTATCTTGGGCATCCAGAATTCTGTTGCTTTCATATTTTGCTTTCATTATTTTTATATTTTGTATATAAAGTTAACATACACAGTGGACAGTGGGGTTGGCAAGCTGAGTTTAAATTCTGGCTGAATCTGTTGCATTTGTTTTTGCACTAATGTTCATAGAAATGGCATGAATCAATCTCTTTTCTATCCAGCTATAGATTAAATAGCAGTTGACTAGGCTTTCAAGCCTTTGGGGGGTGGTAATCAGCCTAAATGAAGGACAATTCTGAATTCTAAACCATAGGAAAGACAGCAGGAAACCACTTGATTATCTTTCTCAAGAAGTCACATTTCTCAGATAAAGAAATGTGTGGATAGTCATAATCACTTACTGAAGGGACATGGCATTAAAACTCAATGAAACAAATGTATAAATTTACATAAAAGTGATTCTTTTTCTAATTATCCTTCTCTGATTAATGTTTTTTGTTGATATGAAGTCGAAAGATTCTATTGAATCAATTGCTAGGTCTGCTGCTAGGAAAGTGGGTTCACTGTGTCAAGCAAGACAATTTTTCTCACCAGAATCTTTCTTACATATTTGTCCTTGCTTTGAATATTACTGCAACATCTCGTTTGGTGCTCCTGCTACATATTTAGAGATTCTTGCTAAAATCCAAAGAAGAATCTGAAATGTTATTGGTCCTGACCTGGATCTTGGCTTCAGTCTCTTTCCCACTGTTGTATTGTAGCTTCCCTGTGCCTTTTCTATAAATATTTTCATGGTAATTGTTATGAACTTTCCTCTATAGTACCTAGACTTTATTAATTTAAGCACAGTACCCGACTAGGGGCAAGATTCATCATTTTACAGTTGACATGATTAGATGTAACCATAAGTTCTATGCTAACAGTTTCTTCTGTCTATACCAAGTGTTCTAAGAATTAGGGCTCCAGAGAAACCTTTCAAAAACAAAAACCATGATCTTGAATTGGAAAGAGTAGTGATGGCAAATGCTCTGAATCTGTTGTAAAAGCTGAGAATGTTGAATTGATAAATTCAAAACATTTTAAATACCTATCTTGATCAGTTATAACACATTTAGTATAAGAAATAAAGAAGTTGAACATGGAATAGGTTACATAAGATATGTTTGTCCAGCATCATAAGATGCTACAAATCCAAAATATTGACCTGAAAACTTAAGTCATGTTCTTAAATAGCCTTGTTTGATCTCAACTTTCATATGAATGACATGCATGATATCCAACTAAGATGTCTAAAATGTCATATATATATATATATAACTGTTTCTTCAAGTCAATGGTTAAAAATGGTTTTAAACAAATTAATCTTATAAATCTTGAAGAAGCTGATCTTTCATTAGGATCACAATCACAATTGAAGAACTTTGCTAAATAACGAAAACCACGTCAATTGAACACTTTCGGCAACAGCAAAAGTAGGCAGCACATGAAACAATAGAGAATAATGATATAATCAAGATGTTAACTTTCCACACTGCCAAAAGTGGAATGCTTGGAAGGAAACTCCCATCAGTAGTAGAAAGAGCAATAACAGTTTGTGGTCTTGAGAAATATTTTCCTGGAAAACTGTTTCAATAAAATAAAAAGATTTTACAAATTTCAACCAACACTAACTCTTTAGTCAATGGATGCTGAATATTTACTGTATGCTCTCATGTCCATAAAAAAAATAATTATAGTGTCAAAAAAATTATAATAAAGTGATTATAACAATTATAATTATCATTAATTCACTCATGCTAAACTAATGAGAATTGACCCCACTTTTCTCCTCTACACACAAATGCATGGCATTCTCACTATCAGACAAGCAGCTCTCATGGACAGATCTTCAACTTGTACATCAACGTATATTTAACCTCCTTTTCCTCATTCAGGCCATAATAGTAAAATTTATATTTTAGAATTCAACAAACATTTGAGATAAGAACACCCCAGTCACTTCTTGTATTTTCAAACTAAATTATCTGGACACTCGTTACACACATCTATAAAAAACAAACGGGAAAGACTGTATTCATTTTACTTATTCTTTGTTATCATTCTGCTGAATTCCAATACATATCTGATCTACATTTGAACTCAAACTCACAATTTTACTCAGTATTACCGTTTCTTGTTTCTCCAATCCCACATAACCAGATAATAAATAATACTTTTTTTGTAGTTTCCATGTCTTGCTGTTTCTCATTCTTATGAGTATTTTTGTATATCTAAATGTTGGGGTGGGGGTTATAATTACTTCCACCTATGTGAATAGCTAATTTTACCATTCTACTGTTTTGACTTGTACATTACTTGAAGCAGTATTTATTGCTTCCCAGAGATCTTTGCTGGAATAGTGTTTTCCATTCTCACAGACATCTTTTTCAATGGCAGATCTCTTCCTATTGGTTTAATATCTGGAGAGGGTGGAGACTTCTTTCATTAATTTGGCATCTTTGAAACCTTTTTTTGGTAAGGTGGGCAATAATCAGATTGGCAGAATGTAAAGGAGATATATGAAAATGATATGCAAGACCTTGAAGAATTCTCTGTATTTATTTTTGTCATAAACTTTAAAGGAACAATAATTTTATAAATCTCCTTTCTATCCAGTGTAGCTCTATATTCATCGCTAAAACTTACTGTTGAGAAATCAGTTTTCATGTACTACTTCGCCCCCAAGTTACATGTTTATCTTTGTGATGTTTACTTTTATTGCTTTTATGTCTTTAGCCAGTTCTGAATATTCTTCATGTTTTTTCTCTCTCTTTGGTCTTGTATCGCCTTTTCCTCCCAATATTTCTCTGCTAGTCAATTCACTTGTTTACTTTCACTTTTAATTTTTGCATCCTGGGTATGATGATAAACTACATCCGCATCCTGGGCCTCTGGTAATACGTTTTTGAAAAAATAATATTACCAGCTATACATTTTTGAAAGAATAGTGTTGCCGGCTATACGTTTTTGAAAAAAATAATATTACCAGCTATACGTTTTTGAAAAAAATAATATTACCAGCTGTACGTTTTTGAGGAAAAAAATATTACCAGCTATACATTTTTGAAAGAATAGTGTTGCCGGCTATACGTTTTTGAAAAAAATAATATTACCAGCTATACGTTTTTGAAAAAAATAATATTACCAGCTATACGTTTTCGATGAAAAAAATATTACCAGCTATACATTTTTGAGGAAAAAAATATTAACAGAAATAGATTTTTGACAAAACAAAAATATTACCAGGAAAAAAAAAAGTTGTCGGCATTAAATGACCCATAGAGGTTGATATGCTTGTATTGTTCTTTTTTTTTTTTCATTATTATTTCTAGAATTATCACATTCCATTATTTGATAAACAATGATTTAAAAAAAAAAGAAGAAATTTCTACATTAGTTTGTGTAAATTTTTAACTTTTTAAATTATTTTTGACTTCATTTTTATTATCATCTCTCCTTTTTATTGCATATTGAGAACAAAGAAAGACTCTTTCTCTTGTATTATGCATTTAAGAGTACTTCTGTAGATTTAATAGCATGAGTAAGATTGTGATAAGAAAAACATGTCTACAAAATTAAGAGGAAAATAAAAAAAAAAAAAAATCTGTCAAACTTCTTGGGAGACATAATTACGGTACATTCTAATAAGGGGAGGTAACTCTGGTGTGGTTAATAAGATTTTTGTCTTAATATGAATTTTGTCAGCTGACATTTCTATATATTATTTTAAAATATGGCTGTATTAAATATTTATTGGTAGCTTTGGGTAAGTGACTCAGTACAAAATTGGTATTTAAATTTGATCCATAAATAGCATCTGATAAAAATCAATATAAAATATGGAATTAAGGTATTTTTTCTCTGTTGTGTATGTATATATATATATATATATATATATATATATATATATTTTTATATATATCAACAAACAGTATTTAGAAAAATTTTGAAACTGCTAGCGTCTCTCGTTTCATGTGCATATGTAGATGTGGCAACATCAGCAAAGCCCAGTTGGATAAAACTTGTCATAAGAAATATTCCAGTTTGTCATATTTTTCTGAAAATATATATTTAGTGTATTGGGGCAGCAGATCATTATTTAAACTTATATTGTTATATATAACAGACAATGAAGGTCTATTATGTTTCATCATGAGTCATCCTAAGTTTTGTTTAGTGGCTTTAGTTTCAAGAGAAAATAAAGACAAAAACACTTGGATATTTTTTATTATGCTGTTCTTCGATTTAAGCTTTTGGATCCCATTACAATGAAGATTAGAATGGCTCATGATCAAACATAATAGACATTCATTGTCTATTATATTTAACAATATATGTTTGAATGATAATATATATATATATATATATATATATATATATATATATATATATATATATAATATATATATATATACACATTACCCCAAAATTCTCTTCCCAAGTTATGGCCAAACATATGTTAGGAAGTATTTCTTGGTTGGGCAAAGAGCTTATCACCCACAATCATACTCATGAGTTTGTGTGTGTGTATAATATATATATATATATATATATATATATATATATGATAAAATGAGGAAGAAATGGCTTAAGCAGACAAAGAATACAAAAAACAAACAACACAAAAATGAAAAATACCTGAATTTTCTTCTCTATATTTCATTCTCTGAGGGAGTTTTACTTACAGTGAAACATGTTAGATCTATAAACATTTCCTATTTGTTCATTATTCTATCATTCTGTAGGGTTCCAATATATATATATATATATAAAGTTTCATAATTATTTTCTGGCATATATTGGCTGACCAACACAACTATGGTTACATGAAGTAGATGACGGCCTGAAGATTTTGTGTGAGCACATGAAACTAGTAGTGGTAGTTGGTCAGTGTATGCCAGAAAATAATATAAATGCTCTTCCATTTTGACATTGAGCTCTTTTTCTCCAGTGTGCCTTTTTAGCATTCCTCCTGTAGGAGTTGATTACTTTGTGCATTAACTAATATGGTGCATAGTGAGTGTTGGTGGTTATAAAACAATGCTCAGTGTAAAATAACGGGGCTACAATTTATACTAAGACAAAATATATATTTGTTCCATTTGGTGCAACAACCTAGATTTTATGAATTTAAGTGCAGTACTAGATTGGTGGTATGGTCTAATCATTTTACAGTTGAAATGGATAGATGCTACCATAAGTTCTTGCTAACAGTTTCTTATTTATGTTGTTTGGACTGTTATCCTCATCTTTATTGCCATATTCACAATGTAAATAATTGCAATACCTCATCTCAGAAATATAGACAGATAACAGTTTCTTCTATTGCAGTTTTCTTTATCTTCAAAAATTTAAATGCAATGTCAATCATTATATTTTTTTGTCCTCTTAATTCCTGTTCTTTTATTGTTTTATCTCTTTAATAAGGTTTTCTTTTTCTCATATTCTTTCACACTCAGTAACTCCTTTTGTCTTAATGGCTTTATTGTCTTGCTTGGGATGGAATGATTAAAAAAAAAAAGAAAACAAAACAAAAAACTGTCATACATGTTCTTAGTGTGTGTGTGTATATATATATATATATATTTCTTAATTTTCCTACAAGGAAACATTTGGCATTCACTGACCAAGCAGCCAGTACTATTTTCGGTTGAAATTTATAAAATCTTTCTCTTAAAATGCTTTTTAAGGAAAACAAGTTTCTCGGGTCCAGTAACTTTTATATTGCGCTTTTCAATATTAATCGTTGTTTCTGTCCTGACTTTTTATTCGAAGTGGTGTGGATATTAACTTCTTGATTATGTTATTAATTTCTCTTCTAGTTACATGTACTATCCATTTTAGTTGTTGCTATTATAGGTTGTCCTCAATGATGCGGTTTCTACTGTTTGGTAAAGTTCCTTGTTTGTAATTCTATAGTGCCAATCAACAATGTTTAAAGCAAAGAAGGATGATCTTTGTCAAAAACTCTCAGACTTCTTATATATACATACATAGATATAATAATTCTTAACAATTATAACAAAAAACATGTCATAAACTGCTACATAAATGCAATCATATTTCAGCACTATTGGTGTTTCTTCAGATATTGGTACCATGACCTGAAGAAGTACGTATAATGGTGAAACATGATTGTATCTATGTAGCAGTTTATAACATATTTTTGTTATAATTGTTAATAATTATTATTCAGCAATTCTTTAAAATATAAGGTTTGGACATTGGAATTGACCTACCTTACACTTGTATACACACACACACACACACACACACGTGTATGTATATATATATATATATATATATATATATATATATATATATATATAATATGATAAAAATATAGTTTTAAGGTATGCTATGTTTATGAGTGAAGGTGCTCAATATCAGGGATAGAATATATGTAAATTGGCTTGAAGATTGTGTTCAAGCATGAAACACTCTCATCACTCAGTATTGACATCAGTGTCAAATTTTATCTAATATATATATATATATATATATATATATATATATATATATATATATATATATATACACTTTTTTTTTTTTTATTCACCAGCATCACAACACTGAGTTTCATGCACAATGCAATCTTCAGGTGCTGATTGAATCGGTACCTGACAATTACATTGTGCATAAAACTCAGTTGAGTTAACCTTGAAGAAAACATTTATCTTATATTTATTTTTAATATAAAATAGCTCTGCTTTTATATATCAAGAACTATTTTATTAGCACCAGCACGTAATGTGATATATATATATATATATATATATATATATATATATATTGTTTTGTTTCTTTCTTTTTGAAATGAATAACTTCTGAACTTAAATCTAGACTGTTTGCATTTCTGGAAACACTTCCCTATATGCAGTCAAATATACTCAGAACAGAAAAGGTCTAGTAAAAATGAAGTACTTGTATATACATCAACTATCAAAAAAAAATCTTTATCCACCTTTTATATATCATTTTTTTTCCTATGGTGCATAATATTTTCTCTTTCTGAAGATGACACAGGATCACCAGAAACCTGTCAGTTTGAGAATAGTTTTCTTTTACTTTGAGAAATTCTATGTCTGTCTGCTTCTTCCATTATTACTTTTGATTGTCATAGAAATGTTCAACTGACTTAAATTCTTTCAACTTAATTGCTCAACTTCTTTATAAATTGTGGACTGCAGAATGACTCAAACGTCAAGCAATACAAATGGCTTCAATTTTTAAGTAACAAATCACCAGACCTTCTTTAATTATGGCTTCTTTAATTCTCTGTTCCTTTTTTTCATTTCCCATGGTAGACTTGGCTTGCATGATTATATGTCTGCCTTGCTAATTACATTTTGAATCATAATTATTTCACTGCAACATTTTTTTCTCCAAGATAACTCTATTCACCGCACTTATTATCAGTTAATCTATCTGGACGAGACGAGAGGGCTTCTTGTCTCTCTTATTTAGAATTTCTTTTTTTGTAAGATTAAACCCTAAAGATGATGAAGATAGGATTTATTGTTGGCAAAAATTATAGACTGATATTAGTTACACTGGAGGCAGAGTGGAGTAACAAATAGTAGCTCAGATTGAGGAATCAAAGAGCAGTGTTTGAATTCCAGTCAAGTTCATTGCATTCACTTATGTTCTAATACACTTGGGAATGGTATGAATGCATATTTTCCCACCAGCTATGTGTTAAATAGCACAGCGGACTGGATCCTACAGCATTGAGTGGCAAGTGGTCTAGGAGAAGGACAACACTGAATTCAAAATCTCCAACTATGAGATAAACAGCCCCAACAACCTGCAATTGGCCAAGCGTGGTGAATACGGCTACACCCACTCAATCAGGGAAGGGTTCCTCCAAGAAATGAGAAGTATCTGGATCTGTTCCAATGAGCAGGACAGACTAGGTCCTATAGCCTTGGGTGGAAACCAGTCTAGAGGAAGGACAACACTGAATGCAAAACTTCCAACTATGAGATCTGCAATTGGCCAAGCGTGGTGAATACGGCTACACCTGCTGAAGACATGCTCAATCAGGGATGGGTTCTTTCAAGAAATGAGAAGTCTCTGGGTCTGTTCCAATGAGCAGGACAGACGAGGTCCTATAGCCTTGGGTGGCAACCAGTCTAAGAGAAGGAAGTTCTGAAAACCACTTACTGCCTTGTAGGTCCTACCTCTTTAGGCAAAGGATAGAAGGTAACTTCAAAAACAAATCCACATCTGAGACAAATGATGAGATAATCTCAACATTCCCTGTTGAAAAGGAACTGGCAAGCCATTACACTATTCTGCCTTTTTTTTTTTTTTTTTTTTTTTTTTTTTTTTTTTTTAAGAATAGATGTTATAATCTTAAACTCATATGTATTCTGTATATAAATATATATTACAGGTTAAATATCCTTTATTCCAAATTCCGAAAAACTCCAAAATCCAAAAGTTGTTCAGGTGCTGACATGATTTGCCACAAATTGAAAATTTCAGAAAGCTCTGGGAAGTTTTCTAGGTGATGTGCAGCTGTTGTAAGTGACCCTCATCAGTCCTGGGTTGGGGTTCCCCAGCCTAGCTACGTTGCCTACATTGGCACCAGATTTTTGTAAGTGATCATCCCTTCCTTCATGGATTACTTACCAGAGGTTTTGTGCTCAGTAAAGATATTATTCAAAATGTCAAATGTTCCTGCATGGGTAGTGGAACCCCCCCCAAATAATGTTTATCAATATTTTGTACACATAGAGAAAGTACGAAACATTATTTTAATGTGGAATCTTAATTTCACCACTTAAAAATCCGTGTGAGCATTACATGACTAGCGTCATTATCTGTATGATTAAAACTACCTTCAGGGTATATGTAGAGGGATATCATGTTTATGCTTGGGTTCCATTCCCATGCTGTCCCATTTTATAGATGCTATATACAAATTAAAAGAGCCTGTATGCCAAAATTCGAAAAAAATCTGAAAGCTGAAGCACTTTCGGTTCCAAGAATTTTGGTTCTCAACCTGTATAAATTTTGCCAGTATAATTTACTTAATACATATTTCATTGTGAAAACATTGACTTGTATAATACAATTTGCCTTAGTATACATATCAATGGCTTGGAGGTTAATTAATAAAGTTTGTGGAGAAATTTACTGTTTTATGACAGCCCCACCCTAAAGAAATCCTATCAAAAGGTTTTGCTGTTATAATTATTTTGTGGCTGATAAAGTTGTATATTTCTTGCTGGAGTAAGAAAAGACTGGAAAGATATATCAGAGATACTGTTTGGATTCAGTGAGAGAGATAAAGAGGTGATAAGACTCTCATGTATTTAAAGTCTGTTTCAGTGAAATGAAAAAACGTGTCAATTTCAAATCTATAACATAAAGCATGCAGATATGACGATGATCATTGGCAGTTAGCTAGGAATAACACTGATCCTAGACAGGTTACATGGAATCCCATTATTTTTTTATGGGTACTAGTATATTTAATAACTTTGTCATGGATTATAATAAAAACCTTTCCTCTCTAAATGTACATTTTTAATCTAATCTTTATTGTTGTTAAATCTAAGCAAAGGACACATGGCACAGTGGATAAAGGCGTTGGTTCGATCTAGTGACAGAATCCAAAGAGTTATGAATTCAATACCTGGTTAAGGCAGTGGAGAACTTGGAGAGGTGTATTAACAGGAGATAACTGATAACTGACACCCATTAGACATGAAACTAGAATAGTCTATCCCAGCGAGTGAAATATAAGGTTCAGTTCGACATTCCAACCACCTGAAGAAGGCAGGAGCTTACAACGGCTGAAACATTGTGATAAATATGCCAACAAAGATGAGGACAATAGTCCAAATAATGTAAATAGTGTACATAATACCTCATCTCAGAAATATAGACAGATACTGAATGGATCACATTGCTTGAAAATTTAAGCAAAAAGTTCTTTTCTCTAAGCAAAAGTACTTTTTTTTTTTTTTTTTTTTATCATTTTGATATGTTTAGTTTGATGAAGACTAGACATAATGCATCAGAAAGTAAATGCCATTTTTTTTGTATTTTTTCTGCAGCTACTCTTCCCTTAGTTAATAAGCATTTCATATTTGTGCTGAGGTCAGAAGGAAACATGAAGGTACTATTATCTATCAGGTTGTCTTTTCAAGAATTATTTTGAAGACATAAACACTGTGACATACAGAACAGAGTCAACACATTGTTGACTCTAGTGTAGTGTTTTCTTCTTTTTCCTTCTATTCAATCTGGGATTTTAGCTGAACTTTCAAGCTGTGTGTCGGTGCATTGCTTTTAGCAGCTTTCGCTTTAGCATATTGTCAGATTGCAGACATCATTTTTGCCAACAAGTAGAGTTTCCTCCCATCACAGTCCTCACGGCTTTGTTTATAATCATATCATTTGTGACATTTAGAAATTTCTTTTACAGTTTGCTGAACAGGACACATCAGGCATATGTGACATGTTTGAGAAAATATTAAACCTTTTCTCTTCTCTTCTCTCTCTCTCTGTCCATTTTCTGGCCATAGCATTTCACTTTCTTAGATTAGGGAGATTGAAAATTCAAAGTGCTTTGTTATTCTTGCTAAACAGATTCAGAATAAAGAAATCACTCATTTTTTCTAAAATTTAAAAAAAAATCTTTTCACCCCAAGCAAGGCAATAAAGCCACTCGGACATAAGGTGGGGGGTTACTTAGAATGAACAAAACTGAGAAAACATTACAGAGGAGAAATCACAAGGAACTGGATTAAAAAAAGATAGACGATGACAACTGAAACTACATTTAAATTTTTGAATATTGTAATTGTTGTAATGGAATGTCCCATACCCCTTATCGTCTATTATGGACTGACTATATCAGTAGCTATATATATAGTGAGTACAGTATATACCTGGGGGCTTGCTTTGGGAATTACTAGCCTGCTAATCAATTTCCTGTCTTTCAGTAGTGTATTCTCTTTTACAATAAACCTCTCTTTCTTTCATCTATGCCAGTGTTGCTGTTCCTTTCACTTGAGTACCATCTTTGTCTGTTTGTAACCTCTTTAAGGATACAATAGTAATTGGCAAGAAAGCAGGAAGCCAGAAAAGAGTTCTACAGGCAAGAAGTGTGTGATAAGAAACTGTTAGAATAAAAACTTATTTACGTTTAGCAGTTTCAACAATAAAATGGTGAAACCCATCTGCCAATCTAGTACTGTGCTGAAATTTGTGAAGTTAATTATGAAAGAGGAAAGCTTATTAGAAAAAAAAGGAAGCTGATGGCTTTATTTTCATGCCAATGAAAAATATTTATAGAGAAATCTTGGGAAGTCTACATTACAATGGTGGGAAAGTGATTAAAGTCAGGTCAGGTATGAAAGAATTTTGTTTCTATTGTTAATTAATCCTGCAACACTCTCCACTCTTCCTCCATGTTTCTGATTCAATATCATTTTGTCATGATCCCTCTTAATCTCATTTTATATTATAGCATCTTCATATCTTAATCTCATTTATAGCATCTTCACATCACAGGTAGTAACTCTGTTTTCCCTAAAAATCTCCATTTTCCTTCTTTGTTCATTAAACAAATATAGATCAAGAAATTGAACAAGTGAATTCAACAAAGGTTTTAATTCTTCTAACCTTTTAAAATTTTTTTTATATGTTCTTCTTTGGGAGTGTGCCTGCCAACTGTTCGCTACTCTGTATTCATGAGTATTACTTCCTCTCTTTCAATCATCTCAAATCTTACTTATTATAAAACGCAGATTGTGTGTGTGTGTCTGTACGTTTATATATTAGATCGGATTTCCTAAATTTTTAAATCGATTTCAACAAAACTTCACATGACTGCGTAAAATTACCTTGTGGTGGTTCTGACAGTGCCAAAAATTGGAAAAACAATTGTTTTTGCATGAAATCAATTTGAAAACAAGATAAAACATGATTCTGTCACCAGAATGAAAGGGGGACAACTCATATTCAGTTATACTTATAAAACCCAGGTTGTTTGTGTGTGTGTGTGTGTTCATTTATATATGGGATCGGATTTCCTACATTTTTCAACCGATTTCAACAAAACTTCATTTTTTTTTTTTTGGCAGGTAGTGTTTCTTATTGTCTTGCACACTTTTTTTTTTTTATTTTTTACATTCAGAATGCTTTAAAAATTCCATTTACAAGACAATTGTTTATAATAAAATTCTATTCAATCGATAGAATCATTACGATTGAAAACAATGTTTTTGTTTGAGTTTGGGTTTGACCAATTCGTAAAAAAAAAAAAAAAAAAAAAAAAAAACAACTAATTAAGACATGCGTGTCCGTCAACCTTAAACAATGATCTTTGTCAATTTTATTTTTCAGTCTTTATGATGGTCGATACTTGATCTATCTCTTACTGTTACATTCCCGGGCAACGCCGGGCTCTACTGCTAGTAATTAATATTTCTACACATAGTCTGATTTCACTAATTTTTTTATTGTCGTTGCTGCATCATACAAAACTTTTGTTTACTTTACAGTGGACTGGTAAGGTGGTATTCCTGTCCATGTAAACAATTTCTGTGATTATTTTAGCTATAAACAATGACACATCACACCCTTCAATGAATGATAACTAACATGTCTGCTATTAACTTGGATTTGACCACTCCCTTGAACTTAGTGAATTTCCACATCAGTGGACAGGCTGTTATTTTTTTAATCAGTAAGAAAAGCAATTTATCACCCTTGACTACCCCCATTGAAAAGATTGGCATAACTTGTATCAGTATATGTTACAATCTTTAAAACAATTTTTGAAAATTGCCATGGACTCCACTTGACCTAAGAGTTGTAGTCTGTAAGTTATTAGTCAAATTTAATTTTGTTGTAGTCTGGTTGGTTAATCTTTTCACCTCAAGTGCTGGACTTGTATCATTCATTATCTGTCTATATTTCTGAGATGAGGTATTATATACACTATTTACATTGTTTGGACTATCGTCCTCATCTTTGCTGAAACGTTGTGATAAATATGGCAACAAAAATGTATCATTCATACAGAGTAAAGATACAGGTAGTGTTGGGTTACATGGTAAATCTGTTTGGAAAGAAAATTTACTTGGAGGGAAGAAGATAACGTTTGAACTTTCAGCTTTTTACATTATTTCCCCTTCCTCCTCCTTTTTTTTTTTTTTTTTTTTTTTTTTTTTTTTCAAGGCTCATGAATTATTTTTTTGCTGTCATAGCATGGCATGGCAACACTATTATGAAATTCAAATACACAATTGCTCTTGTCTTCAGTGGAAAGAGTAACATTTTGCTCTGTAAACAGTCATACATATTGTGCTAAGTTTCAAGGTGTTCAAGGAATTGAGAATGAAATGAAGTAAAAAGTATGACTAAGTTTGCTATAAAGAAAAAAGTCAGAACTGAATAGTAGTTATGCCTTCACTTTGGAGATACTTTCACAAAACATTGACTGGAACTGGAATGGTATTTTTCTATAGAGAAAAAATTCTACTGTTTTAGGAAGGAAAATAAATGATAATTTGTACAAAATCCTACTGATAATAAATCCTAATTTTATACATACATATACATATATATATATATATATATATATATATATATATATATATATATATAAAATGAAGAAATATAGTTTTAAGGTGTGCTATATTTATGGGATATAGTGCTCAAGATCAGAGATAGAGCGCATATAAATATAAAAGTGAACATAGAAGTCAACACTAAGAGGTGACATGCTGTTTCATGATTGATGCAATCATCAGCCTGATGATTGTGTCTAGCATGAAACAGTCTGTCATCTCTGAGTGTTGACTTCTATGTACACTTATGTGTGTGTGTGTGTATATATATATATATATATATATATATATATATATAAAATATATATATAAAATGTCTCGCTTTGTTGTTGTGATGAATATATGTTGCATTTTCCTAACCAAAAACAGGAGTCAAGCAAGGCCTATCATAATGAAGTCACTGGCAGACGTGAGATGTATAAAAGTTCTTGTAATGTGGTTGTAAATAGAATATTTCTGGTTAGTGTTTATGTTGGTGAATGAATAAATTATTTGGAAGTGACAAGGCTATCAGTAAAAGGCAATATTAAACAGGAGAAAGTGATATTTGAGTAAGTTGACTTATCTATGGTCTTCATTTCTGGAGCTGCTTAATTCCATGCACTCTTCTTGTAACAGGTTGACTGAAAAAGAGGAGATCTCTAAATTTCTCACAAATCAGATGGTTTCCTTTTTTTTCTATGGAATCATGGGAATTAGATTCTTTTTTTTATTTTATGTGATCACAAGATCACTACAAACTCATGTGAATTTATAGTTGGATTGTTGGCAACAATGTATTGAGTCTAATGGTGCTTATTTTGAGTAATTGTTTTTTTAGCTAAGTTAAGTCAATTTTAAAATTTGTGGTTCAAAATGGCCTTTTATTTTGTTCCAGCTTAATAATTAATTTTTCCTATTTTGATCATTTTGTTACAAATTAATTATACAAATTATAAATATCAAAATGGCCATTTATTTTGTTCCCACTTCATATTGAATTTCTCTTACAAGAAAGAAGTGTAGAAATTTCAAGATGCTATATCTTTGCAATTTTAGGAATTGAACATCGTCATTGTCTCAAATTCTGAAATTGTTTTCATAATTCTACACGTTATTTAGCCTTTGGTTTTCCTCTTTGCTCTGCAAATGTCACATGATCATTTTTGTTAAAAATTTCTTCAGTTTTAATCCTGAAAATTGTTTGTGTCTGGGGTTCTTACTGAAGAGATGAAAGGATGAAAGAAAAAGTACTGGAAGATCATTAAATGCAAAATGAATGTATCAGCTGAACTATGATTAATAACAACAATAAAGACAGCAGTCATAATACATTGAAAAAGAATATTATTATTGCCCAGGTTTTGCATTGTCTGGCCCAAGGACACAAATGTGAAGCACCCAAGGAGAATTGTACCTTCTATATAATAGTAATTGACTACTGGACTTGCTTTGCTAACCAATTTATCACATTTTGGTAGCTCTTGAAATATTTCAAACTTTTTCATCTTAGGTCAATTAATGATTGTACAATGGCCTCTAAGTGTTCGAATGAATAGAAGAATTGCATGTCCCTCACTTTATTCTCCTGGTATAAGTTTAAACTGATGCTTATATTTTTCCATATATCAAAACTTGTAAACTATAACTTTGGGAAGTGAAAATTTCACTGAAATATATCAGAAATTTTCCAAGATTTGATTTGAAATCAAGAAAATATGAACTTTAAGTAAAATGATCACAATTTATGGAAAAATCAAAAAAGGTGTCAGTTGAAACTGATGCCAGGATGACATGTATTAAATAAAAAACGACAAATAATTAAGCTTAATAAAAAGATTGACTCATTGAAGGCTCAAATAAATTATTCTTAATTTTTTTTTTTTGATCAAACGCTCTTGCACTTTTACTAGTCTGTAGGTGAGTGTAAATAATTTTCAATATGCACTGGGAAGCAAAAAAAAAATGTGACTCATTTTATTGTAATTTTCATTTTATTTTGTTGGTCTGGAACCAAATCTAATTTGTTCAAAGTCCCCCTACAAAGCTGTTTCAATGAAGATTAAAAATACCAAAAAGCAAAAATAAAAAAAGATGTTATTGTTTTGAGGTGTGTTTTTTTTTTTTTTTTTTTTTGTGTGTGTGTGCATATCAAAATTTGTTCATGAATTTTGATTTGCATGTTTCATTAAAATTGTATTTGTGTTGCCATTTGAGATTGAGAAGGTGTTATGTGTTAAACAAAAGCCACTTGTGTTTAATTGGTTGAAAGAAATACACAAGCAAGAATAAAATGAAATGGGGAAATTTTAGTATAGAGAATTTTCAAGGATAGTTCCTGAAAGAATGTTCTTAGTGATAGACTCTGTAAAAAGGAAGAAATGGATGACGTGAGACTTATTCTGTTGGTGAGTGAAAGAATGAGTGAGGTGTATTATCTGAACCATATGTGTTTCTTAGGATGGTTGAGTTTTGTGTTCTATGTCATCTGTATTGTAGTATGAAAGAGGACTAGCCTCTTGGGATTTATACTGTACATATTTACGTTTTTTTTTTTTTTGGTTTTATGCATGCCCAAAAAGTGCAAAAAGGATCACTGTTGCTAATGGGAGTTTTAACATATATGCATCTGGCCAAACAAGTGTCTGCTACAGTATTTAGCAAACGAGTAAAAGTTTTAAAGTCTAATGAGTTTTTTTCTGAATTTCTAGAATGAGGAGTTATTATTTACACTATTTATATTCAGATTATTGTCCTCATCTTTTTTGTTGTTATCACAATGTTTCGGCTGTTATGCTCTTTGGCCTTCCTCTGGCATATATTGATCTGTATAGTATACAGGGAATTCCAAACTGAACCTTTTATTTAATCTATGGGTGTAGTCTGTTCTCGTTCCACTGCTGATGTCTAGGGATATTGTCTAGTTCTTATTTTATTTAGTAATGTTCACTTATTGTTCACCTGATTCCACCGAGTACAAGTACACACAGCCTGAACTCACAGCCACTGTCATGAAATTCACAAACAAATGCTTTTATCCACTTGGCCATTGTCCTATTGGACTGTTGTGGTAACAACAACAAAGATGAGGACAATAGCCTGAATATAAATAGTGTATCTAATGAGTTTTGTTAACTTTTGACTCATATTTAGAATGTAAACCATGGAACCAGAATTACTGGCTTCCTTGCATTTTCCTGAATTTGATTCTTTAGGAAGAGCAACCAGCCATTTTTGTCTGGAAAAGTATTTTTTTTTTATTATTTGTTCTTTTGTTGTATTGTAAAACTCTGTTCATGGTTAGTTTCTGCCAGTATGCTAAAGGAAATTAAACAAATTCTTTTTGTATCCATTTTTGGGAGAGCACAGAAATATGGAAAGCGTTATGTACTCTGAAGGTCAGCAGAAATAAGTGTGTGTGTGTATCAGGTGAATCAAAATTTGAAGGTGACATTGAAAAAAGTAACTTTCTCTGAGGTTCTTATTCATAGCAGCAGGCAATGTTAGTTTTCAGATCTCAGCTTGACTATCACTATATCCTGCTCATTTGTATGTGTATCTGTCGGCATATTGAATTATAAACTGATATATTCATTATGACAAGTTAAGCAAAATTTTAGATCCATGATCAAATTTCCTATGAAACTATCAAGGATTTTTTTTTTTTTTCACTCACTCAAATTCTGCCTTTGGCAGTCTCTGCATGTCAAGTCACTATTTATAGAATTTACTTGTAAATGTTAATTATCAGCCAGCTTCACTTTTGGCCCTGTTTATTCTCATAATTTTCTGATTAAAAAAATGAAAACAAATTAATTAAAAGTTAATAGGCTTTGTATTATTAGGTCTTTAAAAATGGATGTTTTAAAAGTATATATAAATATATATACACAAAACAAAAAGAAGGGAAAAAAAAAAGGAAGAGTAAAAAAAAAAAAAAAAATATATATATATATTACTCTCCATAAAGTGGGGGATAAAGATATTAAAAAAAAAAAAAAAACAACAAAAAATAGCTGACCAGTTACTTCTCCTTGCACTTCAGTGCTCAATTGAGGACAAAACATGAATATATCCGCAATTATTAAAAAAGTGGGGGCGGGGAACAAAAAATATAATACTATCAGAGAAATGATAAATCAGATTGATTACATTTAGATCCATTGACCAGTTCTTCTGCATACAGAAAAAAAGGTTGCTTAGACTTAATGTAAAGTTTCTCAAACATTCTTCATCCTGGGTATGATGATAAACTACATCTGGCAGCAAAGCCACTTAGCGGGAGACTGGAGGTTTTGAGGAGTGTGGAACCACCTCTTAATTGCTGTTGTTCCCAGGTTCAACCTGAACCGGGGTGGTAACACCTGTTAATCCCAGCTATAGGCAAATAGTTAACCTTCCCAAACTGGGGTCAATACACTATGAAAGTATAAAAATACATTTTTATAGTAAAAAAATATCAGCAATACATTTCCATAGTAAAAAAAAATTACCAGAAATACATTATGTAAAAAAAAAATTAAAAAAAAAAATTAATTGCAATATATTAAAAAAAAAAAAAAAAAAAAATATTACCAATAATACATTTCAAAAAGAAAAATAGGACCAGCAATAATTGAAAAATTATTAATGATCCCAAGAAAATTAAATTTTGGCAATAAATGACTCATAATGATATGCTGCTAAACAAACAAAAACTGTTTTTTTTTTTTTACAAGGTTACTTGTATCAACATACATGTAATGAAAATTAGAGGGTACAAGATGAGGACATTAGTTCACATATAAATAGTGTAAACTGTTTTTTTTTTTTTTGTTTTTTTTAATATTTGTGTATGTTTATATATAATTTAAAAAAATATCTGTTTGTAAAGCCCTAATAACATTTTGTGCTCTCCACAGAATTCTTATTATCTTGCTTGAACAAATTTTCTTTTCTTGTTAATCTTTATTGAAATAAAATTTACTTGGAAACCAGTTGCATGATTGGACCAGAAATTGCTTTATTCTTCAAGTTAGTTTAATACTGTTAAATTTCTCTTATAAAAATTGACCTACATCTTGCCATTTTTACTATGTTATGGCAAGAAACAAGTATACAGGACCTGGATCATTTTGCTATTAATAATCTGTGAGTGAATCACTTTTGATTGGCAGCTTCATTGGTTTACTATTAATTTACTATTTACTATTTATTTACTATTAAAATCTGTAAATCTTTTCTAATATAAAAAAAAAAAATGTAACTTTTGATATACATCCATCAAATGTCCACTTCCAGAGAAAAAATGGTCTTGTTTAAAAGTGATAGAAAGATTGTGGGTTCAAAATATTTTTCTGTTATAAGTGTGTGTAATATCTGAAGAACAATCTGAAATGTCATTAGTCTTGACCTGGTGTTTTGGTTCAGTCACTTTTTTCCACTGCAGTAATGTAGCTTTCATGTACCCCCTTTTTTTTTTTTTTTTTTTTTTTTGTAAATATTTTCATGGCAATTGTTTTGATGAGCTTTTGTCTTTGGTATCTTGACTTCATGGATTTAAGTGCAGTACTAGATTGGCAGCTTGGTCTCATAATTACACTGTTGAACTCGCTAGTTGAATCCATAAGTTCTATGCTCATGGTTTCTTCTCTGGCACTCCTTGCTCATGGAATGCTTTTCAACTACAATCTTCAAAAATTGAAACGCAAAGTCTGTTGCCATTTTTGACCTTGAATCTTGGTCTTTTAATATCTTCTTAATATTTCTTTTTCAGTTTTTTCACTCTCTGTAACTCCTTTTGTCTTAGTGACATTTTTTTTTTAATTGTTGTCTGTTGTTGATAATCTGCTACATTTTTATCTTTTCTGAAAGGAATGAGTTTTACCAAAAATTAGAGAACAAATTTTGTGTTGCAAAGAAAGAAAAAAAATCATTTTTACAAAGCATTACAATTTGAAGCTGTTTCAGCATTTATATAGCAAGATCTATAAAAAAAAAAAATCCAGACCATTTCTTAATGCTGTTAGGACCTAAGTAAGCCTTTCAAATTTTTTTCTTACTTACTGAAAGACTATCTTATTGGATTGGTCAGAAATGCTTTTAGCAATTTTGGTAAATATTATACATATTGCTACAATGAATTCAGAATTTATTTTTTTAATTTTTTTTTAAAAGGAGAACAGTATGGAAGTGGAGAAACTTCGAGCAACCCTGGAAGAAATTCAAGGGCAACTGGTATCAACAGAAGAAACAAAAGGCTGGTTGGAAAGAAGACTTGATGAAGCTGAGGTGATCACTTTTGACAACTTTTTATCAAATTTAATGCTGTCTGTTTGGAATATATCCAGACATTTTGAATATCTCTGGAAACAGTGGCTTTAATATAACTTGGCAACCAATCAGGTGACCTTAATGCATATGCATAAACAGATACTCTCCTGTGAGGTTACTCAGTAGTGAGATGTTATTGAGTTTGTGTACTGTGTGATTTATTACATTTCTTTTGACAAAGTGTCTGACTATTCTTCATGTTTTGTTCAGGGATTTGGGGTCAAAACATTACCCATGAATTATTAGACACTCCCTCCCCAACCAGTTCAGATTTGTCTCCCTATAATGTCTAGTTTCCCCCAAGGTTAAAATGGAAAGGGAGGAAATGCTCGACTGTGGAGGAGGTTAGAACACGCGGGTATATTTAATGGTAGTTCTAAAAGCAGATGTTACAAACTGTTTTGAAAAGTGGAACCGATGCTGGGACAAAAGTTAGTTACCCAAATGGAATACCTAGGGCAATGACCCTAAGGTAGGCATATTTTGTTTTTGTTAATGATAAATTGCTGGATGCTTTCTGGATAGATTTTATGTGGAAATTGTTCAGTATAAATATAAAAAAAAACATTTGTTTTTGGGGTAGGGAAATTTAAAATTTTGCTTTTGTTTTTAATTTTGTATTTTTTTTTTGTATTTGTTTTTTTTCTTGCTTTTAATTTTGGATTTTTTTTTTATTTTAATTTTTAATTTTTTTTTTATTTTAATTTTGGATGTTTTGCTTTTTCTTTGGCATTTTTTCTATTGGTAAAATGCAAATGCATTGTTTTTAGAATTTTTTTTTTTTTTTAAATTTTATTGACTGATTATTTCTTAGTACAACATGCATTCAGTCCAAATGTTGAAACCTCAATTTCTGATTATTGCCTATATCTTCAGAAATTCTGTCAGGCTCTGTTGTCCAAAAGATAGAAATAGTCAACTCTAAGAGAAATAACTTTCCATGAGTGATGTTGCTAATTTGTTATTAGAGTAATTCGATCAATGGAATTGGGATTAGACATTTGATTGGCTGCTTGCATTGTGTATTATCTGACTACAATGTACTGGAACTGATTCTTCAATACCAAATCACTCTCCAATGGACAAGAGATCCATTAGTCAGCTGCTTATTATTTCTAGCTTTATTGCATTAAACTAGACAGATTTGTGTCACTACCAACTTTCTTTAATGCCACCTAAAGCAGCCTATGTTGAAATCACTTTCTATTTATAGAATTCATATGATTTTCAAATGCAAATTATCACTAAGCTTTAAGGACTATTTCCTGCTTTTCCTTATGAGTTTCTTGAGAAAAATGGAACCTACTCTGTAATTAGCAGTTAATAGACATCTGGTTACTTCCCATGGATAAGTTTTCTTTTCATTTTTTTTTTGTCAACTGATAATTATTTTTCAGAAACCAGTTGTTCAGTTGGATTGAAAATTACTTTAGTCTTCAAATGAGTGTATTTTGATGGTGTTGTGCTAATGAAAATTGTGTTACAATGTGCCATTTTTGCTGTGTTGCAGTTAGCAGCAGCCACATGTACATAAATAACTTATTTTGGGGCATCTGTTAATTGTTTCTCAAAAATGTGGTTAGGTCTTATATTTTTAATACTGAATTTCATCCAATTCAATGCTCAAGAAGCAGTCATGGTAGAGGGTTATTTTTAAAACTGTAATAATAAATCAGGGGGAAATGAGGGTGATTTGACCCTGTGGAACTAGCATGTTGTATCCTAACTGCAAATGTCTGAACTGGTGGAACTGAAGAGTGGATCTTATTTGAAGAGTTGCCATGAAAATAGCAGAAAGTAGTTTTCGGCTTGCAATGATGTCTGTAGGAAAAGAGGATACAGAATGGAGAATAATTCCCCCCCCCGGCCCTTCACAAGACTCCAGCCCAGATATGGCAGCAATAATAAACATTTAATGTTATTTTGCTTAACTTGTTAGTAACTACTTAAATTGACTGATTTGCTCAAAAAAAAAAAAAAATAGGGAAGATTATTTTTATTTATTTTTTAAACAATTTTTGTAGACTATAATTCACTGCACCTTGCTGTGTGTCACACATTTTTTTTGTAAGAAAATGATGATTCATTTTAGATCATCGTTTTAATTTGTGGAGAAAAATGATGCATTTCAATATTACTCAATGATCTTGCCAATGTGACTTCTATATTTTGGATAGGTGTCATTCTCTTGTTCAAAATTAAATCTAATTTAAACAAAGGGGAAAAAAATTTAAGTAGTGGTGGATGTGTGCCAATACAGCTTGATCTGACACCTTTGATATGTATTTAATGCAATACATGATTGAATGAATTGAAGAGCAGATTTCAACATTGATATGACAGTTGAATTGTCACAACAAATATTTATTGTAAGGCACTACCTACTGATTGGTGATTTCTTGCTCAGTTTGATGTCCATATTGTCTCATTTTGATCTTGTGACCTCCATCTTCTGATTTTCTCCTTCCTATATTTTGGATAGGAGTCAATCCCTTGTTTAAATTTAAAATCAAAGGGGAAAAAATTTTCAATGGGATTTGTACCTCTCAGGTACCCTCTTTGATCAAAATGAACTTGCCAATGTGCCATCCATTTTCTGGCTTTCTTTTTCTACATTTTGGATAGGAGTTATTCCTTTATTCAAATTTAATTTAAATCAAAGGGAAAAAAAAAATTCCGGTGGGGGTGGGGGGTGTTGTGTTTCCCAGGACTCCTTTTGATCAAAATGAAATATACTTATCCAAGTTCCAATTACCCTGGGTAATGTAGTTTCAGAATATATATGGTTATGGAGGTCTATTTCCAAAACCCTAAGGGGAGTTTGATAACAAACAGACAGAAACTACCATTTATATATATATATATATATATATATATATATATATATATATATATATATATATATATTAAAGTATATGAATTCCAATAACCAACAATTCCAATAACTATTCTTAAAAGAGTGCTCAATACAAAAGTAGAGCAGATATAATTATTTTTTAAAAAAAAATTATAACATAAGTATATTATAAAATCACTACAAAAATAGCCATTTTGTTTCAACACACTGTGTCTTATCAAGTGATGATGTTGAAAAGAAAAAAAAATTGATTTTTTTTTTTCTTTTCAACATCACTTGATAAGACACAGTGTGTTGAAACAAAATGGCTATTTTTGTAGTGATTTTATAACATACTTATGTTATAATTTTTTTTTTTTATAAAAAATAATTATATATATATATATATATATAGAGAGAGAGAGAGAGCGAATAGACCTTCCTGAACCCATGACATTTATGAAAATTGAAAAAAAAAATTTTTTTTTCAATTTTGATAATTTTTTTTTTCTAATATCATTTTAAAAGCATGGCTCATAACATACAATGTCAAATCAATCTTTGACTTTATAATGAGTTATCTATACTTTGTTTTTATTTAAAAATGTCATGGTTGTAACTCTGTCATTGAAAACTGCATACTATTATGAACTGGGGGGAAAAAGGACAACATCAACAGCATGCAGATATAAAAAAATGTAAGCACAGTTTCAAATTTTCTTGTGTTCAGATGTAAAGATATTAACTAAGCAGCCTGTCTCCTTACATCTTTGTAAACATGACAAGCAAATCTGCTACAAATAATACATAAAATCTATTGAAGTTTGTGCTGTTTGTAACGGATTTGCTTGTCATGTTTACAAATATGTAAAGAGACTGGCTGCTTAGTTAATATCCTTACCTCTGAACACAATAAATAAATAAAATTGTGAGAAAAATTATTTTAAATTTATTTATATAACTTATTTTTGTATTTCATTTTTAGGAATCTTGTCATGAAATTTGTCATTAGAAGAGAGAATTTATAGAAAATATATTTAGTTCTTTTTAACATTCAAATTTGGTGTGTTAAATTTTATTCTCTTCATTGATTTGATAATAGTAAATCAAATTAAAAAGATATGAAAATTGTTTAAAGTCAATAAGAAAATTTAAAAAATGTTAATATTCATCACATTTGATAATACTTATTTTTATTTAACTTTTCTAATTCCATATTTTTTTATTTATATTTTGTCAGCATTTGACTATGGTTTGTTTTTCAATTTTGCATGTAAATTGCCTCATATTTGTGTCTAAATTCTCCAATTCCATGCGTTAACTTAAAAAAAAAAATTGTCTGAAGACAAAATAAATCAGAATATGAAAATGATAGAGAAGTAACAGAAATCCTAAAAATACTGAAATGAAAAATAAAAATTCAGAATGTTCCATTTTGTGATTTATCTTTTCTCTCTTGTGAATTCTTTACTTTAACTCATATTGCTCTACTTTGTTTTTGAAGTAAGAATTACACTGATATTTCTAATAAATAAATAAAATATGAAGATTTATTGAAGTTATTCAATGAATCTTCATATTTTCCTTGAATTTAGTGTAAAATACAAGATTAGATATTTTAAATGGGGTTTATTTTTATATTAGAATTTCAATTAAAATATTCAGGTGATGTGTTGACATCTGTATAAAAAGATTTTTGCCAATTATATTCAAGAATTTCAGCACTGATTTAAAATCTGTGAAGTTTGGATTGTGAACAACATGAAGAATCAATGAAGTAGATAATTGATCAATCAGTTTTTCTGTCAAGAAATATTAGCAATAAGAATTATTGAATTAAAAATACTATATACATATCCCTCAGGTTGCACAGGTTTTTATTGTTCTTTTTTGTTTTTTTTAATCATTTCACCTCGAGTAAAGCAATAAGGACACTAAGATGCAAAGGGCTACCGAGTGTGAAAGAATATGAGAAAAGGAAAAACCTTATTAAGGAGAGAGCAGCAAAAAAAAAAAAAACAGGAATTAAGAAGACAAAGTATAATTGACATTGCATTTACATTTTTCAAGATCAGAGTTAATTGGAAAGCAAATGGCCAGAAGAGTTCCACAAATGAGAAGTCGGAAAAAAGAAACTGTTAGCATAGAACTTAGTTATATCTAGACATTTTGACTGTAAAATGATGAGACCTTACCACCAATCTAGTACTGGGTTTAAATTTGTAAAGTCTAGGTACCAATGAAGACAGCTTATCAGAACAATTACCATGAAAATATTTATAGAAAATGTACAGGGAAGCTACATTACAGAAAGTGACTGAAGCTGAGATGCCAGGTCAGGACCGATAACATTGCAGATTCTTCTTTGGATTTTATCAATAATCTTGAAATAGAGAACAGAAGCACCAGACCAGATGTGACAGCAATAGTCAATGCATGGATGAATGGTAGACTTACGAGTGTGTCGGATAGATTCTGGAGAGAAAAAAATTGTCTATCATGATACGGTGAACCAACAGCAGACCCTAGGAATTGATTCAGTAATAATTGTTCTGCTTCATGTTAGCAGAAAATGTTAGCTGGAGGAAGTGCAAATGAATCACTCTCTTTAAGGTTAGCATCAGGCATACTGATGGAAGGCAAAAAAAAAAAAAAAGGTTGCCATATTTTGATAAAATTCAAACAGATTTGTGAAATTAGACTGTTGATTTTTGTGGTAAAACAAACTTATCTATTTCTTGCTTTATGTTTGTGTCTGACATCACCATTTTTACACTTAATTTTTGTTTTTCAGGTTAATTTGAACACAAGCAAGCAGGAGTTTGAGCAGACCCTGACCAAAGTCAAAGAATTAAGCCACAAAGAAAAGGATGACATGTTGAGTCAATTTCAGAAAGAGATTGAGGTAAGAAACCAAACACTTTATTACACTTAGTTTATTATGAATTTCACAAGGAAAATTAATGTTAAATCTTAAAAAGAATAAAACAAACAAAAAAAAAACAATTCCTTACATTAATTAAAGAAAAAAAGACTATTTTTATTTCTCTGTCTACACGTTTATTTATTCTAAGTCTTTGATTCAGAATTTCCTCCTTTTTGAATGATGTTTTATTCTTTTCTCTTTTTTGATGTTGTCTTCAAATTTTCAATGATCATTGACTTTTATGGACTAGAATTGGCTTTTCCTTTGACAACTTAATCAAATGGGTTGGCCTTTGTTCATCGAATAAACTGTAAATATCCAACAAAACAGCTGTTTTATTAGATCTGTGAAAGATGGCATTGCAAGACATTTTAAACAAATCTAAGAAGCAGGGTTTTAAAATTTTTTTATTTTTCCAATCATTTTTGTATCGTCCAGCCACAAAATGTTTTTAATGTCCTTTATTGATAAATGTATGACAATCTGTTTTAGGTGAACTAGTCCGACTGAAAGAACATTTTTGGAAATACCTTGTCCAAACAAAGTGTAATTAAATGTATTTTAAATTTTTTTTTCAGCTCTCATATAATCCCAGACAAAGCTATCCTTGCCAATAAATGTTTAAAAGAAAATATTTTTTTTTCTTAATTTTGGAGGAAGATCTATTTTAATCTCACAGCATTTCTCGCGAATTATAAAATCTTGAACCAAAAGAAGAAAAAATGAATTTCAAAGATTGCAAACAATCATAGGAATTTGTTTTAATTTTTTTGCATTTATTTTTGGAAGTTCAACTGAATAGATTGATCCTAAGGAGTGGTTGCAAATTCCAAATGAAGAAAAAGATAGAGAAGATATAACTTAAATGTTCTGGCTATTATTAAATGCAAACTTTATTAACTTTTGATATGGCAATTATTTTTTTTCTGTCAAAGAGTTTATTTTTTTTTTATTTAAAATTTGTTCTGGCAACTTGAATACAGATTGAATTTAACATTCAGTCTGTATGCTGTGCATTCAAAATCAGTAAGAAAGGGATTGTCAGTGGTCAGTAATTACTGCAAGCGTTACTGACAGAATAGGGCTATTATATCTGTAATATAAATATATTGGTATTCAACTGTAGAAATAGATTGAACATTAGAAGCAAAGAGATGGTCAGTAGTCATGGCTGTTAAATTTAATTGTCAGGGTTAATACAGTTTTTGAATTAATTTTAAATCATTTTTTTGTTGCAATGTTTAAATTATCAAACATTTTTTTTTTGTTTTCATTTTATTCTTAGAAATGATTATTTCTGACCAGAACTCTGAACTTTTTGGTTGAATTTATTGATTTGGGCAAAAATTATCATTTTCTGTTGTGAAAAATCATTCCAAAGATAATAATTACATTTTTAAACATCTGTTATTTCTGCAATTTTCTTTTTGTTGTTGAATTGCAAGAACATTTCAGCATTAATTTTTGTCTTGAATATCACATCTAAGAAAATGAAAATATGCATTGTTTGGCCAGTTTGAAAAATTCTCTTGTTGATATAATAAGCAGTGAAAAATGTTTGGTTTATCTGAAATATTATTTGTGCCTGTACTTTTAAGTGAGAAAAAAATGAGAAAAGGAAAAAAAAATGGAGAAATTTTCGTAAATTTTTGGCTACTGGCATTCCCTGATGATTATTACGGAAGATGCTGGATGGAGAAAGTTGTGAGTGAATGAGTCTCCCCTAAGCATCTTAGCCATACCTGCCCAGGAAGAGGAAGTTACAAGCTGTTACTTCTGTTGTCAGTCTTGACAGTGGCCAATCATTTTTCTCTTACACTTTTATATATGCAGAACAATAAATTCAAAACCTTAAAAAAAAATGTTGAAAAAAGCATTTATTTTCTCTTTCCTTGTCAAATCACTTAATCCAATGCTTGCTCATTAAACCTATAGATTAAACATTTCAGATTAAGATTGATGTAATAACTGTGTCAGACTATGATACAGCCTTCATTTTTTATTTTATTTTAAACAGTATTTATTTTGTAACCTGGCCTGCTAACTTGAGAAAACTATTAAAGAAAATGTGCCACCCCAGTGGATGCAAGTTTGAATCCTGCCAGAGGGAACATTTTTGTTAATGTTTTCTCAAGTGTGTAAGTTGGTAGATGAAATAAATACTGTTTTTAAAAAAAAAAAAAAAATGGAGCATCTACTCAAATATGGGTATCCACTAAAAAAATCATTTGCAGTAATAAAAATAGGTTGGATTAAAAATTAAAATCCATTGATTTTTTTTTAGAAATTGCTTGATTTACATTTTGGATCTGAAAATGAGCACATATGCCATTTTGTGAAAATCTGGATGAGTGAGTGTGCTTTAAAAGGCAAATAGAGCCAAGCTTGATTGTCAAGCTCTTCATAGCTGGGTAATTAAATCACGCTGGATAAAATGGTGGTTTCTCTTGCAAAGTGGGATGCAGATTCAAATCCAGATTTTGTAATAGGTTTTCTCAAGTATGAAGGCCTTTAGATGACATAAATACTGTTTTTTTTTTTCTTATTTTTTTTCTTTATTTAAAAAGTGTCTACTCAAATACAAGTATCCTCTAAAAATAACACAAAGTAATATTTAAGTCAACACTCAGTAGTGGCAGTCTGTTTTATCCTTAAACACAATCTTCAGAAATAAGATAATCAAACAAATAATAACAGATACAAAGGCACAGTTTTAAACAAATTAATAGGGAATGTGCTTTCCCTGTTTTGAAATTACTTGAAAAAGTCGACGATCCATAGAATTTGTTAATTGTATGATGTCATCTGCTGTAATGCCGCGGGATATGTCAAGAATTGCTTCCCGCAACTCAGTGTTGCTCCTGAATTGTCATCCGTTGATGTACAGTCTTTGCTTCATGATGCTCCAAAGGTTTTCGATTGGGTTCAAATCCGGAGAATTTGCTGGCTACTTCATTTTTCGAGGTCCATCGAAGCCTAACTGTTTCAAATATTCAGTAGTCTTGTGAGCAGCGTGTGAGGGAGCATTATCTTGAATAAAAAACAATGACCCTTCTGAAGGCAACTCTTTGCCTTTTCATCCACGGTTCAAGATGCTCCTTCATAAATGCTATGTATGCATCAGCAGTCATTTTGACGCCATCTGATACTCTCCATGGGCCCACTAATGTGTTTCCAATAATACCAACCCAGATCATTATGCCTCCACCACCTTGTTGGTGTCTCAAACACTGATGGCGATTCTGTCCGTTCATTACCCAGCCTTTGCACCATCTATCTGGCCCATCAAGTGTTGCTTGAGTTTCATCTGTGAACAGAACTTTAGAGAAGTCAATCTTCATATTGTCCTCGGCCCATTTCAATCGATTTTGAATGTGATTTCTTGTCAAAGGAGACTTCGATACAGGTTTCACTGTTGTTGCTATTTCCTTCAGATACCGACAACGAGTACTTTTAGACACAGTAGGATCCCCAATACGACTGAAAAGCTCTTGACTGGTAAGTCCAGGGTTCTTCGTGGTCTCTTGTTTAAGTCGTGACATGAAACGACGTGAAATAACCTTCGGCTTGCCTTTATATGCCCTTTTGTGTACTTGTGTAGGGTCGGCAGTGAATTTTTCCCTGTTTGATGACACTTCCCTATCATTTTAAAAATTTCTAGGGTAGATTTACCTTTGGAGAGTTCTGATGTGATAGTTTTCTTTTCAGCATCACTTAAACTGCTTTTACGGCCCATCTTTTCACTAAATTCTTATACTTTTCTAATAATTTGGCATGCTCAAATCACTGTGCTGATAACAAATATGGCGCCAGTTTGTTTACATTGCGCAGATCAGTACGATAATTTCAGTGATTGCACAGGTCAGTGTTGCCAATATTGTGTGAAAATTTTGTGTGAATTGATTGGACAGTTTTTGAAATATTAGAAAAAAAAGTTATCTCGATAATAATTTGGCACGCAGTGTATATATTTTGTAAAGTCCCTAAGTATTGAAGCAATTCTGTTTTCTTTCTCTCTATTTTGTATATTTATCTTGTTTGAAACTTTTTCTTGGTTTTATTAAATACTGTCTTGAAAACTTTTCTTAAATATTTTATTTTCATCCAAATCATTCACTTCATGATTTCAGTCAAAATTTTCAGTCTACAAAAGAGAAATGTAATAAATACACCTGTAGAAATTGCAGTTAATTTTAGTAAAATATTCAATGTTTGTTATTGACAAAAACGGTGATTAAGAAAATGATGTTGGGGAAGATGATGTAATTAATTATAACAACATAGATTGTCTGTTTCATTTGTGTTAAATAAATAAAATTGCTGTAGCAGACAAAAGAACGGAAACATAATTGTCTTTGAATAATGATTGAATACCATTTCTTTTGACAGGAATACAAGCAGAAAGAAACTAAACAGCAAAATGAAATAAGGCAACTGAATGAAAATATAGAGAAATTGCAACAGGTAAGAAAAAGAATACAATATTCTGAATCTTTTTATCATTATTTTTAATCTGGTAACTTGGTTCTTTTATGATTCAAACATACTTTCCAAGTATTTAAAATTTTCTTTCTTACTGTATATATCCAAAAAAATTCAACTGTCACTTTCTAAGTATAAATGGAAAGAAAAAGAATATTTATACTTAACATCAGAAAAAGTCTGTTGAGGTTTCTAGGGCATATCATGAGGAAAGAGGACTTGGACAAATCTGTTACTTGCAGGATGGATTGAAGGCAAGAAAGACAGAGGAAAACAACACATAGCATACTTGATGAGCTTACAAAAACAGATGGCAGAACAGGGTTTAGAAATAAGACAAAATTTATTTAGTGCTGCAAGGGACAGGAAATTGTGTAGAGCCATGTTCACCTATGACCTGAGGGGACATGGTGCATAAAAAAAATGTTCTACATTATAAAATAAATTATATATGAGAAAAAATTCTCAGTTAACTTGTAGAAAAAGACAATAGGAAAACTGTATTATTAGCTGACATGTTTCAGCCAATGTCGACTTTATCAAGGCAAAAACAAAATAAATTCAATTTCGTTTTTGCCTTGAAAAAGTCTACATTGGACAAAATGTGTCGACTAATACAGTTTTCCTATTGTCGTTATATATATATATATATATATATATATATAAAAAGTTTGGGCAGGAACCTTTCTTTTAAACATCTTTCATTAAATATGGCAGACAAGGAAGATTTAAAGTAATTTTTTATTTAATATTTCCAGCATGTTTTGAAGGAGTAAGGGAGTACAGAAATTTTCCATAATTTTCATTCTCCAAAGTGCTTTGAAAATGGCTAAAGTGGCCGAAAGTACTTACTCCTTCAAAAACAGAAAAACATAAGGATGCTAGAAAAACTAAATTAAAAAAAAAAAAATAAGTAGAAAAACAATAAGTCTTCCTTGTCTGTCATATTTAATGATGAACGATCTAATTTATTTGATGACCATATGGAGCTGAACTTGTAATAAACCTTTGTGTTGTACATGCCGTGTCCCTTCAGGACATTGGTGATAATGGCTTTCCACAATTTTCTGTCCCTTGTAGCTCTTTATCTTTTTGCCATCTCTCCCATACTCTGCTCTGCCATCCATTCTCTCAAGCTTGCCAAGTAGTTTGTACATTGCTTTTCACTCTCTTACTGTCAATCTGTCTTATCAAATTTTCCAAGCCTTCTTTCCTCATTATGTGTCCCAGAACCTCAATTGTCTCTGTTAAGTATAAGTGTCCTTTTCGTTTCCATTTTCTCTAAAATTTGGTTCTTGCTCACATGTTCAGTCCATGATATTCTCAGCATCTGTAGAACCACATTTCTGTTGCTTCAAGTCGGTTTTTCATTTGTGTTAAGCAGTGTAAAACTGCTTTATTTCTCAAAAGAAAAGTTTTCAGTTTTAATTTTTTAAAGAATCATTTTCATTATTTTTTATCTTAAGTTTGTTGGTGTATCTCGGTGAACAAATTAGTAAGTCTATTCGATATGGCTATTTTATTCCCATTCTATATGGTTTACTTAAAAACTATCATAGAATATAAAAACGACTTGAATATTGGGATAAAAAGCAACAATAATATAATGAAAAATAAACTAATTAATACAAGTAAGGATTTGTTTTGTGGCTTGTTTCTGCTACAGACTGAAGATGAAGTATGGTGTCTTGTTCAGGAAACCTCTTCACATTGCTACCTTCAACGTTTGTTGAAACCATCTCTTAATTGCATTTCAGAAATTGTTCTCCTGCATTTAGACAACCTTGACCTTGTGTCACATTTGGTAGCAATGTGGCTGTACTGAAAAATCCTTTCTGCATTCAGCCATTTTCAATGCAATTTTTCTGATCTTAGTTTTAAAAATATGTCTAAAAATTTTTTATTAGTTTTTTTTTTTTTATTTTGCTTCTATTTTATTTAAGAAAACAAATTCCTTTTTGACATGTTTTCAGATGTATGTCCATTTTATAAAATGGGATTATTTAAAGAATGCATAAGAGCATTCAGTTAAAGATCATATTATTTTGCTTGTTACTTTAGTTAGCATGTACATTATGCCCTGCCATTGCCTCAGATAAATAATGGGCCATTCCTGTTTGATTTCACGGATAGACAGAAGAAAAGATATATCAAAGGTGCTGTTTGGTTATAGGGGATAAAAGGATAGAAAGAATGAAAGGGAAGATAGAGGAGGTGATAACATTCCCATGAGTTTAACATCTGCTTCAGTGAAGTGGAAAACTGTGTCAATTTTTAATCTTTTCATTTGTACCCTCTTACTTCTTTAGATAATCTGCATTCATATCTATGATTGTAATATTTTGTTAAAGTTGTTAAGCTCAAATATTTAACGATGCAATGGGGGAATTTCCGCAATTAGTTTATAGATGTGGAACTTGCAAGGAGTTTAGTAAATCCTTAAGTTAAGAGTTAAGATTAATCAGAAAATTAAGATATGAAAACTGAAAATTCTCACTCAATTTTTGAGTGTTAAATATTATATTTAAGTTGACTGCATACTATTCTAAATTCTATATGAGATATACATTATTGAACCATTATCTACATCTTAGTATTTTTGTTGTTAAAGTGATCAAGGTGTTCTTGAAGCAAAGATTGACATTTTCTTTTAAGGTTAATTGGTTTCATTGAACAAATAGGGCTGAAAACTTTATGTAAAAGATATTTCAAATAGGTTTTAATGAGTTTATTTATATATCTGCTTTGCAAATCAGGTGAAATCAATTTATATTCTTCAAATTAAAGTTACCAACTTTACCTAAAAGATCATTGACATACAAATTAGTCAAAATAGTTTAGATATTGAAAAAATCTGAGAGTGTGAACTTTATTTTTTTTAATTGTGGGGGTGTGTGTGTGTGAGAGAGATGATTAACTTTCCTTGCTTATGTGTCCTACTGTATTGAATTCCAAGGCCCATATCTCTTTTTCATTGTGTTGGAGTAAAACTCGTTGCTAAAAGTTACTTTGTCAGAGCAGCATTTGGTAAAAAATGATTCCCAACTTGTCCTAATTCAGTTGTCTTATCTTGTAAAGGATTTTCTTTTTTTGATTTTACATTTGGAATTTTTTCATCTATATTTTTTTTATTTTTATAGAAAATATCTTAATATTTCATTTTAGTTTTGCTTGCAACTCTTTTAGGCAAAAAAAACAAAAAACGTTATAGATGTATACATTTTTACAGCTTCTCTTTCAACTGCTGAAGTTATTTTCCCCTTATATATTCTTGCTACTTTATTGATTGTCCTATTTAGCATTATTATTGTTATTATCTACAGTTGCTTTTTGCTCAGAAACATGTTTTTTTTATCTTCTCAAGAAGATTAGATTCAAATTACTTTCCTAGCCATTCAAAAATTTAATACCAGATTATACTCTATACACAGGAACAAAAATATTTGCTCCATGTTTTTTATAAGTAAATATATGAAAATCATGGAAATACTTAATAAAAATTCTGCTAAAGTTAAAATCTTTAAGCTTCTTTTTTAATGCAATTTTTAATTATCACATTTCAACATGTCAGCCATCTTCAATGTGGTAGCTATTTTTGTTGATCCATCTATTAAATTAATACTTGTCTTTCAGAATTCCTTACAAAATCAATGCACTGATATCAAATTGGGTTTGTTAATCTGATATTTTGTGCATCTATAGATCAAGATTCTGATGAGTAGATAAAGATTTCTGCCTCCAAATACATTGGAATTGCCTCTACCAATCCATTATTTGAAAAGAAGTTATCTGAAAAATATAAATATGAAAAGTCAGAACCACAGAGATCAAAATACTCTACAAATAGAATTGGGCTTTTATATAATTTTATTAAGTGGTTATCTCATCTGTACAGGATGGTGTTGAAAAGTTGTCAGCCCACCTCACTACCCAAGATCGGACCAAAAGACCAAGCATCAGAAATCTTTTTGTTTTTTGAAAGGATTCATAACTGAATCATGAACTTTTCTTCACCACTTCATTGAAATCTAAAAGGATTGAAGGACTTTATAACTATTTTGATTTCATATGTACTTTATCCATAAATATTCTGTCCATTTTTTAATAACGCTGTTTGAAGAGTCTTGATATAACTTGGAAGCCAATCAGAAGAGATATTACTCCATTTGCATAAACACTCTCACATGGGGTTACACAGTCAGCAGTAAAATACTATTGAATGTTCTTGTACATTGTGTGACTGTCACATTTAAAGTAAATAGACATCAATCTTTGATTGAACCTTGGGCATTTCTCCAGAAATTGTTCAGATAACTGAGAAAGCTTTAAAAGAGGATTGAGTGAATTAAGCCCAGATAAAACTTTGTTACCAAATGCTTCCAACTTTGCCTTCATTTGTTTTCAAGCTGAAGTTTAACTTATAATTTCAACTTAACTTACACATACACACGCACCCACCCTTATGCAAGAAGCTGTGGGTCAGTACCATAATCCAAGACATCAAGAATAACATTGTACTTTCAGAGAAATTTCATCACATCAACAGCCTATCTGAAAATCTAGTATTTTTGTACACTTATACTAAAATATTTTTGGAGCTATGTTAATGACACACCACCTATATTTTTAATTGGTTTTATTCTCACATATACCTGTGTTATTAGTGATGGGGGCCAGTATTTTAAACTTTAATTGTTGCATTTGATTCATGAATCAAGCCCTTTGTCTAACTGAATATGCATCACCAACTGTTACTTTTTTTTCAATATGTTTTGTGAGGGTGTTGGTCTCTGCAACATGTATGATCTTTTTAATCTCATTAGAAATCAAAAAACAAAATTAGGCTGTATATAATTTTGTTTCTCCACGACAGTAAAATGGCATTATTTTTTGGTGGTTTAAAGTAATGTAAATATTGATTCTGGCCAGAATTGTTCTTTTGCTTCTGGTTGTGGCCAGAATGAAAGTGCTTTGGTTTTCAGATTTCTTTTCAGATTTTGGAATACAGGCAATTTAATTTCTATCTAACATCTATAAAATGGTGCAGCTTGGGAATGGAACCCAATAAACACAATATCCATTTACATTTCATAACACAGCTTATACCCTGGAGGTAGTTTTATATAAATAACATATACCCTAAAAGTAGTTTTATATAAAATTTAATAAATTTCATGTACATACAGATACAAGTAATAATGCTAGTCATGTAATGTTTACACAGATTTTTAAGTGTTGAAATTAAGATAATGTTTTGTACTTTCTCTATGTGTACAAAAAAGATGATCACTATTGACAAAAATATATAAATGCAGGACATTTTAACATTTTGGATAATATCTTTACTGAGCACAAAACACCTGGTAAGTAATCCATGAACGAAGGTTTTGCTGTGATAATCGCTAACAAAAAACTGGCGCCAACATAGGCTACAGAGCTGGGCTTTATGAAATATTCCATTTGTGGCAAGTCACCTGAAAAACTTTCAGATTTTGGAGGTTTTCAGATAAAAGATACTCAACCTGTGTGTGTGTGTATATATATATATATATATATATATATATATATATATATATATATAATATATATATATAGAAAAAAGAAACTAGAAAAAAATCTTTAGTAAATGATAATGTTAATTATATTCCTTTCTGTTCTTGTAACACATTCAGGCTTCAAATTTTACAGTTAATTTTTTCTTTCATTCTAATTAAACTGTGTTCATTAATTTGTGGATAACTTTGATTAAAATTTTATTTGCTTGTTTTCTCTCTTTTAGTTATATATTCCAAGCAATCTGGTTTTCATTATTTTGTTGATATTTGAAAAATAAATTTTGGGATAAACATGCCTAGTGTCTATCTGAAAAAAAACCTGATTGGTCAGATTTTGGGAAGTGGGCCAGGTTGTGGACTTCTCTGCACTCCTTCGCATATAAAAAAAAAAAAAGACAAAACTGTTTTTGAAATGTTTACTTTGTAAATTGTAAAGAAAAATTGTTCTTATTTTTGTCTAAGCTGCTACAAAAATATTTTAGGCAAAAAAAATATTTTATATACAGCCTAATCACATTAAGAGGTCATTCAGTTTATCTTTTTTGTTGTTTATACCATTTTTTTTTTATTTTTTTTTTTTTTATACCTATATACTTGTTGATTCAATTTCTTCTTTCATTGGAAATGTGGCAGGTGGGGGTAGAGATTTTTTTTCTGTAGTTTATAAAAAAAACATCTAATATTTTTAGCTTCAAGGAGAGTGCTTAAAGAAGCCTCATTTTCAGATCGATGAAATTTAACTTTTGGATGCAACATTTTGCTTGGCAGTGTGCCCAACCCTGAACTTAATTTTTTTAAATTTTTTTTTATTTTATTTTTATTCTGTTTAGTGTTTGCATTAAAGTGTAAACTTGGAAGAAAGCAATATTGTTTTCATCAGTTCCTCTTTTATTGTCATTGGGTGTTGGAAGCAGTTTTCCACTATTTGTCTGTGTCTTGTCTTCTGTAACTGTAATAAACCTAAGAACTGAGAATGGCTGGAAGCATTTACTTGGCAATTATGTATTCAACCATTTTGTCTTCATCTAGAAATACATTCACTATTTGTGGTCAGTGATAAAAATCTAAAGTAAAACCATAATCGGGTTTATTGGCTTGCATACATCTTCATTTTTCGCTCTTATATACACACACAAATCTATCTATATATATATATAATATATATATATCCATGCAAGCAAGTAAATACAAACATATGCGCATCCACTCACCACACACATAAAAAAATTGCATACATAATGGGAGCTGGCTAGAAACTTCTTGGTTTTGCTAAAAGAGACTTCCTCCTAAAATTTATGCTTAAGCACTGTCTTGTGTGTGTATGTAGTATATATATATATATATATATATATATATATATATATAAGGCCAAAAAAACCATGACAAGTAGAAAAAGTTTTCATGTGACGAGTTTTGCTCTTTAGGGCTTCATTGGACTAAAGTGATATTACCTTTGATGCAACTACACACAAGAACAAAGGGGAGGGGACACTGACAATTTTTAAATTTAAATTTTTTTTTTTTTTATGTTTTCGGTATATAGTCTAGCCGGTTTCATTTAGTTTCTTTTTCTTTTTGTTCATGTTTCTATTGCTTTAGTTCATAAAGGATGAAACGCATCACACAAAAGCTTTTGTCGCTTTGCCATAGTTTCTTCCTTAAAATTGTTTTTGATAAATAATTATATATCATTTTTTGATAAATGATTATATATCATTTTTTCTTTTCCCATATATATATATATATATATATATATATATATATTTAGGCAGCAATCCTTCTTTCATGCACGTTTCGTTGAATACGACAGACAAGGTGCTTTGATTTAGTTTTTATACAATTTCTCGTGATCTTTTTGGATGATAAATTATATAAAAACTGTCTAATTATTCTTTTTATCTGAGTGCTTTCAGCTATACATTTATCCATTTTCAAGGTTGAAATATATTAATTGTTAACAAGAAATAGTTTGTATGTATTTATGTTTTCATTTACAAAACACTGTCAAGATATTGTGCCCATGTTCATAGTTGATATTATTGAGTATTGTTTTTTTTGTTGTTTTTATTAATAAGGCTTCCATTATTTGTAACCTTTATTTGCATGTAGATGATGCCATTATATTTGTGTTGTGAACAAGTATGTTATGGATAGGGTTCTGCCTCTGTGTGTGTGTGTGTGTATATATATATATATATATATATATATATATATATATATATATATATATATATAGCATAAAATGATACAAATTATCATGGTATTAATCCATGGGTTAAATGATCTGCCCAAAGGTTTATTCTTTAAGTCACAAGTGTTTGACTGGAAGAAGCTGCACCTTGAGAACAAACATGGTGTCTGGTCTGAGCAGCAATGCTACACTAGAAGGGGTTCCATGAGACATGAAAACTATTTCAAGGGTTTCGCAAGGGTAAGAGGTTGAGAAATGCTGCTGTAGAACTGTCATGAAAGTACAAACAAATACATAGGTGAAACATCTAGGAATTTAAATAAAAGAATATATGCATGTAAAAGGGTTTTTATGAAACAACACAAAAATGTATTAGTTATTCATTGTAATAAGTCTAAAGTTTGATTTAAAGAATGCAGTTTTAATTAAAAGAGAGTAATTTATTAAGGTGAAAATGTATAAAAAGTGCAGTAATTTCTGAGTCTTCTATTGTAAATTCATGTCCAGGATCATACAGCATATCTCTTTTAATAAAATTATTTCTCTTACAATGTTACATATTTAAAAATAACAGCAACAAAAACAAAACTTGTAGCAAGGAAGCTGAAATAGTTTAGCTACATTGTGCATCTAGACACATTGCATGCTAGAAATTGAAAATTTAAAGTTAAATGTTTATGCAACTTCAGGCTTTCTCTTGATGTATAATTATAACCAATATTTGTTATTTTGTTTTCCTCCCCCAAAGCTATATATGATTCCATCAGTAGAAACATTTAATTTAAAGACCTTTCAAAAGATGAAAAATGTCACATAGGATTTTTTTTCCGTTTTGTCATTCAATTATCCACCAATTTTGATGTGAACATTTTTGTAAAAAAAAATGAAGATGATGACATGAGTTTTTTTTCTTTGTCGTCCATTTGATATATTTTTAAAATATTTAATGTCAAGTGCATTCTTTTCTGATTCCCAATGGTTAAAAGCTCATTTGAGAATTTCATAAAAGATTAAATGAAACCACACTTTTTTTTTTTTTTTTGGTAGATGATGTTGCTTATTATAAATCAGATTAAAAATTATTTGTAAATTAACGAAAAGCAAAAAGTAATTATTGTTTTGAGCACACTTTCTTTTGTATATTTTTCTCTGAATTGATAAAATTAATTTGAATGTTTTGTGGGAAAGCTTTCCTTTAAGAAAAAAAAAAAAAAAAATTGAATCCATCTTCTTAGAAACTTGAAGCAAATCTTTTACTTTTTCTAATATTCGACCATAGACTTATATATATATATATATATTTTATCTAAGGCCTGTAAGCAGTTTTACCTTGAGACCAGATTATTCAAAAATGTTTTGCTATAGGATGCTAAATGTAAATAAACACAGCAAACTAATCTGTCAGGAATATTTGACTTTTCTTTCCTTAAAAAAAAAAAAACGGTTCCATTCCTCCCACCTCCACTTTAATGCTATATCAGAAATGTTTTTTGCAGACCCTGTCTCTCTCAAAGAATATAGCAATAAGAAAGATCTAAGTGGTTTCTGGTAAAATGTTATGTATTTAGTGCCTTATTTGATGTTATTTATTATTATAGTAATGTTTGCTGTTTTTTTCTTTTTTTTGTAGGAAATCAAGGATGGAATTGATGAAAAAAAGATTCATGAAAAGAAGGGCCTGACAATGGTAAGTAAATTTGATTTAATTCCCATGTTATTATCCCCTTTTGTTTAGTGACATTGTGGCTTGAATATTAAAAATTGGCAAAAGAATAAGGAATCACACTTTTAATTTACATATTTAAGTCTATAGAGCAAAGTAAACTCATGTTTATAAAACAACAGATTTTGTTTTGCAAAAAAACAAACAATAGAGTATCGTTTTCAGTGATATTTTGTGACATGTTTCTTTTTTGTGCAATAACAATTTTTATAACTTTGCAATAAATTTGGGAATAATGAAAATTAATTGCAAAGTCCAGCGAAAGTCACCCATAAAATGAAAATAATTGTTTGTACAGAAAGTAAGTACCTATGTACATCAAATTGTCTTTAAATTAGGTGGCAGCAGAAGGATTAATGTAACACTTAAATGCAGCGATCAATCTTGGGTTCTTCTGTAGTTTGTTACTTATCACATCTACTTTTCCTTACCTATTGTAATGAAGGCCCACTTAATAGAGCAGCTTTTTCTATATATATATATATATATATATATATATATATATATATATATAAGAGAAAAACCTGAAAATTGCAATTATTTAGATAAATATAAGAAGTTCTATAAAAATGTATGCCTAACTTGGTATTAATTGTAACAAACGTTTGAGATTCTTGAAATTTTTGAAATCTGAAGATTAGGAACTGGGACTCAAAATGTATTCATAATCTGAATGATACATTTGGATCAATGAAGAGTTTTGTGTGTAGATCACCCCCCAACCCCCCCCCCCCCCCCGGCCATCAGTTGCATCATTATTAAAACACATCTGTGATGCATGTTATGATGATTGTGTGTTAGCCATATGAGTGGCTAAAAGTGAAGAACATCCATGTTTTTTTTTTTTTTGCTTTTTTTGTTTTTTTTTCCCCATGGTTTTTGGTAATGAGGTAAAGTATACGTGCAGGTCTTTGCAAATATTTTACAACTTTTAGATGCAGATTTACATTCTTTAGCATATAAACAAGAAAATTTAATTATATATAGGTTTTGATTAAATTTATCTTAATTGAAAGACTTTTCTATACACCCTCCCCCCATATATATATATAGAGAGAGAGAGAGTGAGAGTAGCAGCAAATAAAAACAAATGTTCACTTATGTCTGTACTCTGAGTTTCATGGAGAATATATTCACTCATCAGGGTTTCATAGTGTGTGTGTGTATGTATATATATATATATATATATATATATATATGAAATATAGTTTTAAGGTGTTCTATATTTATGGGTTAAGTGCTCAATATTAGGGATAGAGAGTATATAAATATAAAAGTGGACATTGAAGCCAACATCCAGTCTGTTTCATGCTTAAATGTAATCTTCAGGCCTGGTTGTGTTTAAGATGGGCTAAGGATTGTATTTAAGCATGAAACACTCACAGGTGGGTGTTGACTTCAATGTCCACTTTGTTATTTATATAACAACCATTGACTCTAAATTTGAAATATTGTATTTGAAGCAAGGAATTTTAAATGGTAATTTGCAAGTGAAGAATTTTAAATGGAATTATGCAGAGTTGAAATTTTTTGCTGAAATTGTGAATTACTAGTGAAATCAATTCAGTTGGGAATATGATTTGAACTTAGCAAAAAGAATGAAGTTTAACAATAAAAAACCCTTTCATCACTTGTTTGTATCACTTATTTTTCTGAGATATGTTAACGAGTTTGGCATCCTGGCTTTTCATTTTGTAAATCTTGACACTGATTGCACAATATAAAACTTCTTTTTTATTAAAGAAAAGTGAACACTTAAACATTTGTACACATTTAATAAAATGAATGAAACATAGACATCATATGATTTATTGATTTTTAAGATTTCTCTCTATATTATTAAATTGTTTAAAATGTTGACAATGAAACATCTTTTCTACATACATGTGATACCCTGCCCTCATTAACCACCAACGAGGGAAGGTAACACAGTTCTGGTGGCTAAGGTGATCTTCTTAAAAAAGAAACTCATTTCAAACCTTGTTTAATCATATTGATTCATCAAAAATCATTGTCAAAAAAGGTAAATTTTAATAATTTTATTAATTCTAATGGAAATAACTAATTTAATTTATCTTGTTTTATTTTTCTAATATTTCTTTAAATTTTATTCATTAAAAATTTAATTAACATAGTTATTTTCTAAACATTGTCTTTCAGTGTCAAATGGATGAAGACATAGGAAGACTATGTTGCACCAGTTTTTAGTTTAGAGGGCTGGCCTGCCTTGAAAATTATCTTTATTTAAGTTTAACACTGGCACTGGTAGGAAATATGCAGGCCTCTTATAGTCATGAGACAGACAATGCTGTTTTCACAGACACTCATATATTTGTCTGTGTGGGTAGGTGGAGAGGATTAAAAATTTATGTTGAGTTTAAATAGTTTAAAATTAAGTTCATAAATGTTAAATATCTATATTTTGTTAAATATATAAATTTGCATCTTATTTATATTGTAAAAATATATATATGTATATGTAAAAATAATATCTTTTCTTCCATTAAATATGGCCGACAAGAAAGATTTAATTTTTTTTTTTTTTTTTAATTTAGTTTTTCTAGCATCCTTATGTTTTTCTGTTTTTGAAGGAGTAAGTGCTTTCGGCCACTTTAGCCATTTTCAAAGCACTTTGGAGAATGAAAATTATGGAAAATTTCTATACTCTCTTACTCCTTCAAAACATAAAGATGCTGGAAATACTAAATAAAAAATTACTTAAATCTTTCTTGTTTGTCATATTTAATGAAAGATGTTTAAAAGAAAGGGTGCTGCCCAAATATACATTATATATATATATATATATATATATATATATATATATATATATATATATATATATAATTTATTTTATGATGTAGGTTATCATGACTACACAATTTCCTGTCCCTTGTAGCACTAAATAAATTTTGCCTTTTTAATTTTTAAACCCTGTTCTGATTTGTATTTTTGCAAGCTCATCAATATGTTGTTTTTTTCCTGTTTCTTGTGCCTTCAATCCATCCTGCAAGTAACAGATTTTCCAATCCCTCTTTCCTCATTATGTGCCCTTAAAATTTCAACTGTCTCTTCCTGAAGTTAATTATAAGTTTTCTTTTTGTTTCGATTTTCTCTAAAACCTCATTGTTGCTCAGATGTTTGGTTCATGGTATCCTCAGCATTTTTCTGTAGAACCGCATTTCTGTTACTTTAAGTCTCTTCTTCATCTTTGAGGAAATTGTCCAGCATTCACTGCCATACAGTAGGACAGATATCAGTTCAGTACTTTTTTCTTTGTTTCTAATGGTGAAAAACCTATAGTTCAGAGTTTTTACATAGAATTTGTAAGTTTTGTACAAGGCAATTATTTTGAAGCATTTTGTACTAATTGAACTGACCATGTTTAATGTGTAAGAGCAGAAATAATCATTTCTTCTTGCAGAAAATCGGTATAAATAGAATCAAAACCCAAGAAACATTTCAGAGAGAATTGTACCATTTACTTGAACAATAAGCAGATGAAAAACTTAGAACATTGACACATACATATTGATAAAACCAATAATAAAGATAAATTAAAAATTAATATCAGAAAAATACTTTTCAGCAGGCATGTGAGATAGTAATTATTTTATTAAATTAGAAATTATATCCTGTAATAAAAGATGGTGTGGGTAATGGCCAAATGGTTAGAACGTTAACATCCAGACACTGAGTTTTAGGTGTAAATCTCCCCGTTGTTGATTTGTCAAGGAAGTTACCTTTGAATTTTTTTTTTTTTGTTCACGAATGCCCAAGGTGCACTTAAGGTAGAAGGTTACTAAATGAGATTCTTGTAAGGTCTTAAAGGAAGGAAGTAAGGAGTGCTTATTAAAAGCATATATAGGATAGATAGCAGTTAACCCTAGATTTGAAGAAGTTACAGTTGTAGTGATCAGGGAAGCATCCACTTGGGAGTCTGATCCACAAAGACAGAGTTTTGGGGAAGAAGCTGCCCAAGTGGAACATCGTCCTTACAAATGGAATACAAAAGGGAATGAGGCTGATTTGACTCATTGTCTGCAACATAGCGGGTCCTAGCTGTGAACAGGTGAAACTATGGCATGTAGCTCATCTGAACATGTTCCATGAGAATAGTGATAGTAGTGAGAAGTGAGCAGCTTTTTGTTTGAGGAAAGGAAGGAGTCTCAGGGTGGAAAACGGTTCGTCACTCATTTGGTTGCATAAATGCTTTTGAACTCTGTCAAGGCTGGACAGTGAGGACTGAGAAGCACCCAGTCCTGATATAGCAGTAATGCTCCATTTTTGGTCTAATCTGACTTTTGTAATGATAGAGCAGGTCAGGAAGAGTTTGGTACTTTCTGATATGGTAAAAAGAACCAACCATTTTTCCAGCATCTTTATTGTTGGTATGAATAACTTTTTAAGTTACTATTTTCATTTATATAATTCTGTAAACCCTTGTCATAGTGGCTTTTATGACCTTGCGGTGATGACCTTGCTTAAAAAATATTAATAATATGAGGCTGGAGGTAGAGCATAACTCAAAGATAGTCAGATTTCTGCCTTTTCTGAGGATATAAGTCTAAAAATGATATAAGTATTTTGAACTTGGGTCATAGATTCCATTTTTTTAAGCTGATAATCACTCCAAAAATCTGTACAAGGTGGTAATGCCACAAAGATGCAAGGGGCTACTGGGAGTGAAAGAGAATTAGAAGACTTTAGAAAGAACTGGAAACATGGGATAAACCTTTACTCCTGTTCAGAAGACCAAGGTGATGCATAAACTGCAAACAGAACACTAGAGCTGAGATTGAAAGAAATGGAGATTTAATGAAGGACTGGAACTGTTTACTGTGTTGTTGCTAAGAATATTGGCAAAGTTTTTTGGATATTTGAGGAAATTTGCTGTCACTTGTTACAACTAAGCATCTGGTGTGGACAAAAAAAGTGCAAGAAATTATGTTAATAAAATGAATGTTTGTCCAATTATTGTTTTGATGGCCTTAAATAAAAGTTTTCTGTCTTGTGCTTTTCTGTCGAGACTTTGCCTAAAGGAAGGCCAATGAAGTTTACTACTCTTAAGTGATTACTTATTGGGGATGACATTAAAAGAAAGGCTTTCAACTTGGCTGCCCATGCATTCATCTCATGTTTTAATATTTGCAATTTCAAATCTACTTTCAAAATTCTGAATACACTTTATTGCTGATCCAACAATCAAAGTCTATCCGATGAAATTGAAAGATATTGAAAAAATGTTTCAGCTCAAATCAAAGTGAGATATTTTTGGCTGCTCTGTCTTTCTTTGGTCAATATCTTATGTCAAAGACATTTTTGTAGGAATAAATTATTTTCCTATCTTGATTATTTTCCTTTCTTGTGCTGTTTGTGCAAATATTGTCAGTGTTTGAACCATATTTTGCATGAGTGATTTTATATGAAACATGTCATTTTTTTCTGTCTCTTTTCATAGCTTTTGCTATTTTGGGTTCTTAGTAAAATTATTGAATTATTTATTGTTCATACACACTGGAATTCTTGATTTTAAAACCTTGTGTAACCAGCACAACAAAGTGAAATACTCATTGTATGTGGTTTGTTCAGATTAATTTCATTGTCCTGTTTGTTTTCCACACCATTTTGCCCTTTTATGCTTTGACCAATGTTGAATGTTTGATGTGATCTAAAATGTTTAATCTTTTTTGAAATAACATGTACCCCTCTCTCTTATACATGTCACATTTTTTAATCTTTCTGTTCTTGGGACAAACAGTATTCAAAAGTACATACCTCAGCAAAAATAAATATCTTTCTGTCAGAAAATGACCAACAACTGCAATATAAATATTCTATGCATTTGTAACAAAATAATGGTAAGAAGTACGGTTTCCATATATGTGCAGGAGTTGCTCAGACTTCACTTTTCAATCTCAGTAGTTCAAACGCATCTCCGTGTTTTTTGTAGGTGACAAATTATTTTTCACCCTACAACGCCTTTCTCACAGGTGAAATATTGCAAGCCTCTCACTGCTCTATCGATATTTCTATGGAAAAAGTTCAGACAAACTACATTCCTTAGTGCCATCAGTTCTAACCTTCATGACTAAGACCCACCATACCATGCAAACCATCTTCATTCTCTTTGCATTCCATTGGGGTGATGTAAATGTCACTCGAGCAACTTTTTACAAATTGCTGCATTGTGGAGCCAATACCCAGAAGGATACTTTCCCGATCACTACTACCTTAATCTGTCCAAGTCTAAGGTTAACCGTTATCTCTCCCCATATATCCTCAAAAACTGTGCCTCTTGCTCTGTAACCATCGATCATGAGTGGCTCTTGGGCTTTGTACAGGTTGAACATCATTGTAAAAAAAAAAAAAAAAGGACAGGTTGTCCTCTGGAAATAAGATTGTGTAGTGAACGAGATAATCAAGTACCCCGGAAAAAAAGTTTGTGTTTTGTGTGCGATCTGCCGGGGAGGGATTGCCAAAAAGTAGTCAGCAAAACTCTTATAGCGACTTACCTCGTCAACCCAAGCAACAGCGCGTCTCGTGTATTCTGTGACGAAAAAGAAACAAGTCCGTCACAGGAGTCGCTATAAGAGTATATTAATATGCAAATTACAGAGCATCCTATCCCGGCTGTCGACGAATGGAAAAAAATAGGTTCTGCCGATAAAAGCAGTTGGTGTTTTCGACTGGGGAAGGAAAATTCGGGCAGTTTTGGCTACGGTGTTCGTGAGTTATTTTCCTGACGCGTTACAAGTGATTTTCTTTCTTTGTGTTGTGAAAGCCACAAATTTGCTTTGAGAACGCTTACTCTTCAGATTGGAAGAATCCAGAAAAACTTTAGCTGGTGGAAATACTTCAAAATCTGGGAAGTGCTTTAACAGAGGACGGAAAGTGTGATACTGTAATCTGAAGGTGCATTAGTATAGCGAGAGATGCATTCCAAAAGCTAAGCAGAGTATTAAGAAAGAGAAAAACTTTGCTAGAAACAAGGAAAAGAGCACTAAACTATAATGGGATATCTCTCCTCCTGTATGGCAGTGAGTGCTGAATAATCTTCCGAAAAATAAAGATGAGATTTGAATCAATAGAGATCTGGTTCTACAGAAGGATGCTGAGTATACCATGGTCTGAACATGTGAGCAATGAAGTTCTAGAGAAAATGGAAACCAAAAGGAAACTTATACATAACATCAGGAAGAGTCAGTTGATGTTTATAGGGTACATAATGAGGAAGGAGTGCTTGGAAAATCTGATATTCATGAGACAGACTGAAGGCAAGAGAGACAGACTGAAGGCAAGAGAGACAGACTTGCCTTCAAAGAGAGACGGACTGAAGGCAAGAGAGACAGACTGAAGGCAAGAGAGACAGACTTAGTGAGCTTCTGTAAATGGATTTCAGAATAGGGTTTAGGAGAAATAACAGACAGTTTATTAAGAGCTGCAAAGGACAGGAAGTTGTGGAGAGCAATGATCCCCTATGTCCTGAGGGGACCACAGAAGTTGTTGATGATGTGGGGAGAGAGTGGGCAGGGCACACTGATTTTTATAGTCTGAAGTCAAAATGAAGAAATATTTCTGACTCTATGTTGTGCTCAGATTATTACTTAATCCTTTCATTTAGTATCAGTGAAAAGAAAAGGAAAAGAAAAAAATATATATATATGTATTGTCAAATGACCGGATATATTGTAGCTTCTTGTCGAACGTAATTTCAATGAAAAATTGAATTGAATAAACATATATATTTTTTCTTTTCTCAATAATTTTGTAGTTTTTAAACTTAATAGTGATTAAATTTGGATTTTAAAATTGCCAGTTTTTGATTTTAATATTAAATTTTATCATATAATTTTATAATTATTGGTTAGTATAAATTATTTTTAATATTACACGTATTTTAAAGTTCTGAATAGCTATTATAACATGATTTCGTTGTCAAGCTTTTGGATCTTTCTATACTTGGTTTTTGATTGGTTATTCTAGCTTTTGTAACAATGTTTCCCCCCTAGTGTAGGATCGTTAATTAATCTGAAACTTTTAAAACCATTTATTTTATTTTCAACATCATCACTTGATAAGACACAGAGTGTGTTGAAACAAAATGGCTATTTTTGTAGTGATTTTATAATATACTTATGTTATAATTTTTTTATAAATAATAATTATATCTGCTCTACTTTGTATTGAGCACTCTTTTAAGAATAGTAATTGTTGGTTATTGGAATTCATTCCGTATATACCAATTATATACTTGTGTGTGTGTATATATATATATATATATATATATATATATATATAAATATAGATAACTAGACTCGTTTTTAAAACCCTCGAATTTTTGATTTGCAAATCAATCTCGAGGGAAAAAAGGTTTTAAAAAAAGAAAGAGCTACAAACATGAACTTCTGCCAACAAAAAATCGCACAGATGCAGGTCTGAAGCCCAAAGAAAAAACCCCGATATTTAGTAACAACTAACTAACAAAAGAGCTCAATACAACCGTAGAGCAGACCTAGATACACCTAGTGAGCCAGACAAACCTACCTAGGTTTCACCTAAATGGATGTCAAAAGTTTGGTATCTATCTATCTATCTATCTATATATATATATATATATATATATATATATATATATATATATATATATAATTAAGTGACAACCTTAAGGCTCCATGACTATAATTTATTTCCCCAGAAAATATATTTTTCCTGGTTCATCAGGTCACATCTGTAGTTACAAAATATATATATAAAATTCCATCCCACCCTCTAAAATAGCCATACATTGGCTGATTGAAACCAAATTTTGGGGAGAAGTGCAAACAAGGTACAGTTGGTTTTATTAGGGTGCATAACTTAGTACAATAAATATTCATTAATTTATTGGAAATATTAAAATTTTAATTATTTAACATAAAAATTACTTGCAATATTTTAAAAATAATTTAATGATTAAAATACGAAACACTTATTTAATAAAAAATGCAATATTGTCTTTTGTATATCTTTAAGTTTTATATACAAGAATCCAGTTTCCAGTTCACCCAGTATTTGCAAGAACAATGAACAAATCCCAAATGCTTCAAAAAGTTGAAATTTGTCTCCAGAAAGAAATATTTACACATGGTCAGTTGCATATTCAAGAATAAAATATTCTAAGAATTTATTCTTTGCTGTTAAAAAGGAGAGGAAAAGAAATTTTCTTAAAAAATATTGTTTACCATGAAGTCCTATAAAATTAAATTAAAGAAATTATTAAACTGTAAAGTTTTTGTCAAAGTATTTTTTCTAAACAAATCAGCTTATTCAAATTTCATCGATTGGTTTGTAGAATTGAATGAAACACAGTTTATAAATTTTGACAAAATATGTTAGTGATAACTTCAACAATACTAAATACTGTGAAGGTTTAAAAAAAATTCTAGTCAGGAGAAAAAGCTAAATATTTTTATTAGATTTTGAGGCCAATAAAGAAGTTTAGACACTAGAATTTTGATACAGAAACATAAAATCATTTTACGTGAGGCCAAGCAAAAGTGAAAATGAATTATTGAAGATTTAATTCTTATCATGATTTGAATTATTTATTGTTGGTCAGCGATCAACTTTTATGTGCTAATCTTTTATACCCCTTAAATTTATGTTCCAGGCAACTTGGGATGGGTAATGGTAATCAAGCTATCCTAGTTGACCCTTACTATTGAATAGAGATTTCTGTCCCCACACTGTGTACCTTAAATAACAACTCATAACTGTATAATCTTTATAGCTAGTGATATAATTAATGCTAACTTTTTTTATTGCTTGCATATTATAAACATGTAAGTGCAAAACGATGTAGGCCTGGGATGCATCTCAGTCAATAGTACTTTTTATTTTTTTATTACTTTGTTTAGTTAACAAGTGGAAGTGATACTTAAGTACATTTATGTACTCTATAGAATATATTAAAAAAACTCAGATTGGTATGAAATTATTATATTTTTTGATGATGACAAACTGTTTACAAAATTATATGAAAAAACAGTGACTCAAAAAATTATTTTTTCACTGTTGTTACCCAATACAAGGCCCAACAAAAGCTAGAGAGTTAACGAATTAGTTTGTTGAAAGTAGATAATGGTTGACCCAAAACTTGAAGAGGTTAAGATTATAATGATTGGGGAAGCATCCTCTTCAGAGTCTTTTCCACAATGTAGTGGTTCTTGAGAAGAAGTTGTCCAAATGGAACTTGCTTCTTAAAGTGAATGAAGAGGATTCAGACTTGTACAGATGGCATGGCAGGTTTTAGCTGTAAAGGTCTGAATTGGTGAGATGTGGTAGGTCAGGTAAAAGGCATAGCTCAAACAAGCCAAGGGTTTTGGATCATTTTTTTTCTCTTAGCTGTTGCCAAGTTGGATTGATGGTATTGATTGTGCGAATAATGTAAATAAGAGTTTCCTCGTTTGAGTCTAGGCTGAGTAAATTGCTTTCAGTCTCTTCTGACAGTTAAATGATGTAGTCAGAGAAAATGTATATTGAAAACAAAAATCACTAATCTAATTTGAATACAAGACAAAACAAATGTTGAAACATTGTCCACAATACTAATAAAACTTTGGCTGAGCAGAGATAAACCTTTTTTTCGCACCAAATCAGCATAATAACACTAACCTTATAAAGGTTACAGATTTAAAAAAGAACACATTTGTATATATGTATATTGATCCTTTTTTAGAAGAATGATGAGACAATGATTGACCTTTGAGAAATTCATTGGGTTGAACTTTTCAGAAAATATTAGGTTGAGTCATAAATAATTTTCATTTTTGCTGATTTAAAAAAATAAAAAAATTGTACCTTTTTTATCTTTTCACCCCAAGCAAGGTGGGAATGCTACTAGTATGCAGGGGATTACAGAGTGAAAGTGAGTGAGAAGACTGAGGATAGGGAGGATTGAGGAAAGGACAAAAGTTGAACGAGATTCAAGAAGATAGAAAATGGCGACTGACATTGTATTTCAATTTTTGAAGATTGTAGTTATCATGGAAGCAAGTAAACAGAATGGAGTTTTAAAGGAGGCAAGTGAGAGAAAAAAAAACCCCCAAAAACTGTAGAAATGGCGGTTACATTTAGCTATTTCAACCATAAACAGGTGGGACCTTAATGCCAATATTTTTTTCAGTTACATATTCACCATTATTTGCAATGACTTGTTGCCATGTATCAAGTAACTCTTTGGTACAGATACTTGATTTGGATTACAATTCTACAGGTTTTGATGTGAAAACATAAATACTTTTTTTTATCACTTTTTATTCTTCCAAATATAAAGACTTCTGGTGGATTTGAAATGAAACATTTCATGTTAAAGCCTTTTTATGATATGCATCTGTAAATAATTTTTTTTTTTTTTGTTGATAATTCTAATTTTCTTTTTTTAGTTGAAAGACTTGAAAAGACAGCTTCATGCAGAACGAAAAAGGGCTGAGAAATTACAAGAAAGGCTCCAAGAAGTACTTTCTGACCCCAAAAGCAGACACGGTAAGAAAAATATTCTTGTCTCTTGATGGGGAGGAATACCTAGACATTTTCATTTTAGAATCTGGTTAGCATAGTCTGGTGGGCAAGATATTTTTTAGATGAATTGGATTTCTGTCAGTCTGGATAATTAGGCAATATGATGATGAATTGAAAAATAATGATTGGTTGATGTTTTCAAGGAAAAGCAATTGTATTTAGAAGAAAGGGTCTGTGAAAAATGTGAGTAAATGAAACATTTGTGAATCATAGATCACTACTTGAACAATAAAAAAAAAAAACTCTTTTAGAAACCATGAATTATAAATACTAAAATGACAGGAAAAAAATTTTATGTTGTATCTTAGAAACAAATTTAAATTTTTGTTTTTGTAAAAATGTGACACTATTTAGCTATGGTAATTGGCTAACTAATTAAGCATGGAAATTAAAAATGAGCAATACTTAAGGCAAGAAAGAGCCATAATGAAAGACATACCGAGCGACATTACTTTTTTTTTGGCAGGGGAGAAATGGGTAAAGATTTTATTTTCATTTACGAAGAAAGATATTTTTTCGCAGAAGACAGAAAATTCGTAAGAGAAGCAGGTTTCGGATTCTATCAAAATTAATGACGCGACAAGGAAAACAGAATTCTAAAAGATAAACAAAACTGGAGGTGAGCTGAGAACGACAAAGCTGATATCGAATCTAACCAGACAAGCAGGATTTTTTTTTTTAAGCTACAAGAAATCATTTTGCAGTATTATGACCTGATATTTTTTTATAAGTTGTGCCTTTAGTAAAACTGCATTTTTGTTTGTTTTAAATTTATTTTTTCAACATAAGTAACTTTAAATGATAATTTCCTTCCTCTTTTTACTAGTCTCTCTTCTCCTTGTTCTTTGTCTTTTTAATTTTAAATAAGAGCTATAAAAATATCAAAAGAATTAACTATTGTCTGTTTAGTATTTTATTGTATTTTTTCAATAAGTTGTTAGCCTAAAAAATACAAACACAATATCCTGTAATTGATATTGGTGCAAGAAGGTTATCATCATGGCAAGAGACAAAGAATTGACAAATTTGCAAAAAAGAACTGATTGTTAAACTCTGCAAAGAAGGTAAAAGTTACAGGAAGCTGAATATTCTATATACTATCATTAGTTCATTCATTACAAGGGATAAAGACTCAAAACTGTTGAAAACCAAAGAACAATAGGTGTTCTACAGAATATTTTTTCATGATCTTTGAGGAAATTAATGCATCAAATTAAACAAAATCCAATGTTACTCATCAAGAGTTGCAGGATGATTTGCTTTCATCAGGAATCTGTGTCACTAAATGGACAATAAGCAGTGAAATTCATAGGAACAATATAACGTTATGCTCCCTGATAAGACAGATGCTAGGTTGAAATTCATTCATGAACATAAGGATCAGGAAAAATTGTGTTGGTATTATGGACAGATGAAACCAAAATTGAGTTGTTTGGACATTAGAAATGGAGGAAAGCTAGTGATGCCTTCAAACAAAAGAACACATTTCCAACAGTGAAATTTGGTGGTGGCAGCATCATGGCTTTCTGCAAAAGGTACTGGCAACATATCAGTAATAGATGGTAGAATGAATGCTGCAACATATCAAAAAATTTTGGAAGCAAATTTAATGATTTTAGTTGAAATTCTTGAATTTCTTTTTTGACTGAATATTCCAACAATATAATGATCCTAAGAACACTGAAAAATCTACAACTTGCTGAAAATAATGTAAATATCCAGAAATGGCTAAATCAGTCCCCAGATTTAAACCCAGTTGAGAATCTGTGGCATTATTTGGAAAATTGAAATCCATTCAAGAGCTCTAACACACATCCTGGATCTGAAGATCAATATGCAAAGAAGAATGGAACAAAATACCAACTATAATCTGCAAATCATTGAGAACTACAAGAAGAGTTTTGTTGTTGTAGAAGTGAATAATGGCTATTCTACAAAATATTAAATGAAGATTATGTATTCTTTTTTGTATTGTACAAATAGTTTTTTCACCCATTAAAATGGATAAATAGGATTTATTTCTATTAAATCAAAATTTTTTCTGTTTTCTATGCATATTTAATTATTTATTATGCATCTGTGTACACTTAATTATATGAAAAGTATGTTTATTCATTAGTTGTAAATACAATAAATTAAAAATTTGTATGTATGAATGAATATTTGTTACCCCACTATATATATATATATATATATATATATATATAAAACAAATGTGCTATTTATAGTTCACAGACCTTTGGCAATATGTTTGATATTTGGTGTCAGATTTGTTTGTGGTTTGGCAAGCAAGCAGATAAATTATTTGTATTAACGAGACTTTTTGATTTATTTAATTAAAGGAGAAATTAAAACTAATTTTTTTTTTTATGTGGATGACATTAAAACGGTTTTCCATTTTCAAATTTGTTAATTTCCTGTTAGAAAAACAGAAAAATTAATGAAGTGTTGATTTCTTTTAAATCTATCTCTGCAGAGATTTTGGGATATCAATGTTCTGATCAATATCAAAGTTTTTCATTGATTCTAGAAAACAGCAAGACATGGGATCAATTTCTAATTAAACATTATTGATTATGTTGGATTAAAATTTTTTATCTTTTTAAAAAAAATCTGGTAAAGTGTTGTCTAAACCTTTGAGAAGAATGATTAAAAATCCATTTGAACTTTGTTCTTGATTCCACAATGTTTTGGTTGATTCATTCTTCAAGAATGTTATAAAGAATAATGAAAATGGTCAAGATTTGTCAGGTTGTTCTACAAAAGGATGCTGAGAATGTCATGGACTGAACATGTGAATAATGAGGAATAGTGATTTAAAAATCTAGAAAGTTTTAAGGATTATTGAAACAGAAAGGACACTTAGAATGCAAAAGTTGAAATTCTCAAACATATAATGTGGAAAGATGGAGATATTGAAGGCAAAAGGGACAGAGGAAAGATGCAAGTTACCTAACAAGCTTAATGATGGCAGAATGATGGGGATTGGATGGATAGGAGGCAGACTTTACTACATGTTGTAAAGGATAGGACGTTGTGGAGAGCCATGATAGCTCATGTCCTGAAGGGACACAGTACATAGAAGATTGTCATTTATCAAGTGGGATTAGTTCAACTTTTGCTTGATTCTTTTTCATTCACCTTGTGCTAATGTTTTTAGAAAAGGCATGAATTGGTTGTTTTCCGGCTATGTGTTAAATAGTAGGGTAGACTTGTATCAATTGCCTTAATGTGACAACCAATCGTGGAGAAGGAAAAATCTGAGTTCAAAACAAGCTTGAAAAAGATAGGCTGTCAGATTATATTACCCCAGTCACAGCTGCTATGGTTGCAGTACATGTAGTACCCTTATAACTTGAATGAGTTATAGCGCCTGTGATATGGCTTAATCATGTGGGACATAAAAAAATGTTTGTGGGGGAAAAGTTTTGCATTTTAAGATAAATTTTAAATTTGTCTTAATTCATTAATGAAGTGTGTATAAAACTTTTTTTTTTTTTAATAATTGTCCACTCAATACAAGGTTCATGAGCCACTCAAGGTAGAGAGTTACTGATTGAGGCTATTGCATGTAAGAGGAGGAGGAGGTAAGAAGTGCAAGAAAAGAAATTATTAGTATGAACTTATGGTTATAACTAGCAATTTCAACAATAAAATGATGAGACCTGTCTGCCAATCTAGTACTGTACTTAAATTTGTGAAGTTGAGGTACCAAAAAGGATAAAAAAAATTTGTGTGAGAGAATATTTGTAGAAATAGCACAGGGAAGCTATATTCTGGAGGTGGGAAAATGATTGAAGCTGAGATGCCAGGTCAGGACTAATAACAATACAGATTCTTTGTATTTTATCAAGAATCTCTAGATATATAGTGTAAGCACCAGACCAGATGTAGTAGCACTATCTGATACATGGATGAATTTTAGACTTATAAATGTGCAAAACATGAAAATCACATGAACGTCAATAAGTTTAATTTGTTTTGAAAATTTTTTGTAAGATTTTAAATGATTAATTTAGATGTCAAAACAAAGCTTGAGTTAAATTTTAAGGTATTTTCAATGTTTTATTAAAGTTATTGGATTTGTTAAAAAACTGCAGTTTGATGTTATGCAAAACCAGAAGATCACTTTTTACTTCAATAGCAAGCTAATATAATCATCAACAATTGGTAAACACCTATAATAGAATAAGTAACAAACATATTCTAAGTCTCTGAAGCATTTCTATCTTAATATAATGATCCTTCTTAATGACAGCCAGTAATCTATTATCCATGAATTTTGTTAAATTTTTTATTTCTGCAGGTTCAATTTTTGACATGGTCGTTTTAATTGCTTCCTATACGTCTGCTTTGCTGTCATATTATTTGCTGCTTTCATATAATTTCATCTTCACAATTGATCATAGATATTCAATTGGATTCAGATTGGGATGTGATAGTAGCCATTCCATAATCTTCTCTCCTGTAAACCTTTTATACTCAGAAATTTAGCAGGTAACCTTAGATACGCAAGAAGGAGCATTGTTGTGCATAAATACACACTATGAATGGTCCAGTAATGGGGGTTGGGTAACAATTCCAGCCCATATCATCACACTGCCATCTCCTTGCTACTTTCTTTTAGCCACATGCACATGTGCATCAGATAAAATCTATCCCCTGGCCTATTCTTCAGGTCCATCTTGTGTTCACTGATATTTGTCCATGAAATTTACTTTAGAAAAGTCAATTTTCATGTATGTTTTGGTCCACTTTTCATGCTTTAAAATATTTGCTTTACTGAAAGGAGTTTACCTTGGAGATTTCTTGACTGATCCCAATTTGTAAAGTATTCTACACCATTTGTCCTTGATTCCCTCAATTCCATCCTGTTCAATGATCTGAACACTCATTAAAAGTGGTTGTTTTGGTTTAACTTGCTTTAGTTTATGTTACTCTCGAGGAGACACATTCTTAAAGTCTTTTCCTTTGCTTCTTGTTCTCAACTTAGTTATATTTTCAACAGCCATCATTATAGTTTGATGATCTCTGCCAAGCTCCTCTTGATATGCCCAATGTGAACATTCCATCACTCAATAACTTTATTTTCTGTTTTTCATTTGTTAAATCCTTTCCATTACCCATGTTTCATTATATATTATGGAAAAAAGGAAAAAATTGTTTTTATTAGATTTTCAGAGGTCTTAAACTAATAATTTAATCTACATAATAACTTTGGTCAGTCCATTTTCGTAATATTCCAAATACCTCTTTATATAACCATTAAAAGTATCTAAAAATTTAGTTTTTTTTTTTGTTTTTTTTTTTTATAATAGTACTGCTCAATTATTAGTAGTCCTATTTTCACTGAGTCTGAGTTTCTATTATTTTACCCAGAATCAGCCATATAGCAAACCTTATCTGAATTCTGATGAATAGAGCGCACAGCAGAATTAGGTGAGAAATTGGACAAGAACAGTGCTGGTTTGTTAAAGAACAAGGAATGTGATATTTATGCTCAGAATATCAGAAAGAGCAATGTAAATGCGAAATGGATGTATACCTATGTTTTATATATTATGCAAAAGTATTTAATAAAGTACATCGCAAAGAACTGTTAGAACGTTTTTTTATTTTTTAAAATTTTTTTTTTAATGTAATTCACTCCAATCAAGCTGGGACTGTTACTAGCATGCAAGGGGTTCCAGAGGATTGAGAACAAGAGTAAAGAGACATGTTTTAGGAAAGGATACAGAGAAGGACAGGGAACAAGCTCAGGGTGTCAGATGTTGATTGACATTACACTTCAATATTTGAAGATTATAGTCATCGGGGAAGCAAGTAAGGGGAAGGAAGTTCCACAGATGGGAAGTGAATGAGAAGCTGTTTGAGAAGAAGAGACTGTTACAATTAACCATTTTGACTGTGAAAGGGTGGGACCGAGATGCCAGCCTGGTAGATTGTTTAAATTCATGTTGTCCGGGAACCAGCAAAAGTAGCTCATTGGAACAGTTGCCATGAAAATACTTGTAGAAGAGACAGAGGGAGGCCATGGCACGTCTGTGGGATAACAATTGTAGACTAGATGCCAGCTCAGGACCTATCATCTTGCATATTTGTCTCTGGATTTTGTCAAGGACCTCAAGACGTACAGTGGGAGCACCAGACCACTGCAAGATAACCTTGAAATATTTGAGATGAATATTAGAATAATCTTGAACCTATACTGGCAGCAAACCACATGCTTATGGGTAGAAAATGGATTCAGTAAATACACAAAAATAGAAAGGGGTGTAAGACAAGGATGTGTCTTCTCATTGGACTTATTCAACCTATACAGTGAGGTAATTCTCAGAGAATTAGAAGCTCTACTAGGATTTGAGATTGGGGGTCACAATCTTAAGAGCACAAGATATGCAAATGACACAGTGTTGATAGCAGACATAGAAAGGGAATTACAATAGGTAGTGAAGGGAAACGAGAAGAAAGGACTAAACATTAAATTGTAAGAAGATATAATGCATGTACAATAGTTTAAATAACTGGGAAGTGTTTTAACAGATCAGAAAGTGCAACAATGAAATCTGAAGGTGCATTGGAATAGCGAAATATACCTTCTAAAAGCTAAGAAAAATTTTGTAAGAAAGAGAACTGAACTGTTATAGTTTTTCTATATAGCAGTAAAAGATGAAAAAGAGACCTGAAGTGTGGTTCTCCAGAAGAATGCTAAGAATATTATGGACTGAACATGTGAGCAATGAGAAAGTTTTAGAGAAAATGAAAACTAAAGGGACACTTATGGTTAACATCTGAAATTTCTTGGGCACATAATGAGGAAAGAGGGCACAGAAAATTTGATACTCACAGGACAAATTGAAGGCAGGAGAGACAGGAAAACAATACACAACTGAACTTGTGTAAATGGATGACAGAATAGGGTTTAGGAGAGATAGCAAGATGACAGAATTTATTTAGAGCTACAAAGGATAGGAAATTGTGGAGAGCCATGATTGCCAATGTCATGAAGGCACATGGCATATTATTATGAAACCAAATTTACAAACCACTGTTTTAAACCGCTAGGCTATTTTCATGTGAGATAATCATGAATCTAGAACTTAGGGCCTTAAACTTACTGCTACTGAAGCCTTGCTGTCAAACTTTGCTTAATGAAGCTACCATTTCTCTTTTTCTTAATGTCTCTCATATGATATTTATATCAGTCCTAGCTCTACTGGGCAGGTCATCACAGCCTAATATATATGCTGATTCCTTTAGTGTTCTTGTTTTTCTAATATTTCTACTTGATTCCATTGGGATTGGTGATCACTTTTTTTCTCTTCCAATAGTCGCAGCAACATTAAGAAAGATAAATGGTGACCAGTCTATAACTGTCTAAATTTATTTTCTTCATAGTTTGTTGGACAGTGTTTTTATCAGGATTTGAACTAAATTAGCCTGGGGATGATGGAACATTGGTTAGGTGTTTTGGGATGATGCAAAGATGATACAAAATTTTTAATTAAAAACTTGAGACCTGTAGCTTCAAATGAAAATATTTTGATAAAGACTTTACAAACTTTTTTGATTGTCAATAATTGGAATGTGCTAATATTCTTTATTGAAAATGAATGCATAGAACACAATTCTTAAATTATGATAAAAGTTATGCTGAGCATGAAAATTAATTTCCATTTAAAATTATTCAAAGTGTTTTAATCAAAATGTTTCAAGAAATATAAAATTTGACTAATTTATAAAGATTACAATAAAATTTGACTGATTTTTATATTTATTAATTTTTAAAATTGTAATATTTTAACTTTCCCCTTTTATTTTTTTTGCAACCTGTATGACTTAAATAAAAAACAGATGATTAAATATTGAATGAATTGAAACATATTTTGTAAATTTTAAATGGTGGTTTTATTATTTACAACATGTGGTATGGATTATCTCCCCTTATATGTATTCTGTATTTAAGTAAGTCCAGTAGGACGTGCTTCATTCTAAGTTGAATAAAGCTTAAGTTATACCTGCGTTAGTTTTCTCACTACACAACAATAAATGATTAAGTTTAAAAAAACAAAAAACCTTTTGATTTCAGGAGGGTTTAGTACATTTTTCAGACATTTCCGTGTCAATGGTGAAACAGTTTGAATCCTTGATTTCTGTTATTAATGCAAAATAAAAATGTTGCTTTCTTAAATACATTTGACTTTCTATCAACAGAGTTTAATTGTCAAGGGAATCAATTTCAAGCCTTTTTAATGTCATTATCCATCTTCCCATAATTGAACATATTTTTGTTTTTAGGTTAAGAAATATTCAGTAAGCCCTTGTCATTTTGAAAATAAATCTAACACAAGCCCAAGATGGTATCATATCAGTGTATTGTTGTGAATGTTTCTTGCTTCACCCAACTTTAATCAAGGATGAAAATCAATATTTTCAAATAAAACCCAAACAATTTCTTTAATTAAAATAAGAAATTCAGACTGTAAACAAGAGTGTTTTTTTTTTTGTTTTTTTTTTTTAAATATGCCCCGAACTTTGCAAAATCAGCAACATTTTTCTTCCCTTCTCTGTCCATATCTGAAATATATTGATTATTTGAAGAATTTTTGTTACATATTTTTAAAAAATTGATTTCTACATTTAATGAACCTCTGGTTACAATATGAACTATTAAAAACAATATGAATAAACCTGACTACATTGCTGTTGTTGGTTCTGACCATAGCTGATCATGGAACCATTGGTAGATTTTAAATAAATTAATCAAGTATCAATATGATAGAATTCTTTGGGAATAGGGACTTCAAAAAATAAATAATTCAGATATTTGATTCACTTCAGTTTTTAAAATTGGTTTTGTGTTGAAAGATTGCACTGAAAGAAGATTGGTACAGCAAGGATGGAGAGTAGAGTGCTCTGAAATAAATGAATATCTTTTCATGTAACTGTTTTTGCAGATAAAAATTTGCAAGGACAAAGATTATATATATATATATATATATATATATATATATATATATAATATATAATGTGTTTTGTATGTGGAACCATGGAAATGAATGAAAAAAAGGAAAAAGTAAACAATATTTTCCCTTATCTTCAGACGAGAATTTTTAGCTTTGTTGCTTATTGCACAACATTCTGAATGATATACTCTTATTATTTTGAACTGTTCTTCACATCTTCATTGATATAGACAAAGCGTTTCAGCCAAGTACACACTAGCCATCATCAGGTGTCGATTGTTTGGGTTGTATGGGATATCTGTTGATTATTGTGTCATTTTGCCTCAGTGATGCCTATTATTGTTGTTCCTGCTGAACTAATGTTTTATTACCTGATCAAGGATTGAACTCATGACCACTAGATAACAGTAACACATATATAACCAACACATATGCCACTATAGCTATTTCAATCCCAAATTGATTTCTGGTGACCTCCACTGACCTTTGCAGTTTTCATGATCTACCTGTGCTTTTTTTTCTACCTAAGTTACCCTTATGGACTAATATACACCTAAGAAGGTTGGAATATGGCTGCAATACAGATCATAAAATGTCACAAACATTTGACTTTCAGTGACCTCTAGTGACCTTGGACGTTGATTTTGACCTCATCTGACCAACTATTTGTGAAGTCAAAAATTTTTTACTTTTTTACTTCAAAGAAAACTCAATGTCTCAGTATATTTTTGCTAGAAATGACCTTTACTGACCTTTTAGTAATCCCTGAAGCCAACATAACATAGGCTGTGTTATTACTTTTAGTCTTGTGGTTATCTGGTAAAACTATTATTGTGGCAAAAACTGGACCCCCGGAACTTTGTTTGATTATGATTTTCAAAGATGTAAGCCCACACAAACTTAAGCAAATAGATGAAGATCATTATTATTATTATTACTACTACTACTACTGTAGCTCATGGTATATAAGACTCTCTCTTTTTCCATGAAAATAGTTAAAGAATATCTCTTAAGATTGGTATATGAAGACACCTCAAATTCATATGCAAGTCCTATTGTTCACCCAGATGTTATAATCTGCCAGTATGTGTACCTAGACTACATGTTTAGGACTTAATTGAACTAAATTTGTTATGTTGGTGTGACTAGTCTGATGAAGTCCTAAAGGACAAAATGTGTCACACAAAAACATTTTTTTCACTTTGTCATACATTTTTTCCACAATATTGTTCTTGATATAAAAAAATGTATGTATTGTTATCTCATATACATATAATCTCCAAACAAGTTTTATTAAATTCAACAGACAAGGTCTGTCGATTTTAATTTTTTTATTTATATTTTCCCAATTTCTGAATTAAATGTTTATTGTTGGGATTGAACTTCTGAATAAACAGTCCAAAATTGTTCTGTTTTTTTGGCAAATACTTTTGACTGTCTCCTTGATTATCAAGTATGATAGACAATATTTTTGCACTGAATTCTGGCATTTTCATTTGGAATTGGAATCAGTTCAAAGTGACATATGTAGTGATTAAATGGAAAATCAGGAAAAGCATGTATCGAATATTTTTATTTTTTATTTTATTGTTTGAATTTAAAAACTTTAGATGAATTCTGGCTGCGTAAATACACTGTGTATGTAATATGTGATAACTTGACCTCATCAGCTGCCAACCAGGGGAAGTAACACAGTTTCAGTGGCTAAGGTGAATATATGTGCTGCGATTTATTATTTACTGAGGCCAAAAAGGAAAGGATTGTGTAATTTTGTTGTAGGTTGTCATCAGTAAATGTCTTGGAAAATGATTTTCTACTGTTAATTAGATTTATAATGTTTTTTTTTTTTTTGTTTTCTGTTTCATGTTAAACAGGGATCAGATGATATAAAATTAGCCAGCAGTAATTGATTGTAAAGTAAACACACATGTTGGCTTGCTACTATATAAAGTATTTTGTGTTCTTTATGAGCCTCAGGCACTTTTGATGTTATGTAAATATTTTTTTATTCTTTTACAGGTGTTGATGAATTATTCAAGCCTGTTGATGCTAGCGATCGGGCAGAGAGTAGGTGAGTAAAATAAACATGTTTGGCTGAGTTTATAAAAGGGACTCTCATGAGCATTTTACACATGGTCGATAATAATCGAAAAAAGACCATTCAGACCTCTGTAATATGAATGCCCAAATGAATATGAAATTAAACATCTCTCAGTGTATAATACTCTGAAATACCTTGAACAAGTTAAGAAATATTTGAAGAAGCTGTAGAATATTCAAGAGAAAATGATTTGGTTATTGCATAACAGAGCCTCTAGATATGTTAAACTCATACCTTCTTGTAAACATAAAAATCTATTAAAATGAAATGGATATTATTATTGATGAAGTTTCTTATTTCTTTATTGAACAATGGTATAAGTTAATTACAACTTTTAAGATATACTAAAGGATGGAGAAAATAAAACAAGAATTTTTAAACATTCAAATATAATTTTAAAGTTGGTTCAAATTTTAAAGTTTTTTATTAAAAGTTTCAGTGCAAATATTTTTACTTTTTGCATAGCTGACACTAATTCAAATTAAACTGAAATTTTGTTAAATGAAACAGTATTATAGATGATTTTGTAGTTTTCAATTTAGGGCATTATTTCCAACTCAGTGGTGTTTTTTATTTTATCTCTCTCCCCTTCACCAAAAAAAAAAAAAATTAATTCTTGAGAGTTCTTTTTTAAAATATTGATGACACAGTCAAGTTGTACTTTACTGAGATTTCGTAAGTGGAATTTTATTCAGTATTTAGCTGAATATTTGTAAATTTTGAAAATGTTAGTCTAACATGTTTAAAGTTTGTTTTACTTTATATATGAGGAGGCAAGGTGGAGTAATGGATAACGGCTTGGATTGAGGAATCGGAGAGCTGAGTTCGAATTCCAGTCGAATCCATTTACGTGCTAATACCCTTGGGAAAGGTATGAATCATCTTCTTATCCCTCCACCTATGGATAAATAGCAGGACAGACCAGGTTCTATAGCTTTGGATGGCAACTGGTTTACCGTAGAAAGAAATGGCAACCTACTGTGGAAACAAAAAATTTGCCTCGTCAGTCATGTATTGAAAGATACTTGCTTGCCTAAGTGTCTCTCATGCATGGCACATGACTTACTTTACATAGTTTAATTTGACAACTTTTAAAAGAAATTTTTTCAAATATATCTATTTCTTTATATTAGTCAAAAATAACTTTTACATAAGATTTATTTTTCTAATTCATTTTCTTTCTAGCAGTATTGAGCTCATAAAAATTGAATGTGCAATTTAAATGGATTTTTAGCTATGAGTATCCATCTTGCAAGTGAACATTTTATATTTATAAAAGTAATTTTCTTTTTTGCTTTTGTTCTCCTCAAATATATCTTATTTAAAAAATAAAAATAAAATCTCTGACAAAGAGGATAATGAATGAGAAGATAACTTAAATATCTTCTTCCATAGCTTCACAAAAAAAAAAAAAGTTCCAACTTTGTTAGCATATAGAAATAGAAAATGTTTTTGCCTGATTTGATCAGTTCTTTTTATATTCTTTATGTATCGTAAGCCCAATCTTTTTTCCGAATAACAAATATTATAGAATAAGTAGCAATATGCAGTGAATTTGAAATAGTTGCTGTTTTGAATCCCAATCTTGTTGTTCTGTCTCTTCACCTCTTCCTTCGAGGATGGCAGGTATGATTTTGTCAGCAAGGAATACAAGATTGGGGAACAGTGTTCAAATTCTAGCTAGAATTGCTTGTGTGCAATACCTTTAGAAAGCATATGAATCTTAGTCACATATCTTGATAAATGACTTGTTACTGGTATGCCACAGTTTTTTTGGGGAGAAGATAGACTGGTATTTTTCTATCATGTGAGTATGCAAGTAATTTAGTGAATTGTAATTTTTTAAAAGCTTAGTAAATAAAAAGTTGTTGAAATATTTTTTTTTTTACTCTCTTCTATAGCAGGGAAATATTGGATTATTATTTTTATTTTATTACATAGATTTGTTAATTTGTGTTACATAAAGAAGTAGAAAGTACATTAAATATAAATTAAGTTGGATTAGTAATTTTTTTTTTTTTCTTACAAAGATTATGAAAATGTAAAATGACCCTACAATGTTTTTCTTCACCTTACATCAAATGAATTAGCTCAGTCAATCATTATCTAGTGTCTTTTTAATTCTTGTTCCTTTAATGTTCTCTCTCCTTAATGTTTTTTTTTCCTCATATACTCTAACTCAGTAACCCCTTGCATCTTAGTGGTTTTATTGCCTTGCTTGGGATGAAATTATAAAAAAAAAAAAATAGATTAAATTATTTATTGAATGTGTTAAAATATTGTGAAAAATTAAACCCTTCATTACTATTGTGGGGTGTTCCTTAATATTTTTTGCTACTCCAGAAACAATAAAATAATGTAATTGATGAACAAAATATGAATCTTTTATAATCATAATTATTGTACTTTAAATGTATTTTATTGTACTTTGATAGATGAGAAAAAATTCTCATCCTGTACATTTTTATGTTGTTAATAAATAGTAAATGTAAGAAACAATTATCTTCATTTTAATTTTTAATTAATTACAGCAAGAACATAGATTCTTATTATTCAGTTAAAACTCCTATACTGAACATTTTTGTTTAATATTAATGAATGAAATTGCTTTCTAATTAGTGCTTTATTCTTTCACCTCAAATAGATGGCATCTCTCAATTGCCTTCTTTCAAATATAAATTCCACCAGAAGTAATGTCTCCCATATATTGCAGACAATGCTTAAATTTATCTGAACTGTTCTGGGAGTAAAATATTGATTATTAGAGAAGACAGTTTTGATTGGTTTGCTAAATGCAGACTTAAAGAAAAAATAATGACAACTCCGTAAATAATTCTGTTGGAAAGAACTAAAAAAAAAAAAAAGTGTTCATTCAAATATATTGGCATTTTGTTAAATGCAGCTCTGTGTGTAATGAGAAAGTTAATTACTTTTATCTTCATATTTTATAATATATAAATATCATAATAAAGCTTAACATATTTTATTTCAGAGTGTTGAAAATGTTGTCTTTAATATCTATTTATGTATCTTGGTGTGTTTGTTTTTTTTTTTTCTAGCAAGAAACAAAAAATATTAGCTTATTACCTGAATTCTTGATCACTTAAACATTTTTGGAGTAAAATTTACAAACACAGGTATATTTAAATGTGTTGTAATGTACAGCAAGAGTGTGTTGAGAATGGTGGTGGTGGGGAACACATAACCGATTACTCTCCCAATCACTATGAGGTAACAGGTAGAGAGACTAAAGAGATGAGAGGTGACAAAAATAACACTGCTTTGCCAACACTTGACTACTGGTTCTCCCCCTGATTTTATTGGTATGAGGCAATACGGATGTTGACCAGTTGCAGAGAGGCCTGTATCTAGACATGCCAACCTGTCTCGCTGCTAATAGGGAGGAAAAACCTGGATGTAATTAGTGTTGACAAACATGTCAGATGCAATCCAAGGCCTCTTTTGTGTCTGTATTGACATGTATTCGGCACAAAATACATATTTCAGATATATTGGGCTTGCTGTTTGCTTTTATACAAAATAAATAAAGATACTGTTTAATGAATAAATGAAGTGTCTACTCAAATATGAGTATCCGTTAAAAGTAACATTTAAAGGGGTAAAATCTGTCAGATTAATAAATAAAAATTTATTGCCTTAGAAAATTACTATGCAAAATTTAATCCATTTCCTATATATATATATATATATATATATATATATATATATATATATATATATATATATATATATATATATTTTATATATATAATATATATATATATATATATATATACAACACATTGTTCCTCACCTCACTGTTTGGTACAACTCTTGAGTTTCATGCTTATGACACCTGTTAGGCATAAATTGACACATTACAATGGTGCTTGATATATGCATGAAACTCAAAAGTTGGACAAAATATATTTATTTGTTGTGTGTATATATATATATATATATATATATATATATATATATGGCAACTCTAAATAATAAACATGTGGGTGATCATAATTTGATTAACAGATAAAAATAGTTGGAGTATGATAGTGTTATTTTTGTTCACATCATTGTCTGAACAATATTAAAAAGTCTTTCCCTATCAGAACTTAGAAAATGAATACACAAAACTAAATTAGCCAGAGATGCATATCTCTGGTAATGTGTAGAACTGGGAAAAGATGAGAAAAACAACCATAAAGAAAAATAATGTGTAGATTCTGTAACTGGAAATGTTTTTCATACAATTTTTAAGGCATTACTTATCTTGATTATGAAGTAAGTTTGTAATATTATTGATACTGTATTAGTGATATTGTAGACATAATTTTTTATAATGTATCTATATTAATGATACTGTTAAGATGATGATGTTATCTTTTATTCATATTGCTTTGAATTTCATGATTAATAGAATTAAATTGTGACAAAGATGAAAAAAATATGATGTCTTTGTAGATGTTAACGTTAATGGACAAGGGAAAATGTGTAATGATGAGAATCATAAATGAATATGAAGAACTTTTTCATCCTCCTTAATTGATACATCCCTTCATTATGCATGTGATCATTGCTCAACATATCTTCCCATTTTTATCTTTTACATTATTTTTTTGTAAATATAGAGAAATGATTTTCCTTTACCTTTTCCAAGCTTTTAATTTTAAATCTGAAATCCCAGATTATTATGTGCAGGTGGTGTTATGGATAGTGGCTTAGAATGAGAAATCAAAGTATCAAGTTCAAATTCCAATCGAGCTCATTGCATTCACTTATACACAAATAACCTTGTGAAAGCTATGAATCTATCTCCTCCCCACCAGCTATGTGCTGAATAGTAGAGTTTATATCTGGAAAGATCATTGTTATTCTAAAAAGAAATTAATGCGATATTCTCTTGTGAAAAAAAAAAGAAAGAAAGAATTATTCTTACACTCCAATATATTTCTGCTTTAATAATCTACAAAGGCCTTAAAAAGCCTTAAAAAAACAAACCAATCTTCTCGATTAGCTGCCAACCAAGGTTAGAGAGCTCTCTCTTCTCTGCTATTTAAACTTTAACTGAAATAAAGAACTTAAAAAATATCTATAAACATTTTCTTAAAGATTTAAAAAAAAAAAAAAATCATTGTACTTTTTTGCATGGCACAAGGCTAATTTCAGAGTGCTACATATGCAATGAAGAAGCAAATCTGAAAGCAAATGGATGTAGAATTGGAGTCTTTAAAGAATCCCATTAGATTGACAATTTATTTTCTGGAGAATTCTTTATTTGGGCTTGTCCAAAGATTTTTATTTTTCCTTAGTGTATTTGTGTTATAATTAATTTTGATGTTAGTATTTCTTTATATGAGAAATATTGTAAAAATCTTAAATTTATTTTCATTTACAGTTCTTATGTTTCTATGTGAAGTTATAAATAATGGTAAAAAATGCATAGAATTAATATTTATTAATTTAAATATAAACTCAGTAATCCACATAGAATGCATTATGTATCTATATATATATATATATATATATATATATATATATAATATAGTCAAAAGTAATACCCGATTTCTGTCTTGCCATTTGTATTAAAGTGTACAAGATAGAAATCAATGAAAGACATATTTATCAAACCATTGATTTGGGGTAAGGAACTTAAAAATGAAAAAGAATTAATGAAAAAAATTAATTCTCTGAAAGACAAATATTAACATATTTTCCCAGAATCTGGGGAATACTTTTGGTTATTTTTTTTAACGCAAATACTACACTCTGATCCTAGTTAATGTACCAAGGAGTAAATTTTGATTCTAAGCAGAAGTGTGGATCTATACATAAATAATCTTATTTATTTTTTAGTGGATTTTGTCATTAATAGCTAATAAATTCAATTAAATAGAAATAATGGTAAAAAAGAATTTTTCACTTTTTTGTAGTGACCATTATAAATGCTGACCACGTAATTTATAAGTTATGACCAACATTTCATATCCTATCCAAGTTATTTCAAATTTTGCTTTATTTTATTCCAAAGATGGCAGAAGTTATTATTTAGCGTATCTCACATATCACTATATTTTGTTCTTTGTTTCTGTTCCCTATATATCTGAAGAGAATGAAATAAATTTTCAACTTTTAATCTTCAGTCACCTGAAAGGAAAAAAAAAATGGTTTAAAGTATTTGGATGATGAAATTTAAAGAAAAAAAATTTATTTTCTATTTTCAGTTCTGTTTCTTCATGGAGTGCCGGTGCTAGTGGAATTGGCACAAAAGATTCACCTCAGGTAAATTTTAGTTTATTCTGAACAAAAAAAATTCTTTTACCGTTTCTCATTCCTTTTGTTTTCTTTTTTGCATCTTTATCTTGCCTTAAGCAATTGCGAGTTTGTTATTGGTTTGAGTGCAAATCAAACCAAAATTTTGAATGCTGATTTTCAAAGCATGTGATTGCAGCTATACAATCTCTGTATACTCGAATCTACTTTTAAAATCTGACTATCTAAGCAGTGTGAATAATTATGTATAAACCTCTACTCTTGTTCAAAAGACCCAGGAGGAGTATGAACTGGACAATAGGCAAACCTTCCAATCTAGTACTATGCATAAATTCATGAACAATTGCCATGAAAATGTCTATAGAAAAGGCAGAGGGCAACTACTTTATGGTAGATTGAAACTGAGTGACTATGTTGGGACCAAAAGTTAGTAATTATCTTACAGGAGAAAAAAAAAAAAATAAAAAAATAAATGCAAGTACTCTTGTAATGGTCAAGATTGTTTCTCTAACAACCTTTGGAATTAAAAGACTTCATTTAATCCTGTTGTTATCTTTTGAAACTCATATTTATTCATGTTGTGTGCGGGGTGGAGGGGGGAGCTCTTAATTATCATAAAAGTCATTTTCTCTTCTAACAAAGCAAAGAAGAAAAGGTTTCTTTTAGGTTTTCAAGAATCAAGATCTCTCTGATGCGCAGTGTTTTTTGCATCTTATGAACGTCAAAGAAAGCCAAATTGTCAGAGATATTAGAAAAACATCAAATAAGGTAAAAAAAAAAAAAAACCCCAACAAACATGAAAATTGATTAAAGAACAAAAACATGTTGGGCTGGGAATTTTCTTCCTGTTTGTTGGTCATAAAATGAAAATCTAATACAAGAGCTTTTCTAATGTGTTTATTTGGCTGCAAACATAATTATCATAAACAAAGAAAAAAAATCAATATTTTAAGGGAGTTGTTTTTTTTCTTTTGTCCCAAAGGCAAAAACAGAGATAGAAAAAAACTATCTTGTCTAGAGAGCTAGAAAAAAAATGTTGATTGTTGAAATGTGTGTATTTCATTAAGAGGTGTTGGTAAAACTGTATTTATAAAACTTTTGCTTTAATTTTATTTATCCTTTACGTAAATAAATTGGTAAAAACATTTGGGTTCATCAGTATAAAAAAAAAACAAAAAACAGTTGTACCAAATGAAAAAATTATTTTGTCTATGAATGTGAAATCACGATACTGGATCAGAATTAATAATTTTGTTGATTAATATTTGATTCATATTTCTTAATATTATTGCTACTTTTTATCATAGCATTCTTGTTTGAATATACTCTTGTAACAGGAAGAGTTAGGGAGGAAAGATTTATTCTCCCATCTGTATTTCCCTACTATGGGCATTATTATATCCATGATATAATAACACCGATATTATGCAGACATGACAGAATGGCTGAAAGGAAAAGGAATGACAAACATGATTTGTTCTCAGAAATACTTTTATCCTACTAAGACATACACAAAACTATATGTACATATGTACATGTGTCCCAGGTAGAGAAAATATATCACATATATCTACATGCATATATTTGAAATGCATATTTAACTGCTGAGAGCTGAGGAAGAAAGATTTATTTTCCCATTTGTATTTCCCCTCCATTATGGGCACTATTATATCTGTGGTATAATAACATCATATTTCATGGATGGGATGGAATGGCTGAAAGGTAAAGGAAGGAAAAACGTGCTTTGTTCTCAGAAACTTTTATATCACTAAGATATACATACATGTGTCCCAGGCAGCAGAGAATAATATATCATATATATCTACACAGCAAAGTGTTAGGAGAAACAAAAAGGAAGGCTCTTATATAATATATGGTGATACTCCTGTTTCTGGAGAAGCCATGTTTAGGACTTCAAACGAGCTGGATTCATATCATAGCCATATCCCAGGCTAAAACATATTCCTCAAATGGGAAACAGTGAATCTTGAGTTTTCCAAAATTAAGGATTGCGAGCTGGAGTTTTATTCTATATCTGGGAAAGATATATTCCCAAAGGGAAAAGACACCATGGTCTTGTAAGCTGCTGGGGAGGCAGATTTAACCTCAGACTGGGTCCTGTGGCCCAGGCTAAAAGAAAGCAACCTCATGTTGTGGCTGCTGTAAAAAAACTGAAATTGACTGCCACTTTCATCACTGTATTAAGTCATGTCACTAAGCAGCAGTCATGTGACCCACGTCACTTATCTCCATCAAAGGGAAATAAATGCCTTCTGTATTCCTACACTCTGACCATCAAAGTAAGCATCAGAATTTTAAAAAAGTTCGTTGAAATGAGTTTTAAAATAATATCCAATATTTTTTGGGAGCTCGTCTTTTATGAGTGATGCTGTAACCAATTAGGTAACAGAGGCTATCTGATCAAAAATCAAGTACTGCTGAATCCTTTCTTTCCCGTATTGATAGAGTTTAGAAGAATTGACATGACCTTGTAGGTGATGAATTATTTTCCACTCAACATCTGCCCTCCCGCAAACATCTCACCACTTTATTCCAATTTCTGTTGAAAATGTTCTGACAAGCTATATTTCCTTGTTCCACTAATTTGAACTTTCAGAACTAAGACCTACCGTGCCATATACACAGGGGTGAGCCAACCATATTCCTTTCGTATTTTTTTCTGAAATTCCATTGAAGCATCTTCTTCCCAAGAGCCACTACTTTATGGAACAGACTCCTAAGAGGATGCTTCCCTGATCACTGCAATCTTGACCTCTCCAAGTCTAGGGTCAACCATTACCTCTCCTGTATATCCACATTACTTGTACTTCCAACCCCCTATTTCCACACAACAGCTTCATTTAGAAACCCTCTACCATGAGTGCTTGTTGGACCTTGTACTAGGTGAAGATTTAGTGAAATAGACTAATAGCTAGGCAGTCGCCACCTATTTTTCTTCAGTTATTCCTGTCATTTTATATCTGTCTATATTTCTGAGATGAGGTATTGTAACTATTTACATTGTTTGGACTGTTGTCCTCATCTTTGTTGTCATATTCATAACATTTTGGCTGTTGTATGCTCTGGCCTTTTTCAGGTGATATCTGTTGGAATTTCGAACTGAACCCTTTATTTCATCTACTGGGGTAGATTGTTCTAGTTTTCTATGCCATTCCTTTTCTGGATATCTGTTTTGGTTTTTTTCCTTTTATGTACTTGCTCTTGTTCTTTTATGTACTCAGTTCTTGTTGGATGCTACTTTCTTCTTTGGATTTCCTACATCACAATAATCAGATTATTTGACTTGAAATATTGTGATGATAATCAACACAAGATGAAGGAAACACTGGCTGAAAATCTATAATTTTGCATCACGTTGCAACTTGTAGTCTTGAAATTCAAGTAGAGATATCAGGTTGAAGATTCTTTGATTTGCTCAGCTGTTATCCTAGAAAAGATATAAAAATGTTGTGATAGAAACAACAAAGATGAAGACAATAGTCCAAATATAAGCAGTGTAATTAATGAGAATTTCTCATTCCAGAAATTCAAACAAAAATATAAAAAAAACTTGTTGGATAATTATGTGATTGTTTTCAATATCCATTAGTAGAATAAAATAACTTATTTCCATGGCCTTTGATCAGGAGATTGAAGGTTTGAAGAGCCAGGAACCACTTCTTAATTGCTGTTGTTCCCAGGTTAACCCTGACTCTGGGTGGCAGCACCTGTTAGGGTCCAAGTTATGGGCAAATAGTGAACCCCTAAACAAAAATTTACAGTAAATTTTTATAGTAAAATTACCAGCAATACATTTTATGATCTGCAAACTATATATTTAAAAAAAACTTCCTTTTTACTCTGAAAGTATAAAACTATATACAAAATATTTTGATTTCAGCATTAAATAACCCACAGAGGTGTTGATATGCTACTAAACAAAATCAATCAAAATGATTATGCATTCAGTTTTGGCTTTCAGGACTTCTGTATATGCTCATTCAGTTTTCATCAAATGCTTCCAGGAATTGTTTGTACTATCGATTTCATTCTTTTTGCATTTGTGGTTACACAGGAAGGTATATTGAAGGCCATAGGAAAGCAGTGAATAACCACCTTAACGAACTTGTGTAAATACTTGGCAAAACAGGGATTAGGAGAGATAGCAAGAAGACAAAATTTCCTAAGATCTACAAAGGGCAGGAAGCTGTGGAGAACCATGATCGCCCACCATTCTCTGGCCATTCATGGCCCGGTCACTAAAAGTGTTGGTTGAGTGATCCAAAAAGTGGCTTGACTGAAAGAGTTGTGAGTTCAATACCTGGCCACAGCAGAGGAAACAAAAACTTGGGGAGTTGAGTTATCAAGGCAAATTAACTGAAACTGAGATATCTGAAAAGGCATGGCATGTGGAATTAGAACCATTGACCCCAGTGAACTAAATAAAGGGTTCAGTTCAAAAATAAGTCTGGTGCATACAACAGCTGAAATGTTGTGAATATGGCAATATTGATGAGGACAACAGTCTGAACAATGTAAATTGTGTAGAAGTACTGGTTGCAATAGGTAAATTGCCACAATATTATATTTTTAATTTTGTGCCTGCACATTGTTTTTGATTTTGTTGACTGCACAGTATAAACAAGGTCTCTGAGAAAAAGAGCACCATGACAGAATTCACTCTAGAAACGGCATGCTGTCCTGCTTGGCATTCATGCTGGAAGCTCCAATATGAATATTTCAAAGTGTTTGGGTGTCAATCTGAGGACAGTACAGAGGATTTGGAAAGAACTGAATGAGTCTAATAGTGATTATGAACGTATGACAGCTCATAAAACTCATTCTGGTCATTCTGATAAGAAAAGAACTCCCAAATTGGTTGGTGAGGGCCTCAGACTCAACACAGAGGCCTACATCAAGTGCCTTGAGGAGGCCAAGAGGGTGACTGCTGGAAGACCCTATGTCTGGCAACAAGACTCTGCACCATGCCACACAAACAGGAGAACCTAGGTCATGTTTGTAAGACAATTTCTGCAATCACATCACCCCTTACATCTGGTTGCCTAACTCCCCAGACTGCACCCCCAACTTGATTATTATGTGTGGGGCGCAGTTGAGTGAGATACCAACAAAACTCCTTTTAACACCAAAGATGAACTGAAGTCAAAGGTTATGACAGCATTCACCAAATTAAACAAGGAGACAGTAGAGAAGAGTTGTAGGAGCCGCCAAAGTCATCTGGAGGCCGTGGTTGAAACTAATGGTGATTTTATTGAATAAATTTACTCTTTATTATTTTAAAGATATTTTTGCATAATTTTGGTAAATATCTCTGTTAAAATGTCAGTGTTGTTTTCTTCCCTTTTTTTTTTTTTTTTTTTTTGGCTTAATTTAGGCGACAATTTATCCATCGCACCCATGTAATGAAAGGAGGGAAAGATTTCTTTCTCCTCACTCCCATGTAGTGTCTTCCAATTTGCTCAAAGAAGTAGTAATGGTGGCAATTATACTGATTACAACAGCTCATGCCAATCTTCATCATAACCCTGGCAAGAGTGGCTTTTGGGTGCGATGCCTTGCAAAGTGGCAACCTATGATTTGCTTGTTATAATTTTGAATTCAAAGTTGTTCTGAATTGTTTACCAACCATGACTGGAAAGTCCAGCCTACCCTGCTATTTAAACCATAAATTGGGGTGGGGAGAGATGACTTTGTACCTTTTCTCAAGGGTAACAAAACTTGATTGAGGAACTTGACTCTTCAATTTCTCTTTGCGAGTCCACCCTATCAATTACACCCCCCCCACACATCCTGGTGTGTATTAGACTTGCCCTAAAGACAAAATGAAACCTGTATTTGTATGGTTATTGTAAATATGTTCTGTAATGAAATGTAGGCAAACATAAGTTTACTTGAATGAAAATTCTATCTTGTTTACTTCAACAATAAAAGACTAATAAAGAAAATTTGATTGGCCAATAATGTTTCTTCTCATCAATTAGAAGACGACGTGATGTCTTCTTTGGACAACACAATTACTCTATCTTGGGTGTGATGAGGTGAAGCCAGTAGGTAATATCGATAGAACTAATACAGGTATTGATTTCTGAGGGAATAAAGTATCTTCAAACATCGATGTCAACAAAAATGGATGATGTGTGCGCATGTATTTTGCTGAATAACTTAACTGCTTTTTCCCATCTGCCATTTTCCTGCTTTGATAAAACATAAGAAAATGAGGGTACATAAAAAGCAAGAGACTCCTTTGTTGATCTTGGGAGATTTGTAAGAAGAGATTAAATGAAAAACAGAAAAGTATTAAGACCAAATTCAAAAGCCCTTAAAAATGAAATTATCTATTGGAATGCAAGTAAAGATTTTGTGAGAAGCACATTGTCCACATATAAAAATGGATGTAAGAACATTTATGAAGATAATGTGTGTGTGTGTGTGTGTGGACAAAAGGAAAACTTATCTTAGCTGATATATTTCATCCCCTGATTGACTTTATCAGACCAAATGTAATGATTTTATTTTGCAACAAGTATTTATATACAGAAGTAAAAGTATTAGTTTTTCAGAATTTTTTTAATTTAAGAATGCTTGCTTATATATATATATTTTCTTGGGGGTACAAA
>CAHIKZ030002722.1:775000-857500 GCA_903632075.3 Acanthosepion pharaonis | reverse complement strand
GCAATTTCGCTTTCAAAGTGTTGGAGCTTCTCCGCATCCAACCACTGTGCCGAACGTCGCCGGTTGTTGTAGAGGATCCACTTCTCATCACACATTACAATCTGCTCGAGAAATGGGTCGTTTTTGTTGCGCAGAAGGAGCGTAGAAGACACCTCAAAACGACGATTTTTTTTTGATTATCGTTCAATTCATGCACCCATTTATTCAACTTTTTTGACTTCCTATTTGCTTTAAATGGCGAATGACTGTTGAGTGGTCGACCTTGAGTTCAACAGCAACTTCGTGGGTTTTGCGAGATCGGCTTCAATTAAAGCTTTCAAATGTTCGTTATCAACCGCAGTCGGCCGGCCGCGACTGTCTTCGTCTTCAAGGCTCTTGTCACCATTACGAAATTTCTTGAACCACCATTGTGCCACACGTTTGTTAGTAGTTCCTGCATCATTGATATCATGAGCTGTCTCGGCAGCTTTTCGGCCTAGCTTGAACTGGAACAAGAAAATCGTGCGGATTTGAATTTTGTCCATGCTGTCGAAAAGCCTGCAAAAAAATGAATGAAGAGATTGAGAACGGTAACGAATAACACGATTCGATAGAGCGAAAAACACGCTTCAAAATGATATATAACATGGCTATATATATCGATGAATTAATTCAGAAATCATATATAAAAGTAACATATGTGAGAAAACGACATTATTTTTGCACCAACCTAATATATATATATATATGTTATTTTACAAGGGAATAGTGTATGCATGCATATATATATATATATATATATATATATATATATATATATTCTATTCCCTTCTTGTAATAAAACAATATATATCTCTGGAGAAAGTATATATACATACACACACTTTGTGCCTAGCTAATTTTAATTAGGACCTATCACAATTTTTATTACTACTGTAAATAGAAGTTGCACTGCTGATGATGCGATATATTTGAAATACATTTAAAAATTAAATAACAAGTAAACTAACACATAATTCTGGTGAAATACTATAGAAATAGTTTTCAATACATAATGTTTATCTGTTTTCTGTACTTTTGTTACCATAATACAGAAAAAAGTGGCATATTGAAGTTTTTTTTGTTAGTTGTTGTTGAAAATTCTTTTACTTGGAAAATAAAATAATTTCCAGTTTAATTTGTCATTTAAGTGTGACTCACTCTTTATTTGTTTTCCTGCTGAAGGAGTCAACTTCTCAAGGGAGATAACTCCACACATATGAAATGCTATTTTGCCCTTTATTTATTTACAACTAATTATAATTTCAAGTCTGTAAATACAAAGTAACTTGGTTATTATAAAAATGAACATTATTACTCAGTTTTTACTTATAAAGTGATGATGATCTGGTGCAAGTAGAAATTGTCTTTGAATGCAAAAACTGAGTGTGTTCACTTCATGCACAGAAAGAGATTGAGTCATAGTGAGTAAAGATGAATAATTTCTCTTGGTTGGTGATTAAATTTGCTATCAATATCAACCTCTGTTGGGCTATTTAAAACTGAAATCAGCTTTTAATTATATATAAGTTGGGTATATGTTGTCTGCCTTTTAAATCTTCCATTCATGGCTTCTTCATGTTCAAATTGTAAATTTGGTTTTCTCTGTCTTTCTTTCATCCTCAACTCTGCACCCCTTTTTAAATATATAAGTAGAATTTAGGGAGCAAGAATTCATCCACAAGGTCTATTTGTTTTTATTATTGTTTTCTACTTTCTGAATGAGATGTTTTATGTCAGGATTAAAAGTATGAATAAACTGTTCAAAGCTCATATTTTTTTTTTATTTGTTAAAGTAATTTTCACTAAGTCAATATCAAGAACTGGGTGATGTCAGTATAGCAGACAACTAAATGTGAGCACTTTTAGATCTTTGGTATTGGAATCAGTTCAAAGTGAATTCACACACACGAGTTTTCCACTGGCATAACAAAACTTCTCTCTGCTTTTTCTCTAATACTTTCATGGTAATTGTTCTGATGAACTTTCTCCTATCGTACCTAGAATTTATGAATTTAAGCACAGTACTAGATTGGTAGCAAAGGCTCATCATTTTATAGTTGAATTGACTAAATATAACGTAGGTTCTATGCTGACACTTTCTTTTCTTGTAGAACTGTCTTCTGGCTTCTTGCTTCCCAGTCAACTTTGATCTTCAAAAATTTAAAAGAAAATGACAATTGTTATCTATATATATATATAGAGTATATTATAGTATAGTATTAAGTACCAGAATTGCTGGTTCTTTTTCCAGGCAGGCAAGTTTTTGTCATAAAGCGCTTGATATCAAAAGTTAGGATAGAGTATTAATAGAATTAATCTGGCTAAGTTTATCACTTAGCTGAGTGATGTTGGTTCAGTCATGCTTACTACGTAGTTTTGTGAGCACAGCAACATTTTCTCAAGACAGCAAGTTCTGAAGAGTGAACATGTTACCTTGATGTGTTCATGAAACTGTGTAGTAGGCATGACTGAACCAGCACCACTCAGCTAAGTGATAAACTTAGCCAGATTAATTAATTCTATTAATACTCTATCCTAACTTTTGATATCAAGCACTTATATATATAGGATGTAGAGTGGTATTTGGTTATGAAACAAAGTGAACAACTTTTACAGACAATGCATTTTGCCTCCATGTACTAGATAGGCATTTTCAGGCCAGAATAAAAGATGAAATTGTGTGTAAGGAAACTGTATAAGAATTTGAGAAAAGGAGCTAATAAATTTACCTTATCAGATCCAATAACTAGAAAGTGTCCCCTCCGTATTGAAGCTGTTAATGTTGTCAGAATTGAAATTAGCCCACTCTGAGTAGACCTGGTTTTTTTTCTCTTCTACTAGCTTGTATACTGCATTGTGCTACTATTGATTTTACCTTTAAATCTTTCCATATATATATATATATATATATAGACACACACAACAGACTAGCCTGGAATTTGAACTTTACAGTTTCACTTTCTGTACCGATATTTGTTCTACTACTGGCATATCTTTGAATTAAAAGCAATATTTCTTCTATACTGACTGCCACTCAAAGTGAGAGAGCCCATAACGTCTTGCTGTTTCAGCCCATAGTAGTGCGGGAAGTGCTTTTCACAAGGGCATTTTTATGAAAATGACTTGTATGGAATTTGAACTCCCCACCCCCAGTTCGATTTCCTACTTCATTGAATTCTTTCAACTGGTTTATTTTCTATTCATTTTTTTACCTTCTGCCTTTCTTTCTTTGTGCCCCTTCCCTGCTCCCCTTTTCTCTGACTTTCCCCAATTTTTTCCTTATTGTTATGTAAGCTTTCTTAGCTAGGAAGCATAATTGATTTCAGCCCAGAAAGGGCTTGAGATTGGACAGGTACTACACTCTGATCTTAAGCAGAAAAATGTAGGTGTACATACAAACACACATATAAGTTATTAATATTATTTAGCAATCATTGTAAAAATCAACAAAGACAATGATAAAGTGAATGTTAGGCAAAAATGTGTAGATTTATTTCTTTTGATGAATCTATTGAAAAAATACAGTGACATCTGAAACATTTTCATTGAAACTCAATTTGAATATTTGAAATGTGCTTATTTTAGATTTGACCATTCCAGTTCTTCCTTTTGGTAGAAGATGAAACATTTTCATTTCTCTTTTGATCTAAAATTACCAAAGTTATTGTTTCTATTTTTCTTCATTCAAATATTCAAATATTACTTGCATGAAGTAGTACAGATTTCCTCAGAAGACCCTTTTACCTGAGTTGGTGTTTTTTCGACTTTACTGCATTTAAAAGTAACAAAGATAAAGACCATAGTCTAAAAAAAGATCAAGAATAATGAAAATTCTTTATCTTGGTACTTCAGAATCAAACTAGAAATGCATTTCCATAGTTTCTTTTACTTTTTTAAAAAAAATTTTTCCCCATTTTGGAAATTCTACAGTTTCTCGTTTGAATATCAGATCCATAAAGAAGAAAATACAAATGTTACTGGTAATAAAGTGACAGCAAATCTCCACAAATCTCAAACACTGAACATGACAATCTTAAGAACCCTTTAAGTCAAGTGTTAAGAATGTGGAGGCTGACCCAAGTTGGCAAACTACTGGTCAGAAGACTTTGTGATGGAATTCTGACAGTGATGGATTTGACTTTAAATTTTGGTCATAAGATCAAAACAGCATGAAAACAGGAGACAGGCAAAAATTTTGAAGTGTCAACATGCACTGAAGTTCCTTAGTGAGCACATAGTGAAATGCTAAGCCAAGGAGTCAGCACGATATCCCTTAACTGCTTCCTGCTAGAATCGATGCTACCATAGCTATCTTTCACATAATAAAGTGAATGACAAGAAGAAATCATAACTTGTTGATATAGTCTCTGATGTGTCGTCAGGGTCGGAAGAACTGAAACCTGTTGTGACACAGAATGAAACACAAAAGTTCTTGTAATCTACATTTCTTTCCAAAAAGGTCCCTGGTTCAGTCCCAGGTTTCAGCACCACCAGACTCTGGAATTATTTGATAACCATATATCTTGTTCCTGATGAAATTGAAGGAATTCAATCTGCTAAATTAGCTTCTGGTTGATAGTTGCAAAGACCTGAACAAATCAGTCCTGGATTCATTCCCCCCTGCTCATCTGTGTGGCTCACTTTCTTTTCAGGTTTTTGCCCAGACATGCAAATTAGTGTTGGTTTTAAAATAGCTAGAACTACTCTTGTGCTTTGATTAAATTGTAAATGGTAGGTGAGACATCATGTTCTTTTAGCCATGGATAAGTTAGTTTCTTTGTCCCATCACACCACATCCCTATCAATATATATCACATCTCATTCATTATGACTCTTTTAACATTAACCTACTATCTTGAGTGGTTCTCAAGCCTTGTATTGTGTTAGTTTTTTTTTTTTTTATAAAGTTATCATCAATCTCAATTTTACTACAGTTGTTATTTACTAAGCATAGATTAATTTCCTGGCTTATTATTTATATTTTGACTATTGTCCTCATCTATGTTATCACAATATTTTGGCCATTGTGCCCTCTGACCATGTCAATCCAGGTAACCTTCAGGGAGATTTGAACTGAACTTTTATTTAATCTACAGGGATTGATTGCTCCTGTTGTGCCATCCATGTCTAGAGATATATTGTCTTGTTTTTATTTAGTACTGCTCAATTATTCTGTTCTGTTTCCTCTTCATCTGTACTACCTGACCCAGAGATCGAACTCACAACTATTATGTCACCAAATTCACATATTAATGCTTATTCCACTAGTGAGACAGATTCACTTGAACACACGTACCTGAAAATGTTCTATAGGCCAAATGTTTTGGAATGCTCTCTTGATTTTGAACAATAGCCTAAAAATTAAAGATTGTGTGCCTTTTGACAGAGCTAATTTACTAGCTTATTTTGTGCTGGAGGGATTTTCTTTTCCTGAAAAGGTTTATCTTACATTCATTATTAAAAAATAAATTAACCCAATACTGCATAATTTTCCTTAAAATTTTAGCTCTTTTTGCCTAATCCAACTTGCTGGCTAATGGTGATCTTAGGGGTGATGGATTTTAAATTTTAGGTCAATTCAAATACCATGCACTAATGAGTTAAATAGTTTCAGGATTCTTGCTTAGTAGGAGTTAAACAAAAAAAAAAAAAAGGTATAAAACTGATAATTAAATCCAGATGATTCCCCAAACTTTTGGCCTATAGTGTATGTGAGAGTTGCAAAGAGGTACTGAAAAGTTCTATGTCTGTTCCACTTACTAGAGATTGATATTTCAGTGACTAAATATCAGAATTTCATGGGAAGTGGTTAAAGAAACTTGAGAACCAATGTGCCAAACATCTTGAATTGTGGAATGAATATACTGAATAGTCTGTCTCTTTCATCATTTTTGGTTGGGCCAGACACTTTTCATTGCTGCCTTGTACATTTGCACATATAATGTGCACACATGTGTGCATAAATTGAAATGTCTTGGTTTTGCATGCACTAAAACAAAACACACAAGCCGTATTTCTCTTTTTTTTCTTTACTTCTTTTCCCTTGATGTAAAAGTTTTAACAGAATCTGGCAGGCAATTCCATTTTGTCAAATTAGAGGAAACATTGTGGAGGCTTTCTTGTACTGTTTACTTAAATAGCTTTGTATTAGTGTTGGCTTAAACTTTTTACCTGAAAAAGTAATGGAAATTGCTTTTATAAAGAGAGAAAAATTAAAATGTTATAATTTTATTGCTTTTCATGAAAAAAAGAATTACATGATTTTTGTGATTAACTTAATTTCTGCCTGAATTGCTGGGATGAGGAGTTATTACTATTTAGACTAAATACAGATTAACTTAGTCTGGCATAAGGCCACAAATATTGTGCAAAATTGTAATAAATTATAAGACTAGTTTGCTAACTCTTGACAGTAAGCCACACAACTTATAAATTGCATACACATGTGTACTGTCATGAATACTTTACAACTTTTAAATATAATCTTCATATATTTTGTGTTATTTTCTGAACTTTCAATATAAATTAGTTTCATTATTTCATGTTTGCAAGACTGCTATCTTAATCTTGGTTGTTTTGAATACAGTTCAGTTGATATAAGATCAAAATCCTAAATGTTAGATGACAGAGGAAAGTCCATACAGAAAAATAAAAACCCACATGCATTTGCTAAGAAAAATGAATGTAAAAACAGAGGGACAGATTTTTAAGCTGTTTAAAGAAGTTTAGCATTGGCTCAATGAACAAATGAATACCTCCTTCTTCCCAGATTAACTACAGGCTGATTCCTTGGTAAGAAAAGATGGTTTTCTTCCACTCTTGTCTCTCTTGGTGTTAATGTAAAACAAAAGTCCTTAACATTCACTTTTGTGTTTTTGTTTCAATTGATTTTTCGAATATGTGCAAGAAGAATTTTAACCAATTTCTATATGCTACCAAATGCAGCAAAATCCTGAAGAGAGGCAAGAAATTTGCTGTTTGAAAGGCCACGCTAAAAATAAGAAGAATTGTTTCTTAAGAATCTCAAATAATTGTCATTGGCTTTATTGCATATTCGAGAATTAAATTTCTCCTTTGCTGATATCTTCCTTTATGATGATGTGTTGATGACTAATTTCACTGCCAATGTGCAGATTCAGGACTAAAAACTTCTAGTTTCACCAAAACCTGCTCCAGTTGTACAGTTTGCAAAAGTTAGAGGTGAAAGAAAATCAGAGTGGAAGAAAGAACCAATGTTTTGAGTGTGTTTAAAGTGACCTACAAAATTGACTTCATGACCTTCCTCTGCAGCACATACAGAATGAAACCTGCTGAATCCAGTTATGAAACTGCAATGGACTGCTGCTGACTCTGTTATAATTTTGAGTGGTGTCTTCTGTAGCATGTCTATTATGCATAGCCCTCTTAATCTGCTGGTTCAACCTTTGAGATATGTTGTCATCATCATCCGCATGGTTCACCATTGAGGTCTTTGGGGTTGGTCGTGATTAATCTTGATCCTTGTCTTCCACCTTGCTGCCAAGGGTGGCCCAACTAGGAGTTTAGAACTCTCAGTAGCATCACTCTCAGAGTTATTGGAATTCTGGAAAATACTGTTTTGAGTTGGATTTTGATTATTTTTATTAAATTTCTTGTAAAATCCTCATCCTCATTATCATCATAGTAGAGTAATAATAATAATAATCCTTTACTGAGTCATTACCTGAGACCTTGAGTAAGGCAAGGTAGTAAATATATGCATTCTGTTGACACAAGTTCTGATGTTAACTGGTAATTAACATGTACAGTGTTTATATTTTCTTTATATTAATAATATCCTGTTTATATTTCTGAGATGAGGTATGCCCACTGTTCTTGTCCTTGCATAGCAACTTGATCACACTCCTGGTGAAGCATTGAGGTATAAACCTACTTCATCCTGTTGTAAATCAGTGCCAGCAAAGTAACAAGGATGGGCGACTGCCTCAAGTACAGTTCGTAGGGTAGAACATCTAATCCCTGAGATTTGTCACGTCCAACCAGCTTTGCGCTTCCCAGATTTCCAACTCTCTGATAGAACCCTCATAACCAGCTGCTTCAGCTGCCTTGAGGCAGGGAAAGTTGGCCAAATAGGCGTCGAACTGAACAGTGTTCAAATCTGATTCCCTGTTAAACAGATACAGAAAGTAGTCACAAAAAGCCTCACATATGCCCTCATCTGTAGTGACAGTCCAATGTGATGCATGCAACATATCAATGAGATTCATTCCCAACTTCTTCAGCACACAATTCTTCAGCCATATTTATTGCCTTGGAAGACATTCTTTTTAACCTAGCTCTAAATAACAGAGCTTGTGCTTTCTTGATAAGCAAGGAAGCCAGTTATGGCTACATCCCCACTATCATGGGATTTAATCACCTGATCAGGTTTTTCCTCACATGCTGTTTGCTCTGCTAATCTAACTAGATTGAGTTGACGACTATAATCAACAGGAAATGACCTAATTTTAGATTTTAATTTATCCCACTATACAGCTCCCATCAATTCCCACTGTAAAATTAATAACTGCTGGTCCTGGAAATCTTGCTCACCGAATAATGATGTGTTCAATTTCCAGTAGCCAGTCATCTTAACTTTAGGCTTATCTAAATTTACATGAATGTGGATGAGCCCATGATCTGAGTAAACTATCCAATGAAAGCTTGGACACATTAAGAGCCCTACATTGACTCTTAACTAAGATTCAGTCAAGGTAGCTAGAACACACCATCATAACTGCCCCTATTCATCCAAGTCCACACTATCTCCTGGGGGGTGCTCATTATGATACTTATTGACAAGATCAAACTTGCTGATAAAATCCCCAAATGGTTTCACATCTTGGTTGTTATTACCTGATCTTATCCCTATATGATCTTTGTAGGGGTCAAGTATAGCATTCCAATTTCCTGCTAAAACTACCCAATGAGAAGTCGTCAAAAACGGCTCGATCTGCTGAAATAAATCAGGCTGCTCAACATAGTCATTGGGAACATAAACCACAATGAGACAAAGTATTTTATCCTTTATAGTAACATCCAGCATGCAAAGCCTGCCCGCTCGGTCTGCAAAGACAAGAACATACGCTGCATTTAAAGACTTGTTCACCAGCCAGGAAACTCCTCTTGAGCATCCATCAAAACATGGTGAATAGAGACCAAACCCCTAGACACAGTTGCAAGTTGAAAAATAGGTTTATCCTCATGTGATTTAGTATCTAAGTTATAAGTTTCACTAACTTCAGCATTTTCCTGCACTTTTGAGTTTCAAAAGCACTTGCTTCTTGATTTTCTTTTTTATGTGAACAATCCTTTTTGAAATGCAAAATTGATTTGCATACCAAGCATTTAAGATAATTACTGGATTCATCGTGTGGATTTCTATAAATGTAGGTTGTACTTGCTCTTCCCCAGTATACTCCTTTTCCTGATCTTCTACCTCTTTGAAAACCTGTACTCATAAATTGTGCTTCATCTAGTTTAGGCATCTGTCTCCAACCATATCCTGACTATGAATCATCATGACTATCCTTTGACTCTTGTTCGTCAGTTATTATTTTTACTTCCAGAAACATATGTTTCCTCTGAATTTGCTGTGTATGTAGGTTCTTCTTTGATACTTATCTCATCTGATTTCAGTATATACAACATTCCTTGGTTCCCAAAGAATTTTCTCAGAGCATTCTTCATTTGTTCATATTTTTCTTCTTTCTTTGTATAATCAACTGCTGTGAGAACGATTTGTTTGTCTTTTTTATCCAATCCAGTGTTGTTGATAAGTTGCATAGCCACAACTACCTCAAGTAAAAATGATGCCTTGCTTTTTTAGATCTTTGAAATTCTTCTCATAAGAATTGAGAAACTGATCCATGGTATATGACTCTTTCTTCAAAAGATTTTTCTATGAACACTACATTTCACATATAACACTCAGATCATCTGTCTTAAATGACTTATCTAAGATAATAAAAATCTGCTCTACAGCATCTTCAATCTTGATTTCTTCATTTTGCATGGCTAATCTCACTTTCCGATTGACACCCTTTTCTGTTCGTAATATGTTGTAAATTGCAAATCCTTGTTGCTTCTTTTCTGTCTTGGTGAATTGAGTCCATAATTTGACATCAAACTTCCAATCATCATAAGATTTTGTTGCAGTCTTCCATGTTGGTGGCATCAAAAATTTGTTTTACTACCTTTCATGAGTCATTTTATTTATTTATTTTTTTAACTATGCTATGCTACCATGTTTAATAATCACTGGTTCAGACTGACAAGGGTTCTCCATGCATGTGCTAGAATCTGTCATCTTAATGAAGAACTGTGGGGGAGATAAACATGTTGCTTCTGCTGCTGCAAACAAGAACCTATCAAGTTATGAGGAGAGAACTTAATTTAACAGCAACAGAACAATAACAGATATAACAGTATAAATAGTTATAAATAATTATTAACTTATTTTATCATTGTGATATTTTTGCATTATATCAAGCATTAAAAATACAGTAACTAGGGTCTGTAAATTGGAGGAGAGAGTTATCAATGATAAAGATCTGACTTCAAATCCGCGGTTATCTCTCTTTAACCCTTACTGTGTTTTTTTTTTTTTTAAATTTTTAAATGTACTTTTTTATCACGTAAAATTTGCTGAGGATTGAGCAAATTTTAATTCCGAAAATATGACCCAGAGGAAGAAAAACTTACCACTGCCTTACTGGGTCATTACTGAGTCCTCGGGTTAGGCCAGGTAGTAAATATATGCGTTCTGTTGGCACAGATTCTGATATTAAGTGATACTCAACATGACATCTTCTTCTCTATGCTGTGTTCCTTCAGGATGTGGATGATCATGACTCTCCACATTTTCTTGTGCTTTGTAGCTCTTAGTAAAGTTTGTCTTTTTGATGTCTTTCCAAACACTGTTCTGCCAACCATTTACACATTCTTATTAGGTAGATTATGTGCTGCTTTCCTCTGTCCCTCTTACCTTCAATATGTCCTGTGAGTGTCAAATTTTCTTAACCCTCTTTCCTCATTATGGACCCTAGAAATTTCAACTATCTCTTTCTGATGTTAAATATAAGTGTCTTTTTTGTTTTCATTTCCTCTAAAATTTTGTCATTATTTATATTTTATTCCATGGCATCCTCAGCATTCTTCTGTAGAACCACATTGCTGTTGCCTCAAGTCTCTATCTCATCTGGGATGAGATTTTTTTTTTCTGCATTTACTGCTATATAGGAGGACTGATATTACATAACAGTTCAGTACCCTTTTCTTTGTTTCTAATGAAATTTTCCTGTTTCTTAATACTTTGTTCAGCTTTTGGAAGGCATCTTTTGCTATCCCAATGCACCTTTAGATTTCATTGTTGCATTATCCATCCTCTGTTCAAACACTGGATATTTGAATTTTTCTACTTGCTTGATTTTGATATCTCCAAATTTTTTTTTATATTAATAATGTTCTCCAAATTAGAGTACAATTTTTTTTTTATCTCTTTTAACTCAGGATCTTGTTAATGTTTTTATTGGGCTCCAATTATTATAAGTATGACAATAGTTTTTAAGTTTTATTATTATAATACCCTCTAAAACACACACACACACACACTTTATATAAACAGACAATTTCTAGGAAGATTTAATTTGATTTTGAATGCAAAAATTGGAACCACATAATTTTTTTTAGATCCTCCTCATCATAAGCCGTTGTTAATCCACTGTAGGAGAAGGTTTTTTTTTTATCCCCCCAAATCCTTTCATGACAACCAGGATTTGTGCTATTCTCTGCAATTCTGGCAAACTCTCTATTTCACCTCTTCATTTTAGCTTATATTGGGCACCAAATGAGTCATTATTTTACTTTACTTCTTAACACTTCTTGTTGTATGTTTTAAATATTATGAGAGGATACTAAAAAAGTTCTCAACCTGACCAACTTTCCCAAATCTGACCAAACAGCAATTTTCAACATCCTTTTGTTTCTGAAATACACAAACACACCATATTTTTTGGTGTATAAGATGCAATTTTTAACCTTAAAATTTAATGTCAAAATCTGCTTGCGTCCTATACACCAAAGTTATTAATAATGTGTGATATGGTTGGTTGTCTTTGTTCAGCAGCATACCAACCTCTAAAATCTAAATATTTTGTAAGCACTTTTATTTTTGTAGATAATAATAGTTTAATGATACAAGTTTTACTAATTAACCCATAGCTGGGATTAGAAGAGGTGGATTCATACCCTTTCCCAAGGCTATTTGTGCTTAAGTGATTATAATGAACTCAACTGGAATTGGAACTCTGCTTTCTGATTTACAATTCTGAGCCATTATCCATTATACCAACTCCACTTCCAAGCTTACAGCATCTGGTATTCCAAAATCATCACCCATCTAGTGTTTTGTGCATGATATTCATGACACACCTGAATATATATATATATATATATATATATATATATATATATATATATATATATATATATAATAAATTGGCATCCAAGGAAAATTGGGGAGAAAAAAAAATGAAAACACCAGAAACCTTTGAACAAGGTGAAAGAAATTGCCCTGTACCTTAAATCTCTGGTACAAAGGAAAAAAAAAACAATAAAAAAAACCAGCAAGTAATAAGTTAAAATGAAGAGTGCTCAATACACTAAGTAGAGCAAAAGGTAAAAAAAAAAAATCCCTAATAAGACAGGTACTACCTACCTAGGTTTAAACATATGGGATCATCAGAGTGAACTGTTGATCCCATATGGTGAAACCTAGGTAGATAGTACCTGGCTCATTATATATATATATATATATATATATATATATATATATATATATATAAATGGTTTAGTTCCCTTTAATTTGTCCTTTATAACAATAATATGGATTTCAAATGTGAAATGCACATTATCATGTTTAATGCAGTTAATATTGGTCATTGCGTAATATATATTTCAATTTTCATTGGTTACTTGGCAAAACTATCTCCAAAATAAGGCTGCATCTTATACACTGGTGTATTTTATATTCTGAAAAATAGGGTATATGAAATTGCTTTTCTTTTTTTTTTTACTCTTGTTCTTTTTTTATTAATTGATAGTTTAGATGTTAGTACTGTCATAAAAGCAGTGCAAGTTATTTTATTGTATGTTAAATAGTGACTTCATAATCCCTATTTTAGGCTTAAATCTTGATTTATATTTTCTTCCTTGTGTTTTTGTTTACCTAATATTTTATATAGTTAAAAAAAAAAAAATGTTAAATTTTTTTTGAGCTTCTAAAACATGTAATATACATAATGACATTCCACATATATGTTCCAAATGTTGTTAAAGCTGGAGGTGATAGTGAGGGACAAGATGCCACTGTCTGTAAAATTCTTCCATGGCATTTGCATCTCAAATAGCTTCTGACAACTAAGTCTAGCTCCAAGCTGGACAAATGGGCAAAGGTAGAAAAATGGGGTGCCTCATAACCAGCTGCTTTGGGTAGATGGAGCTCAACAACCCAGGAAGTCAGTCTCTCTAGAGAAAGGAAAATCTTAATTTTAAACCTCTGCTGCCTTGCAGCCATATCCAAACACAGAAAAGACTGTGGAGGTAAGTGCAGTCAGAAAACCCGCTGTTGTGCCCTGAAGGTTGTTAGCTGTCAACATTGGCAATTTTCCAGCAACTTTTGCATCCAAGCTGGCCTGAAATACCTTGTATTACTTTGAATTTTTTCAGTATGACCAAAAGTGGGCCCTCCCATATAATTTGGGCAGTGCACAGCATCCATATACCATCACCTAGGCCTGTACCTTGGAGAGGTCACCAAAGGACTAAATTTTGACTAAATAGAGTGCTACCTTTATCTTTGCCTACTATATATATATATATATATATATATATATATACACACCAAATAAAATTATTCCTATAGAAATTAAGCAATACCAACAATAAAACATTAATATCTTTTTCTGCAACCAGATTCCCAAAAATTACAAGCAAGATGTATTTACCACACAAAGCATCATTGAATAATAGATTTCACCCATTGACCTCCAAGCAAACGTATAAAACTTAAAATATACTATAGAAAATTAAAAACTGTCTATTTTATAATTAGAAATAACACTCCTATCAAATCTAAACTTAAAATGACTGTAGTGTACCAGTTCTATTGCTTAGTACAAGACTGCATCTTACCATAAACTGTTTATCTACATTGGTTAAACAACAACTATCAACCGTGATTTCAGTGCTATAAGAAAGCACCTTGTTGCTCACAAACAAGTGCTTGTCTCCATTAAAAAATTCTTGTTGATAACAGCATCATTCTAAATATATTTCTGACTTGATTAGTTAAATATTAAGTGATTATCTAGAAAATAGAAATAAAATTTGGAAAAGTTTGGAAAGGGTATTTTTACAAGTTCAAATCAATCTGTTTAGCTTGTAAATCTTTCCTTGTTCACCACAAAATATTTTACTCTCTTTATTAGAAGGCTTGTTAAATTTGTTAAGCACCTCATAGAAAAAAAAACTAATTGAAAATATTGGTATGAGGTTGATTAGTTTGTGTTAAATGACATGTCCATCAGTGACAATTAGCTATTTATCAGATGTCCTTAATTTTTATTGGATATTAATGAAGATGTTATGAAGGACACCAGTGGACCAAATTCATTAAACCCAATTAGCCTTTGAAAAGATTCATAACCACTTGGCTTCATTCCCAGATGCAACAACTGCCATGACATTATTAGCTTCCCCTGAATTGTCAAGGGAATATATTGACAATTTTATTGCCGTTTTCTTTTGTATAACTGAATATGGAATATAGATTGTGTAAAATCTTTGTTCTACTCAGGAAATTGCTTCAACATTTTCAATTAAACTTTTGCACAATATTGTTTATCTTAATGAGTTCATTAAACTTTCAATAAGTACTTTTCTTTGGATCCAGTGTGCCTTGAAATGCAAAGTAATTATTTTAATAGGTGGGATAAAATGTCCGAACAGTATCATGAGGCAAATAATTGAGTTGATTTACAGAAATTAACAACTCTTATTGGAAGATACTTTTTAACAACTGAGTAAAATACAGAACAATTGAAAAATACCATTTGAAATAAATACTTTCTAGACTGCCAAGTAATATATACTGTCTTATATAGCAATGAATTTGGGACAATTTTGGGCAATGAAAACACTAGAAGTGCCTGACACATTGTTCTACCAATAAATGCTGAGAATGCCATGGACAGAACATGCAACAAAAGAAGTTTTAAGGGGAATAGGAACTACAAAAAACTGTTGGTTGTAATCAGAAAGAGACAGTTGCAATTTTTGGGATGCATAGGAAAGCAAGCTTGGTGAGTTTAGCACTCACAGGGAACATTGAAAAAGAAATTGAGAAAGGGTTGAGTTTGATTTTCAAAAATTCAACTGCCAATCACTATCTTCTCTATTCTTAATTTCTGTACTTTTATTGTTCTTGCTCCTTAATAATGTTTTTCTTTTTCTTTCACACTCAGTAACCCCCTTGTGTCTTAGTGGCTTTATTATTTTGCTTGGGGTGAAATGATTAAAAAATGATAGTGGCAAATCAATGCAGGAATGAGTATAAAAAAAAGCAAAGAGGGGGCTCATGAAAGAGCAAGTGTTGCTGGGAGAAACCAAAAAAAGGAAACAGTGGAGAGCCATGATTGCCTTGAAAATGCATAGCATGTAGAGAGAGATATGAGATTTATTAGCAGATATTTTCTTGGTTGTATATACACAGTTAGGATTAAAAGGGTTTAAATAGAGAAATAATTGATCCTTTAAAGTAATAAATAATAATTTTCAAATAATTAACTGACAAATGAATTCCAACAGAATCTTTATTCATACCGATAGGATATTCGAACTTGTTCTCTTGAATAACTAAACAAACTTTGAGGCTAAAATGCAAATCTTTCATCATCTACAAAAAGCTGGCCTCTGTGTAGGTTGCACTCTAAGAAAGGTCATCATTATTAACTATTATTCATTGTATCGGAAAATTGCTTTAAGTCAAGCAAAGTAATTAACTTTTTACATTAATAATTAACACAGAATCATATTTTTCTTAACTTTCTGAAATGTTAATTGATGAATAGTTACTTATCATATAAAAGTCAAAAACAGATCTTTCCAAACTGATCTTAAAATTTTCATATAATTAATTACCTGTGTTTTACCTGTGTTTTGTTTTGTTTTTTCTTAAATGCCATGTCCTTTTAGGACACAGGTGATCTTGGCTCACCATAGTTTACTTTTATTTATTATCTGTGAAATGCCATGCATTCTTTGGTTGGTTAATTTTCTTTAGCAGCATCTCAACCTCTATGAGTTATTTAATGTTCAAATCTAATTATTTTGAACACAATTTTATGCCTTCAACTACAAGAAGTACTGGTCCTTTTTCTATAAAATGTATTGTTGGTAATTTTTTATATATAAAAATGTATTGCTGGCATTCCTACTATTAAAATGTACTTTTATACCTTAGGGTTTTGTCGGGTGGGTGGGTGTAGGTGCCACTACCCTGGGTTAGGGTGGACCTGAGAAGAGCAAGTAAGAGGTGGTTTCAGACTCCTCAGTAGCTCCAATCTCCTGATCAGAGGTCTTAACTGCAGGATATAGTTTATCACATTCTTTGGAAATATAGTAGAGTAGTTTCCTATTGCTTTATCCAGGGTTTTGAATTCAGTATTTTCCTTCTCTTTCACTGGTCCACACGGTTAGAGAATCTGGTCTACCTTGCCATTTAACCCCTGCCTTGTGGGTGTAAAAATTGATTTGTGCTTTTCTCAAGTGCATTAGTGTGAAAGTAAATGCAACTGAATAAGCCAGTAATTTATACCCAGCTCACCACTTCTACATTTTGCATTGATAAGTTATACAACCCGCACATCCACATTTTGGTTGGACTATTCTCCCACCATCTTCAGGTGTACAGTGTAAAAAAAGATGTTGAGGGGACTCTTTTCTACAGAAATGAATGGGAAACAGATTATATATATAGAAATTCTCATTCTCTATGTGCAATCTCGATTCATGACTCTCCATGGCTTCCTGTCTTTTGTTGCTCTCAGCAGTGCTTGTTAACTTATGACTTGTCTTTGTGACCCATGTTCCTTCATCTATTTACCCAAACTTGTAGGTTATTTGCTGCTTTGCTCTGCTTCTCTGGCTTTCAGTGTGCCTTGTGAGTGTTAAATTTTCCATGCCTTCTTTTCTCATTGTGTATTCCAAACTATTTCTGATTGTTTACCCCTCTTTGTCTTTGTGGTACTTGTTCTTCCATCCATGTGCTAAAAAATGTTAAATAGACTTTCCTTTGCTTCTCTTGCTTTTTTGATGTGACCTGTGAGTTTTAGATTCTCCAAGCCTTTAGGACACATGGTACAGTGGATAAAGGCGTTAGTTAGATCCAGTGACAGGACCCAAAGAGTGTGAGTTCAATACCCGGTTAAGGCAGTGGAAAACTTTCAGAGGGAAAATTAACAGGAGATAACTGATAACTGACATCCATCAAACATGGCACGTGGAACTAGAACAGTCTACCCCAGTGAGCGAAATAAAGGGTTCAGTTCAACATTCCAACCACCTGAAGAAGTTCAATACCTGGTTAAGGCGAAGAAATTAGAGGGGAATTAACAGGTGATAACTGATAACTGACATCCATTAGACATGGCAGGTGGAACTAGAACAGTCTACCCCAGTGAGCAAGATAAAGGGTTCATTTTGTCAGTTCAAACACCTGAAGAAGGCTGGAGTGTACAATGGCTGAAACGTTGTCATAAATATGGCAATAAAGATGAGGACAATAGTCCGAATAATGTAAATAGTGTACATAATACCTCATCTCAGAAATATAGACAAGGCCTTAGTTATTTTCTATATCAATTGGTAATAGTAAATAACTAAAAGATAGATGGTATTAGGTAAGGTTTAAAATACCCAGGTTAGTAGTGACTGTGGTAATAAAATACATTTACACAATGGATGTGTGGCTGATAAGATTAGAACATTCACTTTCTGACCATGAGACCCAGGTTCAAATCTCACCATGGTCAATTTGTTTGAAAGTGACTTCTTGATGTTATTGGCCTGGAGAGGCGATCAAAGCATATAGCAGCTTTTGGAAAGTGCATGAAAACCATACCAAGTCTTGTTAGTGAAACTGGGTGGATGCATTTGTTCATTAATAGTTCTGTTAGCATGAAGTCACAAGTCATCATGACTGAGGGTTTGAGTGTACTGACCATCTTCAAACTGTTGATTATGCCAGATAATGTGCTCTCTTCCAGAAACTGTGACTAAGGCCTGCCCCAGTATAGTTGCAGTATAAATCCACAGTTAGGCTTTGTTGGTTTTGAACAAACACAAATGTGTCTGAGCAGGTGTCTGCAACAGGGATTGGCTAACCACCCTGGTGACTAATTATTACATAGGGCAGTGTTTCTCAACCATATTCACTTCAGGGTGCAATTGTTGAAAAACTAAGACTCTAGGGCTCACTTTAAATTTTAATAAAGAAAAATAAGTTCAGAATTTGAAAATAAGAAAATAATAAAGAATTCTCCTGAAATAAGAATTTATTTCCAAGACATTACTTGGTGTCTCTAGCCTTTTATAAACTTGGGGCACACTTGAATACCTTTCAGGCCACATTAACGAGCCTGGGCGCACAGGTTGAGAAATGCAGACATAGAGGCTAAGCGGTCTAACACAAAGTGTTAGACCTCTTAGTTAACTTGCACCAATTCTAGATCAGTCCTAATTCAAGAAGTTTGTCTCTGGGGTGGCAATCTTTCTCATTTTTCTTGAAAAGGCGTAAAATTATATTTTGAAGATTTCTTTCTGTGTTGAATTTATAATATTAGGAATAATTACATAGAAATTATTTATTATTTCTGTGAGGAAGAGGAAGTGGGCTCCATTAGGATATTATCTTTTTCTCTCTAAAAAGACTACCCCCACCCCCCAAAAAAAACAATTTACTGTAAAGAATGAGTAGATCTTTAGTCTGATCTACATTGTTAACATTAATGATATCCTATATAAATATTCTGTGTATGTTTGTGAAGATATTTTAAGGACATTAGCCATGACTGTGTCTTTTGAAATCGTTAAGTGCATGTATTGTTGTTAGACATTATTTTCCTCTTCCATCAAATTTCTCATATTTCAGATTTCTCTTGTTATTGAATCTGTCGAATATCGATTTCTTTTTTTCTTTTGGAGTCCAGAATAAGAAGGTAGATTCACAGACCACCATGATGGATACAAAATCATTCCTTGTTTTTTTTTTCTTTTCTTTTTTCGCCAAAGTAACTGTGATATATTAGATTGTATTCTTCGTCTAGATTGGTCAAATGATGGCTGATCAGTGATAAGAATTTTTAATGTTGAATGTCTTGTTCGAATTTCTTTCAGAACTAAATGATTAATGAGTTTTAATGGCTGCTACAGTGTCTCAAATTAGACACTGAACTGAATAAATGATGAGGCAAGAATAACACAAATGTGTAGAAATGGTGGTGATTATGTTTCAAATATTCTATACCCTGTTATTTCCTGGTTTTACCAATTTTCTTTTCTTTAACTTAATATGCATCCACAGGAATGCGTTTCTGATTTTGAAAGTAACAAAACACTTAGCTTATCTTGTGTTTTTTTTTTTTTTATTTTCACTTTGGCAAAATAAGACACAATTGTTTACAACCATTTTAATATTTATGAGGAAGCTCATTTAAACTGATTTAATTTTCCAAATTTATACCTCATTTTTCATTCATCTTTTTAGCTGTCCTTGGGCACAGCTATATACTTACTATTGTCTGTCTGTTACAGGATTTTGCAAAATCAGGGAATTTTCAAGGAAATCAAAGAATTTTATTCAATGATTAAGTTCGAAACCTTGAATGATAATAATGATATTGTTCTTTTTATATAAAATGTTCAAGAACATGATGTTTATTAATGTAATGAATTCCTGAATTTGATGGAAAATCTATTTTGGGTTGATTCTCTCTGGTTATAAGTGATTGTCTTGCTTTGCTAAAAATGAACTCTATTAGCTAAATTCCACTCAGGATTGGCCAGGTCTTATATTGGTTGTCTGTTTGAACAAAATTCGAGAGACTTTATCTTCACTTAGGGTCTGGGTGGTTTTAGCTGAATCTAATGGGTAGTGAAGTCATAAATAGAAAATAGTATCTACCCCCAGGATTTCTAAATGTGTTCCTTTCCAGTGATAATAAATAAGAACTGTGTTTGTATCTGAGGTTAGGATATAGAATATTTTTATGATTTATCTGAGGTTAGGATATAGAATATTTTTATGATTTATCTGAGGTTAGGATATAGAATATTTTTATGATTTATCTGAGGTTAGGATATAGAATATTTTTATGATTTATCTGAGGTTAGGATATAGAATATTTTTATGATTTATCTGAGGTTAGGATATAGAATATTTTTATGATTTAATACCATTTTTCTTTTGTATTCTCATCTTTTTGCTGCTTTTTTGACAATTTTTGTTTTTAAATATTTTTGGCAATGTTTAACTTACATATCTGTAAAAAAAACAAAAAAAAAAACAGTACCTCAAAATGATAATTTTTTTTTTTGACATCACTGTTACTGTGTATTCCCTTAATTTCCTCAATTGTTTTAAGAACCATGTTTAGAATTTTAATAACAACAAAAATATTATATACTATTTAGTTGTGTGATTGTTTATTTACAAGGTTCTAAAAATGTTTGAATTAATTGGCAATTAACCAATATTTTTCTTATTTCCTTAGAAAATGGTAAATAATGAATATTGCATTGTAATTGGTTCACATATTTTTATAATCTTGTAAATATAAAATTAATCTTGGAAATAAACAATCTCACAACTAAATAGTGAGTAATATTTTAGTTATTAAAATTCTAAACATAGCATTTTAAAATAAACATTGCCAAGGGTGTCAAGAGAAAAACCTCCTTTTGATACTCCATTTTTTTTGTGGGTATAGAGGTTAAACTTTGCCATATTTTCTTTAGCCTCGGATTAAATTGCAAGAACTTGAGACAAAGAAATAGCTATTAGAATGTAATGCACAACCTATAAAAATATACTGATAATGAAATTCTTTGTCTCAGAACACAATACAACTGAGATTATTACTACTACTTCTATGTACTGAGTATAATCATGACTCTTCCTGTTCTTTGAAGCTCTTAGTAATGTTTGTCTTTTTGCTATCTCTCCTAAACCCTGTTTTGCAAAAGCATTTACACAAGCTCACTAGATATGTTCCTCTGTTTCTTTTTCTTTCAATATATCCTGTGAGTGTCAAATTCTCCAATACCTCTTTTCTCATTATTTTCTTATTTTAAGTATTAGCATCTTTAATTTTTTTTTCTCTAGAATTTCCTTGTTACTCCCATGTCCAGTCCATGGTATTCTCAGCATCCTTCTGTAGAACCACATCTTTGTTGCCTAAAGTTTCTTCATCTTTGAGGAGATTGTTCAGAATTCACTGCTGTATAGGATGACTGAAAAGGATACTTGCACTTAGAGTAAGAAAAAGACAGTTGAAATTTCTGGGAAATATAATGAGAAAAGAAAACTTGGAGAAGTTGATACTCACATGACATTGAAGGCAATAAGAGCAGAGGGGAAACCTTTATGTAACCTTCCTAATGATCTTGTGTAAATAGCTGGCAGAACATGGAATGGGACATATAGTAAAAGAGGACAAACATTGGTTAGAACTAAAAGGATAGGAAGTTGTAGAGAGCCACAATTTCCCGTGATTTGACGGACACAGCATATAAGAAAAAGACGATCTGAAAGCTAAAGAGCAATAAAAATGGTATTTAAGTTGAATAAAAATTCAGATATATATAATTTAAAATCCAAAGAACAGATTTCTCTGCTTTGAATATTTTCTGAAAAAGTTTTCTGTCGTTTGGCTGAGTGACCTATTTGTGAATGAAAGAAAAAGAAAATGTCTGAATTCCAATTTCAACATTTTAGTCTTTTCAGCCATATGAAAAGTTGTAAACAATGCTACCACTGTCCCATAATAGTTGGACTAGGTATTTACCCAAGTCTTCCCACTGAAATGGGATGTGACAGAAGGTCGGGTTTAACATGTGAAACCCAAGTGCATATACCCAGGCCAAGGATAAAAATTACCCAGCTTGCCACACTGTCGGTTGCACTGACTTTGGTGTGAATAATGTTCCCCGCTCTTTAGTGCAATGGTGGGGGGTACATCCTTGTTCAGTTGTTTCTCAGGAACGGGCACTTCGCAGTATTTATTTTCCCCAGCTGTGTCTGCCCACAACCAAGTTGCACTCTGACTGAAGACAGAGACGCAACTGAGAGATGATAAAACCTACCTGGCATATACTAGGTAAGTACAGTTGGTGTATTTAATGTTTGAAATACATACACAAATGTAACAATCATTATGGGATGCAGGTAATAATCTTTACTTCAGTGAGAACAAATCCATGTATTTTTCATATTTCAGAAAATAAAGGATTAAAATATAAAATACACTTTTAACAACTATAGAGAAATATTTATTTAGGAAGAAAAAGATGATATACAAATATATATATATAATATTAGTAGCATATATATATATATATATATATATATATATATATATTATCTCCAAGAGGATAAAATCCAGGTAGAGTTCAATGTACAGTACAGAGCAAGAATATAATATAGTCTCAAACAATAATATTCCATGGTTATAATTTATTAAATTGGAATTGTAATCATCAATTCATTTGATCTACAAATTCAAAAGCTTTTGAATTTGTAGGTCTAATGAAGTAATAAATTATCTGTTTTTTTTTTATTTATTTTTTTATTAGAATTGGAAATATTTAATATATGGGCTAACCCCTTGCAAAGTGGACACTACTATGAATCTGTGGAGTTGAGGACAATTGCAGTCAAGTAATTCTTCTGTGTGTGTGTGTATATATATATATATATATATATATATATATATATATATATATATATATATATAAACCAAATGGATAAATGTAGGTAAATGTATGAGCATGCGTTCATATATAAATACATATATACATACTCTATAGTGTAAGAAAAAACAGTGATCAATGTTAAATAACAGAGCTATTTAATATATTAAAAAATATACATAATAACTTGTATTGATTGCACAACTTGGCATTTCATACATTCGCATTTGTCAGGTGCATTTTTGGGTTAGTGTTTTCCAAAAAAAAATGCACCTGATGAATAATGTATGAAACTCAGAGTTGTGCAATCAATGTAAGATATTATGTATATTTCTTATATAAATTATTTTCAGACTGTATCTGTAAAGGAACAAAATGCATAAAAAGAGACATGAGGAAAAACTATTCTTAGCCAGCTAAGAAGAATAGTTTTTCCTATTGTTTCTATTCACACACACACACGTTTCATTAAAGGTGAGTGGCAAGATACTGTGATTAAGCTTTTGATTCAATTTTTCTTGTGTTTGTACAAGTGTTTTCTTTTCTGGACATAAAGTGTATAAAAAAAACTGTCTGAATATTCTATATAATATCCAAGTGCTTTTGGCTATTCTATTATCAAGGATTTTTATGTATGTGTGTCTATAGTGATGAGAATGTTGGACATTGAGGTCAATACCTTGCAATGACAGTCTGTTTCATGCTTAAGTGCAATCTTCAGGCCATCTGACTAATAGTGGTAGAATCTAAAAAAAAAAAAATTTAATGTCGTGTGTTTCAGCCTGAAGAAGTTCTTTTGCGGGACAAAAAAATATACTGATGAAAATATGCATGCAGATTTTGTAATTTTGATTGTATCATTGTTTTCCTGTTAATGGTAAGGTGCACATTGAAGCACTGGTTACCATATAATCAAAGTTAAGCAACGTCAAGCTTGGTCAGTACCTAGAAGAGTCACCACCTGGGAATGCCAGGTGCTGTAAGCGTGGATATGTGGGTGGTGTAATGGATAATGGCCCCGAGTTGTTAATTAGAGATCGAGTTCCATTTCCAGTTGGGTTTGTTATATCCACTTAAGCACAAATACCCTTGGGAAAATGTTAAACTGAAAACTGAAGACACATTAGAATAGCAAAAGATGCCTCTTAAAAGCTGAGACATATAATGAGGAAAGATGGCTTGGAGAATTGGACACTCACAGGACATACTGAAAACAATAGGAAACAATAACCTACTTGGCAATCTTGTGTAAATGCATTGGATTGGGAAGGATCATGAAAAGACAAACCTTAATAAGAGCTACAAAGGATAGGAAGTTGTGGAGAGCTATGATCACTCATGTCCGGAAGGGACATGGCACATAAAGAAAGACATTATGTATATATCTGGTTTATTTATATGATATATATTTATATAAATTGTGCGATGTTAAGAGATTTATATCAAGTTAAATCAGCATTTTGTTGTCTGACGGGTAAATTATGTGGAGATTAAAAAATTGTAATGAACTTTGACTTTTTGCAATATTTCTTCCAGGATTGAAGATATAAATCTTCATATTATGCCCAGGGGGTTATTAAGAAAAAATAAAATAAAAATCTGTATTGAAAATAATCAGTTCTTTTAATTGATGGCTCAAATATTTTTCCTTTTTATGAAATCCTAAAATAACACACAGTAAAAGTTTGCATAAAGAACTGCAAACTTTATTTGTATGTCTAATTTTATAATTCTTTTCAAATTTTATTTTCAGTCACCGAATCGTGCAGGAAGTCCTCCAAGTGATTTTGAGTCTGAACACGATGATTTATTGAATCGTCTTGCTACTTCTCAGCAACAGAAGTGGACACTGGAAGAGAAGGTGAGATTTTATTTTTATTACAACTATTGTCATCATAGTAGTAGTAGTAGTACCACTGCTACTATGAAAACTGGTACTATATGGCCTGTCATATGGTTAGACTTTGAATGTGGGTTTTGAAGTTTTGGAAGATTGACACAACACAATCTTCCTTCTCTCATTTCACCTTTGTAAATTTCATGAAAATTGATAATTCTAAAACAAGGATAAAAAATTATATATTCAAAAATCAGTAATAAGCATTTCAGTATTTACTAGCATAATACCCATAAAAAATGACTGAATTATTGACATCTGGATCAGTAATTCTGCCTCAGATCAGCACATCTATGTGCTCTGTCTTGTAACAGTGTATTATAGCATGACACTTCTGTATCAGATTAGTATGTCATACCATGGTTCTTCTGTGTCATGTAAATACACCTGTGGGGTCTGTCTTGGAATGTTATGGCATTTTAGCATCAGAACCATGTCTCACCATGGCACTTCTATGTTTGAGAAGAAAGTCGGATGATGGTGCTTCTATTTTGGATCATGCAGATGACACTCCTGCCTCAGATCTGTGTAAAGTGTTTTATATATGTGGAATATTTTATTAACATTACTAAGTGGGGTCGAAAATATTAATATGATGAATGATTTTATATTACTCCACTAAATAAGAAATTAATAATTCTGGCACTTCATGTCTGGAATTGATTCTATATGGTTTTTAGGCAGAACTGATAATAAATTGGACTGTGTCTGATTCCTAGGGATCTTCTCTTCTGTGAAGCACATCCCTATTACCCTAATGGATAGGGTCATTGGTTGTGCTATGGTATTGGTGGCAAAAGCCAATGGGATGGGGCAATATCTTAACACGCCCATATAAAAAAGATTGTGAGGCCTCGCATTAAACTGATCTTGTGTCATACTTGTTCTTATGGTGAGGCAAATGAATATAGGTAATAACTGTTTAAGAATGATAATGATTAAAGTGATGCAAAAAAGTTTTTGGAATAATGATGAAAAAATATTTCATTAATGTAAATCATAAAGTAATATTCAAGAAATTTTATTAAAGAAAAACATGCACCGTTCAGCAGGATTTGAACAAGTGTTCCCCTTGGCAGGGGAAATCTCATTAGATCCAACATGCTTCTATCGACTCCACCACAAAGGACATTTGCTGATAAAGCAAGGCTGGATAGTGCCTTTAAGCAAAATCCTTTTCATCGTAGATTCTCAAAATTTCATATCTGCTCAGTTTTGCATCCTAACATGAACAAAGCAATTTAAGAATCTCTAAATTTCTTGGAACTAGCCACAGCCATTTTTATTTAACAAACTCTAAAAATTAGTAGTCCCCCAACCACAACAGAAAAAAGAAAATTGTGAAAACTTACAATTTCTCTTTTCATGAATTATCCGAGTAATGTACAAATGACCCTAATTCATTAAATATTCAGAATGACAGCCACAAGACAATTTTTAGTAATTTATTTTTTTTTTATGCAAGTAAATTTTCCCAAATTCTATAGATCTGCCCAGCTACTAAATAATACCAGAAATATAATATTTTATTTTATTTTTTTTTATTTTATTCACCTTTTTCAAAATCAGGTGAAAGTACTTAAGAATAATTCAGTGTCTTGTCTGAAATTTATATTGAGAAATTCTTACATATTTACTTCATTAAGAGGGTCCTGGAAAGGAAGTACTACTTGAGTTAGGGTTTGTCATAGTAGTAATTGAAATGAAACTATGGTAGTTTTGTAAGCCATTATACATAGTCTGCAATCTGTAGTGTACATATGTGGTGAGGAGGTTAAGCCAAAATATCCTAGCCATATTACAGTTTTTTTTTTTTTAATTAGGGCCCAAGAGTTGGAATTCTATTTTAGTTACAGTGTAGTCCCAGTAGGGAATGAAATAAGTCTATAATAATTTTTTTTTTTTTTTTTTAATGATGTTCAACCTGTACAAGGTTCAAGAGCCACTTCAGTTGGAAGATTACAGAGTAAGAGGCACAGTTTATGTAAATATGTGGTGGAGATAACAGCTCAGCCTAGACTTAAACAGATTAAGATTGTAGTGATTGGGGAAGCATCATCTTGGGAGTTGGTTCAACAAAGCAGTAGTTCATGGGAAGAAGGTGCTTGAGACAAGCTTGTTCACCAATGCAAAGGGAATGATGGTAGTTTGCTACTATGTATGTAGCATGGTGGGTTTTAGCCATGAATGTTAAAACTCGTAGGATTCAGGTATGTAATTGACCTGAGCACTTTCCATAGAAATAATGAGAGATCAGCAAGAGGCTTGTAATGTTTCGTCTGTGAGAAATGGGTTGTAGGGTGGATAATAATTTGCCACCCACAAGGACATGGGTGGGGACCCTTTCAAACTCTGTCGAGATTGGAAAGTGAAGACTGTAAAGTTCCAACCCATATATGGCAACAGTATTCCATTTTCAGCCTGATCTGGCTATTGTAGAGGAAAAGCAGGAGGAGTCAGGTACTTACTAAAGTGGTACAGAGAACCAACAATTTTTCAAGCACATTTGGCAATGGATTGTATGTCCAAGTTCCACTTTGTCTGGATTGACTTTAAATCTTAATAGCTGCTCGAGGCATGAGGCCTCCCAGAGGGGACATCTGTTCATTGTGATTTGTGATAGTTCTGGATTGCACCACTCCTTCAATGTAAGAATCTAAGATAAAAACGTTGTAGCAGACACCTATCCCCTATTACTAGTACTGATCCTATTCAACTTTTGGGCATATGTAAAAACAAAACAGGGGGCATGCATAGTGCACAACCAAAGAGGTGAGCCTACTTTCATGCAGTGCTGGTGGGGATGAGAGAGGGTGCAAAACTTAGCACTCGAAGCTTAATCAAGATACATCACTTACTCTTTCACTCACCATCAGAATAAGTCCAACCACATCCATTTCTTCTTTTTTACAGGGAATATCATAATATTTCTTTGAATTTATACTTTCTTTCAGGTTTCTGTATAGGATTGAGTTTATGGAAGTTAAAAGGTTGCGTGTTTGTATATTTTAGGTCAGTGTATGTTTGCATGTAAACAATTATGATGCATGCAAAAAACCTGGGTTTCTCCCTACGACTATTCTCAATATCTCTTGGGAATGTCTGTTTCCTTTTTTTGGTTCAGAAGTAAAGATATGCATGGTCACAATGGGTGACCTCATCAGCTTTGCACTTAGTTGGAACGATCAAATTACTTATTTTATGAGTAGGTTTGCAAGGGATGTCCGTACAATGTTAGTGAAAAGAGAAAAGTTCTGTTTTTCTGGAAGTGGGATCATAAAATCATGCAGGTGACCAAAAAACCCTTTCTGCTTTCTTTATTATTTGCATTATGGGAAAACTAACTCTTTATTCTTTAGAGTCTGTCTATATTTCTGAGATGAGATATTATGTACATTATTTACATTATTCGAACTGTTGTCCTCATCTTTGTCACCATATTTATCATAACGTTTCGGCCGTTGTACGCTCCGGCCTTCTTCAGGTGGTTGGAATGTTGAACTGAACCCTTTATTTTGCTCACTGGGGTAGACTGTTCTAGTTCCATGTGCCATGTTTGATGGATGTCAGTTATCAGTTATCTCCTGTTAATTTTCCCTCTGAAAGTTCTCCACTGCCTTAACCAGGTATTGAACTCACACTCTTTAGGTCCTGTCACTGGATCTAACCAACGCCTTTATCCACTGTACCATGTGCCCTATTCTTTATTATTTTATTCACTGATTTTATTTCATTTTCTCATAACTTTCTGGTTCCTTCTAAAGTCTACTTCAACTCTGTACTTCCAATGTCTCTGCCTAAAACTGTGAAATTTTATTTACCATTTGTTTTTGTTTTTATGTTTCCTCAATAGCAGTAGATAGGTTTACCTATTGTCCAGTTCATACTGTTCTTTTGAACAGGAGTAGAGGTTTATCCATCGTTTTCTGTTTAGGATTGGGTTACCAGTTCTCTCTAAAGTCTTTTGCTGCTCTTTCACTTCCAGTGCCCCCTTGCTTGGGGTGGTGCCTCCTAGTTTATCTGTAACCCTTTACCTTGAGTAGTTTTTATGCCTTGTACATGGTGAACATCATTGTAAAAAAACTATCCTTCAACATTCTCCATATTAAAAGTTCCTGATAGAATAAAAAATTCTCATTTTATTTATTGTTTTGTTTGTCTATTTTCTCAACCAATTCAACACTTTTAATTTTTGTTTGTCAATACATGACACCTTTTCAATCTCAAACTAAACACAAGGTCAAGCCAAAATATTCTAGCCATATTACTATAAATAATATTATAAATAATATTATTATAAATAAGTGTATGCATAATGATATTAAAAATGTTGATATCAGTAATAATATTAATTGGCAACATGTCAAGAAGGTAACAATTTTTTTTAATAATCAGTATAATTCTGTTTCTACTTTGAATTAAATGCAAAGTCTTCTGTAAGTTTGTATTTATCTTGAAATTGGAGTTCAAATTTGCATTGAGTAAGGGTTTTGATATTTCTTCAATTAATCATTAAAGTGTAGTGTTTCATTTATTTTCATTAAGCTATAAAGAAATATTCGCTTTTACTGATTCTTATGAGTCAATATGGCCGCCAGTTAGAGGGAGATAACTCCAAATATCTTTGGATAATTGGGTGGATTTTAAAATTTCATTATTTCTTGAAATTTCTTTCTAAATAACTGAACCAACCTGTTATTTATCTGCTTTTCTTTGCAACTGTTATTTTGAAAATTAATATTTTCTTATATATATATATATATATATATATGTGTGTGTTTGTGTGTGTATATATATATATATATATAAAAACATCCATAATTTTTACAATTATTATTTTTTTTATATACTTGAGAGCTTGTTTTTACTGTGTCAGGGCTTTATCCAGTTTGCTCACAAATGCTTTCACTGTTAGTAGAAAAAAAAAAGATTTAATAAATTTTGCAATTTTTAACCAACAATTTATTTACACATGTTTGGCAATCATTTTGTACACTGTTCACTGCAAATTAGGAAGAAATGGATTGTCATGGGTTAAGAATTAACACATATTTTACTGACAGAATAGGGCCATTTTTTCTCTACTATAAATGTATTGCTAATGATTTTTATTATAAAAAGGGATTAGCATTAGTTAGGAGTTAATGCAAGAATTACTGACAGAATATCAGTATCATACAATTCTAAGAATTTCTTTTGACATTCAGTAAAGTCAAACATCTTTTCTGATTTGATTTGTGTCATTTTGTGCCGTTGGGATGTCTGCTTGTTCTTTTGAATAAATAACAAAAAAATTAATAATCATTGTATTACTTTTTAGATTTTCTTTAAAAGTATCTATTAAAAGGGATTTATTTAAATTGTATTTCAATCGTAAATCCTGTAAATTTTAGAACAAGTTATTTCACTTGATAATTGTTTTTTTGTCTGTTGTTAATTGATTTATCTTGTTCAAAAGAGTAATCAAACATAATAAAAATATGGAGAGGGGATATCATATTCAAAGTCTAACCATGAGACAGGCCATATAGTACCAGTTTTTATAGTAGTAAGGTTTGCCTTTTCCATCAGATATTAGAAGTTCAGAAATTAGTAATAAATGCTTGGAAAAAAAAACTTGCTTTGAACTTGGCCAAAGATGGGAACATGAGTGAAGTTTCGGTTATATTTGATGTAATATCAAATAATTTTCTTTTATTTAAAATTTCTTTGAGATGGAAGTGAGTGAATTATGTTCCTGTGTCATTAAACATGGTATGTTGTATGCATTTGCAAATGGAGGAAAATCATAAATTTGCAAAAAGTATCACTAATTCACATGTGTGATTGAAATTTAAAAACCGTCGATGCTTGTCAATCAAATGCTTTTGGGTCATTGTTTTGTATTTGGCAGTCCTCCCACCCCTCAAAAAGAAAGAAAATGAGTGGTTAGAGAGCAAGTAAGAGAATAGAAAACTCTTAGGATGGTGTCCTTCATCCCAAATGAAGAATCTTGAGAGAAAAAAAAAAAACTTTTACAAGAAACCCAGCATTTAAAATTTTTTGTAATCAAAGTTATACTTATTGAAATGAAACTACAAGTCTAAGTGTGCCTTACCAGTTAGACCACAGGAAACCATAATAACCATATTCTGGGGTATGAAAATTGTGTAGTTGTTGTAGCATACCTATGGGCGATAATGGGTATGTCCCCATTCACGTAAATACAGTAATAAATTTATCTCCAGCTGTGCTGGTTAAAATCTCTGCCTGAAGGCAGAGAGGATCCCCAGACGAAGCAATGTCGAAGGTCAGTGTCTCATCTTGGGAAACAGCTACTCAACCCCATTTTATGTGGGGTCAGCGGGGAATTTTCGGCTGAGCCTATGGGCTTGGATAGCCCACATTAAATTTGGCCTTGTGCCACATCTGACCACGTGGGGTAGTTGGTAGATATCCTGCAGTTGAAGATTCATTGTGGAATTCACTTGACTCACTTCTAGCAGTTGACTACTTCTACACCCCGCTGGTGAATCTTATATGTATTGTTCTTGTCCTAAGTATTATCGTGCATTATCAACTTCCGTTTGATTATTCTATTCAGTAACCTTCCCTAGGTTACAAAGTAGTAATTAGCCATGATTAAGTGTAATTGACAAAAGTTTTCAATAAGCAATAAAGACAAAAAAAAAGGACAGCGAAATAATATAAAGCAAAAAATATACCAGGTGTAACAGTAAAATTGTCCAAGTTGTGTTACAGCATAATTGTCCATTCCACAAAATATTTAATATCTAAAAAACACTAAACTAATTGAGTTTCTTTTTTACAGGTTTTCAGGTATGACATTTTGCCATCTTGATACCATTTGTCATAAGAATCACTAAAATGTCCTTTGAGTTATTCAGTAAGAAAGAGAACAGGTTAAAATTGTTTTGTGTCAGCCCCATTGTCTTCTAAATCGAGCAATGGTGATAGGAAAAAGATCATTCAGTCCTTCAGTAATGGTATCAACATTCATACCCTGGCTTCCATCTTCAAAGTCCAGTCAATAACCATCAAGAGAATGGTGAATAAATTTAAAAAAGATTTGAATGATAATGAGAAAATTGGATCAGGAGGTCCCAACAGGAAGAGAGATCATCATTTCAACTTAGAGCTAAAGAGAGCAATTAAAAAAGATCCAACTCAATCCATGAGACGTTTGACATGTGGGAGAAGAGCTTCAGCTATGACAGTCCAAAGAACAGTAAAAAAAAAAAAAAAATAAAGACTTGAAAATGAAATCATACATGAAATGTGTGAGGCACTTTGATACTCCAGGACAGAAAGTTAGAAGGTTAGAGAGGTTGAAGATCATTTTGAATAAGTTCGGAAATGATCCTGGAATAATATTTATATACATTTGAACTTTATTTCAATCCTTCATGAGCTTCTGATCCTTAGCTATGATTAATTAATGATGAACATGTGATTTTCATTTATGATCGATTTCATCACAATTCTTCTGTTAAGCTTGGAGAGTAATTATACATTTTTATTGCTCAGAGTTGAGTCCAATAGTGTTATAAAAATCTTGGAGAATTCCAGTAAGATATCTTTAATCATTTATAAGCTTTATCTAACAATTGGACAATTTTGCTGTTATACTCTGTGTGTGTGTTTTTATATATATATATATATATATATATAATGCAAGTCAAAACAAAGCAACCACAATAAGGCAAAAGAGAAATGTGGGGTGTGGGGATGAGACTGAAAAATGTCAGTTTTATTGGTTAGGAATAAATCTCTGTGTGCAACTGTAGGATTTGACTTTAAAATTGGAGAGGGCGGTGTTTTAGCAGGCATTCCTATGGAGTGGAGCCAATGAAAATAATGCTAACAGATATAAACTTTGTAAGGCCCCAGTGAGATATGTGCATGCCTTAAGTCAGTAATTGAGCTTTGCTTTATCAAAGAGACTACAAGTGATACACAAGAACATTTATCAGAATGTTCCAAAAGAATTAAGTGATAGAAATGTGGTTATGCAGAAGGATGCTGAGAATGCCAACAACTGAACTAGTGAGCAACAACAAAGTTTTAGAGAAAATGGAAACAAAAATGGCACTTATACATAGCATCAGGAAGTTGAAATTTCTAGGGTCCATTACAAGGAAAGAGGGTTTGGAATATTTGATACTCACAGGATGGATTAAAGGCAAGAAAACAATGTATAACCTACCTAGCAAACTTGGGATGACAGAACAATGTTTAGGAGAGATAGCAAAAAGGCAACATTTATTAAGAGTTAAAAAGAGTTGGCTATGATAGTCAACACAATCAAGGGACATAGCACATAGAAGAAAAAAAAAGAATTCTGGTTTAAACAATAAAGGCTGGTAAATAAACTGCATTATTTAAATTTTATTTAATCTGTTTTTATAAGATTTAATTAATGCTTTTCAACTTTTGAGAGCTTAAGTGATTACTTTCAGGTTTTATACACAAAGCATAGAAATTTTGGGATATATACCTTACAGTGATAGTGTAATGGATAATAGCTTATATTGAGGAATCAGAGTGCTGAGTTTGAAATCCAGTTGAGTTTCTTACATTCACTTATGTGCAAATACCTTTGGACAAGGTATGAATCCAACTCTTCTCCTCCCAGCTTTGGGTTAATAGTAGGACAGACTGGGTCCGATAGCTGTGTGTGGCAACCAGTCTAGAAGAAGGACAACTCTGAATTCAAAACATCCAGCTATAGGTTAAATAACAGAGCAGATTGGGCTCTTCAACCTTGAGTGCCAATCAGTCTAGGAGAAGAACAACTCTTGATTCAAAGCCGTATGTAGCCCTTGTGAAGCACATACTATACAGCTAATGAAAGGATCATCGAACTTACAATGACTCTATGATCCTGACTATCGTTGACCAGAAATAAATATATACTGGGTGCGATGTATAAATTGTCGTCTAGATTATGCAAAAATGAAAATAACACTGACATTTCATTTTAACAGATATATCTATCAAAATTACACAAAAATATCTTGAAATATTAAAGAGTAAATTTAAATCAATAAAATCACTATTGGCTTCAAACACAGCCTCCAGATGACTTCAGAATCTCCTGCAACTCTTCTAGACTGTCTCCTTGTTTAAGTTGGTGAATGCTGCCATAGTACTTGCCTTCAGTTCATCTTTGGTGTTACAAGGAGATTTAAGGTCTCTTGCTCAACTGCGCCCCACACATAATAATCAAGGAGGTTGTAGTCTGTGGAGTCAGATGGCCAGATGTAAGAGGTGATGTGATCGCAGAAATTGTCTGACAGCCATGACTGTGTTTTCCTGCTTGTGTGGCATGGTGTGGAGTCCTGTTGCCAGGCATAGGGTCTTCCAGCAGCCACGCTCTTGATCCAGAGCAGCACTACCTTCTCAACACATTTGATGTAGGCCTCTGTGGAGGTCCTGTGGGAAGATGAATGGCAGCATAATATCACCATCGCTAGTGATCACTCCAAACACTTTTGTAATCAAGATTTAGATTCATCTAACTCTTTTTGAATCCTCTGCACTGTCCTCAGATTGACACCCAAATATTCTGAAATATTCATATTAGAGCTTCTGCCATGAATGCCAAGCATGCCGTTTCCAAATTTCTGGTGGGGTGAATTGAGTCATGGTGCTCTTTTTCTCACAGACTGTGCCTAACTAACCCTACTATACTGGTCAGTTGACAAAATCAAATACAAACATGCGCAAAATTGAAAAATATAAAATGGTGACAATTTACTCATCGCACCCTGTGTGTGTGTGTATATATATATATATATATATATATATATATATATATATATATATATAAAGCCAGATGGAGGCAGCATAAGTGCTCTTTCAACAATATAAATAAAAGAAATCAGACATCTCTATCTAAATATTTTTGGCATTTGAAGGAAATGAATAAAACACCAAAAGTAAAATGGAAAATTATAAACAAAACTAGAACTTGTAAAACTTGGGATGACCCATGCCCTTTATGCCTACATGAAAAACTACACATTATTAAGTTTCTAAATAATAAAATTTATTAAACAATAGACATGAGTTAACGGTTTTTGCCGACATCATCAAATTTTTTGCATTGAATAATTAGCATAAAAACTAACAAACAATAAAATAATTTTTAAAATCCATAGTCCTAATAAATAGTTTAAATGCCCTACCAAAAAAGATAACCCTTTATGAAGTCATCAAAAAACAAATGTTAGCGATTTACGACAGTTTTTATATACACAAAACCCTTTCAGAAAAAAATAAAAAATAAAATAAAAAAATAAATAAATCTCCATAGACGCTTAACCAGACTGGATGATGTCATCTTCTGCTTTAAATTTAGACACCCCAACCTTACCCTGACTTGACATCTGTGAATGTAACTGAGATATTGATACAAATTATTAACACCTTACGCCCTTTTTTCTTTAAACAATTGCTCTATCTGTTACCATGGAAATTTTGATTTTAATAATGAATATGCTTATAAAACATGTAAATTTCAGAAATAAGTTATTCCAAAAAAAATTTTGCTTATTCAATTTAATTCTAATAATTATATTGAAGTTTTCGGCTCTTGTTTTGAAACATGAGAACTCTTATGTAGCGTGTTGGAATCATATTTTTAAATAAATAAATATATATTCAAAAGTTCATTTTGGCAGAAAAGTACAAGAAATATGGTCCGAGCTTTTGACTTCAGTCACCAGGGTAGTTAGAGACAAATATTTGGTAGCTTTGTAAGTTTCCTTCTTGTTTGAGAAAGATTATTCATTATTTACAAAAATTGATCAGTAAAATGAATTGACACAAAATGTCTGTCTTTAATATATATATATATATATATATATATATATATATATATTACATAGAAAAGATTACTTTTTCTTGGATGCAAGTTTTATTCAGACAAGGTTTAAACGCTTTCAACAGCAGAATCTTGGATTTACTCCCTTTCTTTTCATTTTTACTATTTGTCTTGAGCAATTCATCAATATTGTCAGATGTCATTTCTCATAGATTAATGAGTTATTTTTATAAAGTATTTCTAAATTTTGTCCAAAGCTTTGAATTTTGACAAACAAATGAGATGTGACGTTCTTATCAATGGTAGATGTTGTCTAGACATTTTCATACAATAAATGAATATTTATTTAATTTCAGGTGCAACATTTGGAGGAAAGTAATGCAGCCATGTGTGAAGATCTCCTGCAAAAGACGGCTATTATTGAATATTATGTTATGGATGGGCGATCAGGTAAGAATGCTAAAATATTCATTAAATTGAGCTAAAAAAATTTTTTTTGTAGTTGTACTAATAGAATTGAATTTTGCTTGTTTTTATTTAAATCAATTAGGTTTACTTAACTTTTGGTTTACTAGAATATTTTTGCAACTGAAGTGTGTTGAAATCCTTACAGTATTTAGTATTGTTGAAGTTATCGCTTCCTCGGCTCATTTGAAACTTTCCCTATTGTGTTTATATTTCCAGTGCTACTACTGTGGATTATATTTTACCAGGATGAACTATATATATATATATATATATATAAACTTAAACAAAAGACACGCAAAAAACAATATTGCATTTTTATTAAATCGGTATTTATTTTAACCATTAAATTGTTTTTTTTTTTTTTAAATAGTGGGAGTATTTTGTATGTGAAATAATAAAATGTTTAATTTTGCTCCCAAAATTGAATGAAAATTTATTGTACTAAATTTACACCTTAGTAAAACCAACTGTAATTTGTAGCCCTTTACCTGTTTGCATTTCTCCTGAAAATTTGGTTTCTATCTGTCAATGTATAGCTATTTTAGAGGGTGGGACAGACGGACTAACAGAAGTCACATAAATTTATATATATATATATATATATATATATATATATATGAGAGAGAGTACATCCTTCAAATCTATAAATCAACCATTCGCCCTTGCATGGAATACTGCTGCCATATATGGTCTGGTACCCCCACTGTTCATCTCAAGGTTCTCGACAAAATCCAGAGATGGATGTGCAATGTGATTGGTCTTGATCTGGCATCTCATCTACTGTGCCTTTCTCACAGATGTGTCATCGCTTTCTTCTGTCTTTTCTACAAATACTTTCATGCTAACTGCTTGCTGGTTCCCAAACAGCATGAATTTAAGCGTGCTACTAGGTTGGCATCTCAGTTCCACCCTTTCAATTTCAAAACTGTTAAATGTAGCCGTCTCTTCTACTCCAATAGCCTCATGTCTCACACTTCCTGTCTGTGGAACTCCCTTCCTTTTTACTTGTTTCCCTAATAGCTATAATCTTCAATTATTCAAATGCAATGTCAGTCAACATCTTCAGATGCCTTGATCAAATTCCCCGTCCTTCTCTTCATTCTTTTTTCTCTCACGCCTCTTTACTCTTGCTCCAACTCTCCGTAACTCCTTACGTGCTAGTGGCACTCCCACCTTACTTAGGGTGAAATGCTTAAATATATATATATATATATATATATAAACTTATAGTTTTAAATGATTTGTAAAAGTTATTAGTAATGATAATTGTTATTTTCTGTACAACTTGAAAGTTAAAACAGGGTCTTACACAACAGTGGCATTACTTCACCAAACAATAGAAAAATGTTCCTTGAGGAGAAATTTAAAAAAAAAAACTTATATAATGTCTAAAGGATAAATACACTTTGGCAGGAAGGGAAATAAGCTACTGCCACTGCTTAGAACACATTCATTAGGCTGAGGAATAGGAGTCTAATTTGTTAGACAAGGATGGTGAGTTCAATCCTAGTTTAGACCACAAGAGTCAGTGTAGTTAATAACACTGGTATCACTAAAACCATTATCTTAAAGAAAAATAAAATTCTTACAATCTAAAAGTATTTTCTGGCTTTAAATAACCTGCAATGGGTTGATAAGCCATAGAAAATGAATTGATCATAAAACCATTTTAATTCGATATGTTGGAGTAGGCATTCCTGTTTTTTTTTGTTTTTTTCAAACAGTGATAGTAGTGTCTACTGGCCTGAAGATTGCGAATTCTTATTGGAGAAAAGGAGGCATATCTTCTCATTTGGTTCCTTATATTCATTATACGCAAATACTCTTGGGAAAGGTATGAATCCACCTTTTCTCCCCCCCCCCATTATGGGTTAATTATTAGTAAAATTTGTATCATTAAAACCATTATTATCCCCTAAAAATAAAATAAAAATTACATGCAAAATATTTAGATTTCAGTATTAAATGACCCATAGATGTTGATATGCCATTAAACAAAAGCAACCAACCAATCTACATGACTTCCCTCTTCTTACAGAGAAAAAAAGTTTGTAACACTGTCTCAGCTCTGGAAGGTTCCAGACTCATCAAAAATCTTGATTCTATGAAGGCTACTGCTCCAGATAAAATCATTGTTGCTATACTCAAGAACTTTTGCCCAGAATTATCTCTGATCCTCGCAAAGTTTTTGTAACAGCATCATGAAAGAAAAATGTTTCCTAAACCTGTGAAAGTTGTCAGCTGTTTGTCCTGTTTTAAGAATGTTATTGAGTATTAATTTTCAAGGTTGTATTGTCCCATCAGACTCTTGAGTGACAAACATGATGAATTTCGCTTGTCTAACACAGCTGTTGATGATTTCACGGCCATTACTCCTAGAATCAGTGAGGCAATCATTAGTAGCTTTGTCACCAGAACAATTGCTTTGTACATTTCAAAGGCTTTTGACAAGTTGTCATATAGAGGGTTGCTACTCAAACTTTCCAACCATGGCATCTCTGGAAGAGTTTATGCAGTCCTTCTTGAAGGTTACTATGAATGGCCAGTCTTCTTAAGCTCATGAGAACAATGCAGATGTCCGCAAAGGCTCACTTTCCAGTCCTGCTTTTTATTAATGTTCTACTGAGGAACCTTCTAAGATCATTAGCAAATATCTGTGGAGGTAATAGCACTAAATGTAACCAAAGATTTCTGCTGTGTAGGAAAATAAATTGGAAATGCTTGACTGTAACCCTCATATCCTCTGTGCTGAATGATTGTCAAAACTGTATTGTTGGATTTGATGTAATGATTGATGGGAAGGATATCTAGTAATAATGATTATCACTTGAACCACAGATAAATAAGGCTTCTTGTTGCCTGTTAATATATCATAAAAAGAGGCCCATGTTCTAGTGTCTGTTCATTTACTGCTTTATGTGGAGGGAGCTGTAAGAGAAATAACTTAGATGATCTGAATCTGTCATTTCTTGATATCTTTAACAAAGAGGAGATAAAAAAAAAAAGGTGAAAAAAGTAATTTCATGAAATCAAAATTTCTGCACTGACATAATCATATGCAAAACAAGAAATCTTTTTTTTTTTCTCTTGATGTATTTATTTTAATCATTGTTTCCACCTGAATGAAAATGCCAAAATTTTGTTTACCTGCATTGTCTTTCTGTTGATATCCAGAAAGGAAATTCGCAGCACACAACACTTTAATTTTCACTTGATATAGTTTTCAAAGCAACAGTCTATTTGGAAATGCCTATCATCCAGTTATCTTCATAGAATCTATTGTAGCTCACCCTTAAAGATAGGCATTATTATGGTATGCTATGTTTTTGGAATTCAGTTTTCCTTCTCCAAGTGCCATGTCACTTGAGGACAAAGACAATCACAGCTTCTTACAGCTTACTTTTTTTTTTTTTTTTTTTTTTTTTTTTTTCAATAAAAGTGTATATTGCTGTAAACATTGTTTGGTAAGGTAATGGAAATGAATGGCTTCCTGTTTCCCACTTCATGATTTTAAATTCAGATTTGTCCTTTTAATTTAGTTGCTAACCAAGTTTAAAGAACTCAGTTTGTTCTGTTTAACTCAGTGCTGGAGAAAGAAAAGGTGGATTCATGTCTTTCCTTAGGGTAATTGTGCCAAAGGAACAGAAACTCTGAGTTAATGACTACTGTGTTTTCTAGAGTCAACCAAAGCTATAGAAGTACTTTGTTTTTTTCTTTAAGCTTTCTCAGTTGGGTCTATTATTTGTAGATAGTCTGTTGTTAAGTACCCACTCCTAAAAGCTTACTATTCATGTAGCTGATTTTTATGTAGGATGTTTGTTAGTTTGTATGTACTTTTGAGAATAATTTGAATACTAGCAAAATCAGTGTAAATTACACAGATTTACTAATATTTTTTTAAAGGCTGTACTTTGTACTTTTCAATCAATGACCATTCCCATATGGTTATAAAAAAATGACATAGTCCTTCATAAAAAATACTGAAATATCCTCAACAGGTCATTAGAAAACAGGATTTAACCCCTCACTACAAAGAACTGCCTTTATCTAAGATAATCTACTCTCCAATCCCTCTTTATGTTGCACGCTCTTTTTGTCTCTCTTTGTCCCTGCCTGTCTCTCTTGTTCCTCTCTCTTTTTTGTCTCTCTTTGTCCCTCTCTCTTTTTGTCTCTCTTTGTCCCCCCTCTCTTTTTGTCTCTCTTTGTCCCCCTCTCTTTTTGTCTCTCTTTGTCCCCCTCTCTTTTGTCTCTCTTTGTCCCCCCTCTCTCTTTGTCTCTCTTTGTCCCCCCTCTCTTTTTGTCTCTCTTTGTCCCCCTCTCTTTTTGTCTCTCTTTGTCCCCCTCTCTTTTGTCTCTCTTTGTCCCCCTCTCTTTTTTGTCTCTCTTTGTCCCCCCCTCTTTTTGTCTCTCTGTCCCCCCCTCTCTTTTTGTCTCTTTGTCCCCCTCTCTCTTTTTGTCTCTCTTTGTCCCCCTCTCTCTTTTTGTCTCTTTTTGTCCCCCTCTCTTTTGTCTCTCTTTGTCCCCTCTCTCTTTTGTCTCTTTGTCCCCCCTCTCTTTTTGTTTCTCTTGTCCCCCCTCTTTTTTGTTTCTCTTTGTCCCCCCTCTCTTTTGTCTCTTTTGTCCTTCTCTCTCTCTGTCTCTTTTGTCCCCCTCTCTCTCTTTTTGTCTCTCTTTGTCCCCCTCTTTCTCTTTTGTCTCTTTGTCTCCCCCTCTCTCTTTTTGTCTCTCTTTGTCCCCCTCTCTCTCTCTTTTTTGTCTCTTTTTGTCCCCTCTCTCTCTCTCTTTGTCTCCCTCTCTCGCTTTTTGTCTCTCTTTGTCCCCTCTCTCTTGCTTTTGTCTCTTTTGTCCCCCCTCTCTCTTCTTTTGTCTCTCTTTGTCCCCCCTCTCTCTCTTTTTTTGTCTCTTTGTCCCTCTCTCTCTCTTTTTTTGTCTCTTTGTCCCTCTCTCTTTTGTCTTTTGTCCCTCTTTGTCCCTCTCTCTCTCTCTCTTTTGTCTCTCTTTGTCCCTCTCTCTCTTTTTTGTCTCTTTGTCCCTCTCTCTCTTTTGTCTCTCTTTGTCCCTCTCTCTCTTTTTGTCTCTCTTTGTCCCTCTCTCTCTCTTTTTGTCTCTCTTTGTCCCTCTCTCTCTCTCTCTCTTTTTGTCTCTCTTTGTCCCTCTCTCTCTCTTTTTGTCTCTCTTTGTCCCTCTCTCTCTCTTTTTGTCTCTCTTTGTCCCTCTCTCTCTCTTTCTGTTTACCTCTTGGACACTCATCACAGACTGGGTTTAATAGAATTTTCGATTAGAAGAACATCATCTATTTTTATTACATTACAAAATTATTAAGATTTCAATTTCACATGCAGTTCAGGCACAAATTTTTCCACAACATATCATTTGGTCATGAAACATGATTTAATCCCTCTCTACAAACAACTGCCTTTATCTAACATGACCCCCTTCCAATCCCTCTCTGTGTTGCACTGTCTTTTTATCTATCTACATCTCTCTCTCTCTTTTTCTTACTTTCTATGTCTCTCTCTATTTCTGTTTCCCTCTTAGTATGTGTGATACCAAATGTAACTCACACCATACATAGGTACAACTGTATTAATATATAGATGCTTGGTAGTAATAGGATAGGACGATACTTGCTGAAGTCTTTATTATCTCCCTTTTTTATTTTTTTACAAAGTAGGATTGTTATTTCTAAATTGAAGTTTTAAGGTCTATTTCTTTTCTGTATACCTGAGGCTCTGCTAATCCTTTGCAGCATTTTTTTTTTTGTTAAATCTTTCAATAAATCTGTTATCATGCCATATTTGCTTGGTGCTTTTTTTTTTTTTTTAAGTACAAACTTTATTTCATTTATGGTTGCCAAACATCATTCATATCTGCCTGTGTAACTTAGTATTCTTATTTTCAAAGAATACAGTTTTTCATAGCACTTTTTGGTTATTCTTAACATATTGTCCTTATGTTTCATAACTTCTCCATTTCTATCTTTCGGTGCATGCAATTGCTGTTTATCTATTTAGATTATGGATTGAATCATTTTCAAGCTCTTCTGTTCATTGATAGCTTCTTTTGTTTCTATATTCAAGCACGAGAGAATAAAAGATTTTACATTTTCCATTTCAAATGGTGTAAACTTTAGAAATGTTTGTACAGAAAGTTAAATAAAAATGATTTACATTGTTCTCTCGATCTTTACTAAGTTGAGCTTTGTCTGGCAAAAGGATCAAATAAGTTGAGATGATTGCATTATACCAACCTCCTAAGTGAAGATGGCCTGCTTTGTTAATCTTACCATTCCAAATACTGAATTTCATCTAAGCTTAAATACTAAGGCTGGAAATGTTTAACTGTCTCATCCATCATAAAAAATAAACCCTTATTTCATCTTCATATGACATAAGGTATAATATAATTTGAGGAGTGAGGGATAGTGGCTCAGATGGAGGAATCAGAGAGCTGAGTTCGAATTCCAGTCAAATCCATTACATTCACTTACATGCTAATACCCTTGGGAAAGGTATGAATCCTTTTCTCCCTCCAGCTATGGGTAAATAGCAGGACTCTATATTGGATTCTATAGCCTTGGATAGCAACTGGTCTACTGCAGAAAGAAATAGCAACCTACTGTAGGAAAAAAATTTGCCTCGTCAGTCATGTATCAAAAGATACATGATCGCCTAAGCGTGTATCATGCATGGCACATAACTGACTGACTATAATAGAGGCATGAAAATTGTGTTGCATCAATCTTCCTAAGGGGGAACACTACTTGCCTTGGAAGTTGGCATTCAAAATTCTGGCATTTTATCTGAGTTTAAATACCAACTTGTATTGGGGAAAACCATGCAACTGCTTTAATCATGAAGCAGGACTTCAAACTTGTCTCTTACATTTGGGATCAGTCTACTAAAATGTATTATTTTTCTTAATGCTGTCCTTTATCTCTTGAAATCCTGTGTGGAATCTTAGAAGATCTTAAGAAGAATTTGCATCTGGGTAAATGTTGTTCTGGCATTGGATCAAGAACATTTCGACATTCCTTTTGCTGTGATTGTGAAATAATCTCTTTCCACTAGAAGTCCTTACCCTAACACCCTTCCTTGTGTGTGAGATAAGGGAAATTACTTTGACACTTGGAGGAGAACCTTTCTTTTTAACATTTGATGTGTTTGAAATTTCTTTTCCTTTCAGGGTGCTGGGGATATTGATCTTTGAGTCTCTCTACTCATATAACATCAATGCTCCTGGGAAGAGGGTTAGAGTAGGGGTGGAATGTCATTTTCTATTGCATATTGTTCAGGTGAAAGTGTTGCTTCAATTAGAAATACTTTGAATCAAACAGATGTAGAAATGTTTTCTTTTTAAAATGCTTACAAATTTTGGACAGAAGTGAAACAAAACGTAATTGCAGAATAAATTGACCAAATCTCTAGACGAATTGAAAATCTAAATTGTTAGAAAATATATTTATTTTATTAAAATTTGCAAAATAAATCTATGTACCATGTTATAATTCTTCTTATTCAATAAAAATCCCTCCCTCTTGCATAGACACACATGCATTCTCTCTCTCTCTCGCTCTCTCTCTCTCTCACACACACACACTCTCACTTAAATGATGCAGGATTTTATGAGCTTTATTTATTGATTCTTGTTAATGGATTGCACATTTTTATTTTTTTAAATTTTTTTTTTAAGCATTATGCTCCGAGCAAGGCGTGAAGCCACTAGGATGCAGGGTGTTGCAGAAAATTTGGAGTGAGAGCAGATAGGAGAGATAGAAGAAAGGATGAGGAGAAGGATAGTGGGTAGATCAAGGCAACTGGAGATGTCGATTGACATTACATTTGAATAGTTGGAGATTATAGCTCTCAGGGTAACAGTAATTGGGAAGGGTGTTCCACAGGCGAGAGGTGCGAGGTATGAAGCTATTGGAGTAGAAGAGACGGCTACATTTAAAAAGTTTCTACAGTGTAAGGGTGGGATGCCAGCCTCGTAGGGCGCTTTGAATTCATGGAGTCTGGGAACCAGTGAAAGCAGCTCATCGGACAATTACCATGAAAGTATTTGTAGAAAAGACAGAGAGAGGCAACGGCGCATCTGTGAGAGAGTGACTGTAGACGAGACGCCAGATCAGGGCCATGTAACTAGAAGTGGGTGGTGGTTGGGGGGTGAAATAAAGATATATTCAAGATCAACACTACCTTCAGACAAAAGGTTAAGAAGGAAAACTTTCTTCATTACTAGAAAGAGTGATAACAGATAGTGGACTTGAGAAGCACATTTTCCAGGAAAGTTGTTTTAAGAAAGAGATTTTTAATTCCAACTGACACTAACAGTTAATGAATGCCAAATGTTTCCTGTTTGGAAACTGCTGTTGCTGATGAAAACATTTAGTTCTGACAGAAAAAATACAGTTAAATTATAGTATAGTATGTTATGTTATGTTTTTTTTTTTTTTATTATTTCAGTTTTTGTGGAATATTTAGTGATGTTGGGAAGTGCTGTGTAGTTAAACACACAATTTGGCTAGAAATTCTTCCAGATGATAATCACCAAATATTTTTATACACATTTTTATTATGAATATTACAATATAACAAGTAATTAGGGTTTGCTATCTCACAGTCATCAGAAAAAAAATAATTCTAAACAAAAAAGTGACACACACATTATTCTGTTTTCCATAGAGAGAGAAAATTAAAGAAATGCTTTTATTAAAAAGTGAAAACATAAAAAATTGGTTTAAAGTTGTGTATTTTTTTTATCAATGTTAGAGGCTAGTGTTCATACCCAGGTAATGGCTAGAAATTCAGATGCTGTTTTTCTAGGCATGAAAATCCTCTCCAATGTATACGTGAGCCATCGTCTTAACACCATTTAGAACTTGTCATGGGCATATCATTTGACAACTTACAATCCCAACCACAACCTCTCACTACTTCAGCATTGTTAACATCTCAGCCTAGTCACCCAACTGTTATGACATCCATTGAATAAAACAAAAAAGTAATTGAAAAATTGGCCTTTATGTATTCTGTTGTGCCTATGTTGATGTTGTTAAAAGAAGCCTTGTGATTGGCCTCATGTTTTGTCTTTTAATTTAAAATATCTTCTTTTTTTATTCTTTCTCACTGCTATGACACCTCAAAATATCTTGTCTTTGACAGAGACAAAGGTTTTATAACTTCTGCCTAATATATGTTGGAACGTTTTCAATGATCATTTATATGCTTTTCTATTCATCATGCTCACCTTGGTTGTTATACTGACAACACTTTGGCTGTTGTGCCATCCAGCCTTCATCAGGTGTCTGCTGTTATACTTAATAACCTTTGCAATTTTGAACCAAACTCTTTGCTCTATCCCCGTGGACTGAATATTCTCATTCTACTGTTCATTCGTAGGGGATATTTTATATCAGCTACAAAGCCACACAGATTACGTGACTTTTTCAGATCCAGGGATTGAACTTCTAACATTCCTAGCAGCAGATTATTTTTAATGAGTGATTTTATCCACTGGGTCATGAGTCTCTTGGACACATCTATCTTGATATGGGGCACAAATTGTCAAGATAATGTTCTCAACTTTCCTTATCGAGTGGAGTTGTTCAGGATATTCATTGAACTTCTTCAGAGTTTAGGGATATTTGCAAATTACTTTTGCCAACCCTTGCATTGTTTTACTTTTTGTAAACTCTGAAATTATTAAACATTTCTTTTTATCCATGAAATCAAATCTTTGGACCCATTTAAAAGCTTCAAATTTGCAACATGGATATTAACTTGAGATTATGAAATTTAGGACATTTCATATAAATGCTTGTTTTTTGTTTATGTCTGTGTTGAACAAACCAGTTTTTTTGTCCAAACTGTACAGATAGATGTACAGGAAATAAACTTTTAGATTTTAAGTAATTTTTTTATCAGATCTCAATAAACCATAAATTTGCTAATAATGAGATGCAATATATATATATATATATATATATATATATATATATATATATATATATATATATATATATATAACATCATGTTCATATGCAATCAAAAAATCAAAAAGTTCTTAATATCTTTTCAATTTCTACAGTTTTACTAACAAGATGGAAACATTGTTCATAGAGAGATGTTGGAGTTAGTCTATATTGTTTTATTCTTTTTAGTAAATATCATTTTTTTATACACACACAAATATAAGGGTTACTAGATAGATAGATTCAGCTTAAAAAGTGGAAGTGTACAATTATATTTATCCACACTGGAAAAGGCATGAAATCATATCTCTGCAGTTTGTTCTTGTCTTGATAAAGACAGGTGTTGAGTCAGCAATTGTGTAAACCACTCTCATCATTACAGTACAATTTTAATTTATTTTATTTTCATAATTGGAGTGTTATATTTCACATATTCCTGTTGGTGTCATCTCATTTTATTCATTTTATTATCTAAAATTCAGGGATTCTTAACATGGACCCGGGAAATTTTTTAAAAGGTCTGGAAAATAATGGCATCCCAAATTTTCAGGAACAGGTTATTTATCAAGTATGAGGCTTTTTGATTCAAGTGTCGGGTGTGTTATGGTTTCTTAGCCACATTCAGACTGACTTGCTGCAGTCCTGAAGATCCATTGAAAGACCTATAAAATTTATGATTTGGCACATTTTTAACTTCAACATGATTTCTTTTGTCTGAATAAATTATGTTCATCACAGAAAACCCCCCTTTCATCCTCATCAGAACTTACAGCAATGGTATTAGCTATTTAGTTATTATATCTCAGCTATTAATATATAAGATTATTTTCAGATAATGCAACAACCAGTTTGCTAAGCTTTTATAATTTTAAGAATCGTTTCGTTCGAACCGGTGGGATGCCAACACTGGATCTAGAGAAACCAGGTACACTGTAGTCATTAGATGGGATTTATATTTTCTACTACATTTTGCTTTTTCAAATAAAATGTATTTCCTGTTACATGGAATGTATATTTATGTGGGTCTGAGTTTTTTTTTTATACTAAAATTGGGCTGCAAGGAAGAAAAAGTTGAGAAACACTGATGTAAACAATGGCATAGAGTAACCAATAGAATTTCATTCAAGTTTTAAGTTGTCTAAAGAGAGAACATTCAAAGACGTCAATATGTCTTTTTGTTGATTAATATTTTTATGATTTGAAGTTGAAGCTATTTAAATTCAAAGGAATAGAAAGAAGAGATTTGCCCAGGAGGCTTTCATTCTGAATAATTCTTGAAAGTCTGTTATTGTCTTTGGGACGCTGAGACTTTATAGCCTATCAGGACCAATTATTTAGAAAGAATAACTCTCTGCTCTGAAACTAATGCTGATTATGGTAATACCCTTAGTGAAATAGATTTTTTTCTTTTTATAACTTTAACAAATAATTCTTTTCAACCATTGTAGGGAAAGAAATTATTGAGTATTCTTCTATTAATCTATCATGTGTGTGTGTGTGTGTGTGTGATGTAAATGTTTGATTAAAAATGACTGAGAAAGTAATTATTTTATCAGTTGTCCTATATGATAGTGAGTGCTGGACCATCGCACCATCTTTGCACAGATGAAGGAAAAACTTGTGGTGATAGAAATGCGATTGTACAGAAGGATGCTGAGAATACCATGGACTGAACATGTGAACAATGGCAAAGTTTTAAAAATTGTTGTGTCGGAAACCTACCACCCCTATTGAAGATGAACTTGTCTGCATCTGTGAACAAAGACTTTAAATAGTGGCATGTCAGTTGACATGGGGGGAGACAGACAGAGAAGTTCTTAGCTGAGCTAGTTATTGACTACTCAGGCGATTTCTGTACCTTTTTACCAACCTATTAAAACCCTTTTTATTGTTACATGTTATTTGGCGTTTGTCTCTACTAACCCCAAATCAACATCATAACAAAAACAAAAAAGACTGTTATATTTAACATCAGAAACAGTTGAAACTTCTAGGACACATGAAGAAAGAGGGCTTGGAAAAAAATCTTTGTTTTCAAATGGGCTGGTCATGCCATAAGAATGAGTAATGATCAGATGCTGAAAATCCTCATGTATAGCCAACTTTTTCATGGAGAGCATAATGTAGGCTGTCATTGGTTATGCTTCAAGGATAAACTTGAATACAATTGCTGCAAGCATCCCTATATAGGAGTCCGTTGTTGTTGAAAACCGAGCAAACTGGAGAAACACCTGCCACCAAGGTATAACTAACTTTGAAAAGAATCGTCTAAACCATCTGAGAGAATTAAGAACCAACACTAAATCTTGGGCCAATATATCAGCCCATATGCCAGTCAACCCTTCAGCATGTCCCTCATGTGGAGTTGTTTGTAAATCCCGTGCAGGATGATGTCTCATACGAAACATAAATATAAAAACTGAACTGAAAGACACTCATACATCGAAAACAACAGGAGAGTCCATCATCACACACACACACACACATATATATATGTATGTGTATATATATATATATATATATATATATATATGTATGTATGTATTTTATCAGTCCCATGACTGGGTCTGGTTCTAGAATTGCTGATAACTTGACTAGCTACCTTCACATGTTTTGGTAGGTATTCACATACAGACAATGGCTGACTACTCTCATTTACAAAGCACACTCATCAGCAGGCATCTACTAAGTTATATATATATATATATATATATGTGTTTCAATACCCACAGAGCCCACCTGTAGTTTTATATTACAACTATGCTGAGTGGACCTTAGTTACAGTTTCTGGGAAAGTGCATAATCTGTCAGGACCAGCAGTATAAACAAAGACAGTATGCTCAAATCCTCAGTCATGATGACTTGTGATTTTGTGCTATCTTGAGTTGCTATCCCTCTTCTTTTTTGTGTTTTAGTCTTTAACAGTGAAACAACCGGCCTAGATTGAGAAGTCCTATTAAAGAAAGTTTGTGCCTCCAATAGGAATCAAACCTGTATTCCCTTTTCTATCAGGGAAACAGCTTCTTTAACCAAAATGTGCTTTTACCAATTTGACCATGTAGGCTATGTTGACAGAACAAGGTTTGGTTTGGCTATTTAAGGAATGCACATTTCTTGTTTGAATGTCTGTGAATCTATATCTACTAGCTTCAGTTCTATACCCAAAACATAAACAACAGGAAATTTTTGAATTAATTTTTATCTGACATCATTTCTTATTACTATAAACATTATTTGTTATTTTGTTTTAGTAGGTACACTTATTTGAGTTGCTACAATCTGTTTTTTTAATTTTCATAAACATTGAACATTGAAATTAATAACAACTGACCTAGATTGAGAAGTCTAACTGGTGTGTGTGTGTGTGTGTGTATATATATATATATATATATATATATGCACACACAAACAACACGGCATAAAAAAGGAACATCATATGGTTCAACCCAAGCACACTCCACAAAATATTTAACAAAAACACAGTAAAAATCAGCTCCGAATACATGACATAAATAATAAATATGCATAACAGAAATATAACCAACAAACCACCTGCACAAATCAAAACCATATATAACTTCTGTGCTCCTTCAGTGTCCCTTAAACAGTAATTGCTTGCAAAACAATTTAATATACCAAGCCACTGTAAGATCAGCAGGTAACAAAGAAAAATATATGCAGGACTAATTAAAGCATCATGGAACAGAAACTAAGCGTACAAAATATCCTTGACAAATAGTAAATACATGAACAGCAAAATGCTTTCAAGCATATATCGAAATTAAAAACAAATTACACCAAAAATATCATGGAAAAATAAAGAAAACAGCATCAGCCTATAACAATAAATCTCAAAACTGTAAACTCTGTCTGGAGGAGGAAATAGATACAGTTACCTTCCCAGACCAACACAAATTACTAAATAAACAATCAGAAGTCATCTCAAAATGCAGGCACAAAAATAAATTTTTACTCTTACTTAAAAATCAAAAACTAAAAACGAATATGAAAAAATATATATATATATATATATATATATATATATATATATATATATATATATATATATATATAAATAAACAAAAAAAATCAATAAATAAGTGAAAAGTAAGTAAAAAAAATAAACAAATTAACTACTACAAATACACACATAAACACAAATAAATATAGTAATTGTAATCAACAATAAATAAAGTAAACAGTAATAAATAATGAATAAAAAGAAGGTTAAACAACACTATAAAATAGTTACAAATAACTGCATTCAGATCGATCCACAATTATTTCTACTCAATATCCTTGAGAATAACCAAATAACTGCTAGGATAATATAATAGACCTTCTATCCATAATGCACTATTGATTAGCATATATAAATAATTGAGCCAAGACACATTGCACATGATCTGAAGATTGTTTAACCATGAAACAGGCTGTTACTTCTGGGTGTTGACGTCAATGTCCACTTTTATATTTACATCGACCCTATCCCTAATATTGATCAGTTTTAGTTGTTAATATACCATGCTATAAATTACATTTTTATCATGCTAACAGTTTCTTTTCTTGCAGTCAATTTTAATTAGAGTAACAATTTATATAACAAAATTGTTACCAGTTTGTTACGGTGAACAACTAAATGAAATTGAATTGATTATATACCCAAAAGCTCATGTAATAAAAAAAATTATTTGAATTTTAAAATTCCCAGTGTGCCTCATTTGTGTGTATATGTAGTCACATCAACATAAACAAACTTAGTCCAATGAAGTTCAAAAGGAAGAGATGCATCATATGTTTGTCATATATAATGGTTTTATCAATAAATATTGTTTTGTCATTACTTTTTTAGCCAGCTTACCCTGAAGATCCATTAAGGTGAAACCTAGGTAGGTTTTCCTGGCTCTTTAGGATTTATTTTAGTTATTCCTGCTTTACTTAGTGTATTGAGCACTCTGTGTTTTAGTCTACTACTTTCTTGAGGTTTTTTTCTTTGGGCTAAAGACTTAAGACACTGGTTGATTTATTTCACCCTGTTTGGATGTTTTTAGTTCTTTTTTTTTTATTTCCAATTTTTTACTCGGCTACCAGTTTGTTTTGACATATCTACAAGTTGAGCTATCTGAGGTTTTTTACCAAACAGGTATTACTATTAGTGTGTATATATATATATATATATATATATATATATAATTATTTATTTAAAAATATGATTCCAAAACGCTACATAAGAAGTCTCATGTTTCAAAACAAGAGCCGAAAACTTCAATATAACTATTTAAATTAAATTGAGTTAAAATAAGCTCTGTTCCATCTTCAAGTGAAATTTTTTGAAATTTCGCTTGAAGATGGAACAGAAGCTTTTAACTCAATTTAAACAAACATGAAGTTTTCAACTTTTGTTTTGAAACATGAGACTAAACATTTTGAATCATATTTTAAATAAATAATTATATTTATGCTCTACTTTTGTATCGAGCACTATTTTTTTAAAATAATAACTAAAATACTAAGGGACTTTGGATTATTTACCTAACCAGTTCCTTCCTATTTTCTATATATTTTCACATATATATATAATATATATAATATATATATGTGTGTGTGTGCATTCCCAAAAGAGCAGACTAAATGAAATAGCTGATTCTTGAAAAAAAATGTTATGTTCTCAGTCATCTATGTAAATAAAAATCTCAGAAACTGATACAGAAATAATTTTTCAAATTGATCTCATAATCTCTTCCGATTGGAATTATTTAATCAGCCAAATAACATTTTTCTTCTTCTCTTAGTATTTCCCTCCTCTCTCCAATAAAATGATTCTATTTTTAGAACAGTTGCAGGAGTGTGTGTGATGCAAATAGCATTCAGTCATGGGATGATTGGCACTTTGTGAAGCAGCAGAGATAACGATTGGTTAGTTGTTTGGCAATGAATTCAGATCATGGTACTTAGGATATATCTTTCCCACCTCCTCTTCAGCATTTCCTACCTGTTTTCTCCTCTTCACCCCCAGATATTTGATTAGGGGAGGGTCTTGCTACAAAATTCTTGGAGTGGAATTGACAGAGAAATACATGTAGAACATATTTATTTGCTATTATCTGGAAAATCATGCCATTAAGGCATTTGTGGTTTTAGAAGACGATCATGCTGGCCTGTTTGCTACATTGAAAATAAATGCTATTTCTCCCATTTCCATGAACTTTGGATCACATATCAGTGGCCAATACACTCTGACCTCTCTTGGTTTGAATAAAGTTCTATGGTAAATTATTGTTATTCCATGAATTATTTCAACCACTATCCTCATCTCTGTTATTTTAATCATGTTTTGGCTGGTGTACTGTCTAGTTTTTCTGAAATTAAATATGGGTATACTTCTGGTTACACCATTTTGAGTTAAGTTGTTCTCGATTATACGTCGTTTGTCAAAAAATATATGGAAAGATAAAACTCAAGTTTATGTCTGTCTACCACAGATATTGAAGTTGGAATATCACTAGAAAAATGTTAAAAGCACATAAAATCATGTTACTGTACAATAAATAAGAATAAAAGTATATAAAATCATATTAAAATACATACATTTACAGAAAATGTTAATATAATCATAAATCCTAGAGAATGAAATATGAAAACATTTGTGATCAGTATTGTCTTATTTATTGGTCATAAAGCTATATTGCTGATAAATTATCTTATTCAGAATACTGTATGTACATATAATTACTGTAATATGCAATGGGGAGAGCTTATTTGAAGTTTATATAGAGCTTATTTGAAGTTTATAATGAGGTTATTTTGACTTAAGTTAGTTTTCATCCTTAGTCATGACCTCTGGAACCAATTAACGACATAGGGTGAGGTATGTCTGTATGCATATTGAGCTTTGTGCACACTGTCACTTTGCTGATCTGCTTGAAGTTCAAACAAATAATTCAGATGGGTATCTTTATATTTGTTTTGATTATTGTTTCAGTGGGTGTAATTTCATGAAAGACAGACTCTATCCTAAAATAATCCCCAAAATAGGCAACTAAACTTCTTAGAGGAAGCAGTGTTAATTAATTTTTTTTACTAGTATTTTAAAAATTTTATTTCTGTTGATCTTTATTAAACTAGTATAAGATGAACTATTAGAATTTCTTAGATGATGACTCATCAGTTATTAATTTTGACGAGTGATTCTTTCATCTTACTTCTGATGCTTTTTAAAACATGATTAGTATAAGATTTATTAATATTGGACTTTCTTTGATGATGAATCGTCAGTTATTAATTTTGACGAGAGATTCTTTCATCTTTCTTCTGATGCTTTTTAAAACATGATTAGTATAAGATTTATTAATATTGGACTTTCTTTGATGATGAATCGTCAATTATTAATTTTGACGAGTGATTCTTTCATCTTACTTCTGATGCTTTTTAAAACATGATTAGTATAAGATTTATTAATATTGGACTTTCTTTGATGATGAATCGTCAATTATTAATTTTGACGAGTGATTCTTTCATCTTACTTCTGATGCTTTTTTAAAACATGATTAGTATAAGATTTATTAATATTGGACTTTCTTTGATGATGAATCGTCAATTATTAATTTTGACGAGTGATTCTTTCATCTTACTTCTGATGCTTTTTTAAAACATGATTAGTATAAGATTTAATAATATTAGAATTTCTTTGATGATGCATTGTCAGTTATTACCAATTTTTAACTAGTATTTCTTTTTTTTTTTTTTTTTTTTTTTTAGAACTTTTAAGATTAGCAGTTATCATTATTACATGCCTTATTTGATTTTACCTGTATTATCATGGTTGCTATACTCACATTGTTTCAGTCATTGTACCCTTGGTTCATCTTCCACTGATTCAAAAGACTCATGGGCTAGCAGAGTAAAGTTATAGTGAAAACATATGTTCCTTTGCAGTTGTGAGTTCAATCCCTGGTAGTGTTGAAAAGTTGTGTACTCTTCTTCAGTGGAAGAAATAGACAAGCAAAACAAAGGTGAATGTGACTGAGTATTCATCATCAGTGCATGCATAGATTGCACAGTCTTTACAGTTGTCCTTTGCACTGGGTAGGTTTTCACAGACTGGCTTCCTGTGGCTTCGATCTGTATACCTAAGATCTTTACTGGATAAATAATTTATGTATAATAAAAATTGACTATCAGTAATTTTTTACTATCATCCTTGCACTTGTGGTCATTTTTAAAAATCTAGCATTCCTTTGTTTTAGGATAATTTTTGAGCAAGTGACATTAGTCGAGTAGTGTAAGCAAAGAAGTTCCCTGTTTCTGTTATGTAATGCTCATGCCTGTTTTTTTTGTACAGGCACAGAGAATGTGAAAGAACTGATTGAAAAGGTTCTGGGTTTAAGGTTGAGTGAACAGTAAAAGAAGTAAAAAAAAAAAAAAAGTGTTAGAGCTAGCTGCTGTTTCCTTAGATAGCATTGTAGGGCTAGAAAAGGCGATTGTCTCCCTTTAGTGAAGATAAATGATATGAGTCGTGTGGCAGCTGCTTAATGATGTCACTCCATACAGTGATGACCATGACGGTCAATTTCAGTTGGTTTAGCTCAAGCTCCCCATGACCCAGGCAAGTTTACATCTGTCTCCCCAGCAGCTTATGAGTCCATGGTATCATTTCTGTTTGGGAATATATCTTCCCAGATACAGAAAGAAATTCCAGCTCGCAGTCCTCAATTTGGGAAAACCCAAAACTCACTTGCCTGGGACTTATTGAATCTGAAGTCCTAAATGTGGCTTCTCCAGATACAGGAGTATCTCTGTTATATGTAAGACCCTTCCTTTTTGTTTCTTCTTGCTCTCTTCTTTGCTTTGTAGATATGTGATATATGAATTAATTTACAAAGTAAATTATGAATAAATAAGTTTTAAATATTTTATGAGAATGGCTTCCAGGTTTTTTGCTCACACTCCTTCAATGATTCTCCCAACAATCAAAGTCCAAGCAATGATAACATAAACCATTTTCTTATGGTTGTGGCTACAGAGCATTTGATGCCCTTACGAACCCAAGGGGTTACAGGATTCATGATCATGGTGTGGTTAGAAAGTGAGCTTATTGAATATACAAAAAAACAAAGAGGAGTAAGATAATAATGTATTTTCTCACCAGACTAATTTAACCATTACAGCAAGTCAATCCTAAGAGAACTAGAAGTCTTACCACATTTTATTATTGGTAGACATAATCTTAACAACATAAGATAAGCTGCTGATATTGTGTTGGTGATAAACTCAGAAGGAAAGCTTAAAAAAACCCAAACCCTCTTATATAAGGTAGTAAAGGAAAGCAAGAAGAAAGGACTATTTAATAACAGAATCCAAAACATGTATAACAGAGAATTGGGTCAGCTTAATAAAAGACACCACACTGTATGTGATGCTATAAGCACAAGGAGTTGCGTACCCTTCCAAAATGGGCTGTTGAGAGAAGACCTATTTGCATGGGAATTATACTAGGCAGGTATTAGCCAATAGTCAGCATGACTCTGGGACTGGGAGAGCTATATAACACCAGTGTTTTTTTTCTCAGCCGAGAGAAGGTGCTCTCGATATGCGGATGTGTGAAAACCAGTTAAGATGAACACAAAAGCAAAAGAGAGATAAGGATTAGGATGTCAAAATCAAACAGATACTTAAATTCATCCATCTTGGTAGTAATAGTTGATGGAAAATGTGATACAGAAATTCAAAGACTAATGGGATAAAATACCTTCTGGAAACTAAGCAGAATATTAAAGTATATGAAAATTTTGTTAGAAGATCAACACTATTCTTTTTTTTTTCTATCTAATTTCCTATATGGCAGTGAATTCTGGACAATCTGTTCACAGATGAAGAACAGATTTAACTCAATAAAGATGTGATTCTGTGAATGGATGCTGATATAAGACAGCCAGCCCATCTCGATTCTGTGCTGTTCCCAAACTGGTCAGTACTGCTACTGGTCAACTGATGGTTATCTACTTTCTTCTTTGTCCCTTCACCTGTTTCTCTCCCACATTGTGTTCCTTGATCACAGAACAGTGAAGATCAAATTTTGCCCGTACTGGATTGGACTGTGGTGGAACTGCTACAAAATGACTAAGAACGCTTCCACTAGCAAAAATAAAAATAGCATAAGAACATAACAAAGAAGGTCGCCAGGTTAATTTTCAGTTGGTTTATATAGTTCTTGATACAGCAAGATTAACCCATCCCATTAAATTTTCTATCATTACACTTTGTCTTTTTCTTCTAAAACTTGAAGTGGGTTCAATCAAAAAAGAAATAAGTTGGTCAGGAATTCTCTCAGCAGCACCTTCATCCACTGCTGTTTTGTCTAGTCTTCATCTCTTGCTGTCTCTTGATCCAACTGTTGGGCTGCAACTCAGGACTCATTCATATCAATATTCATGTCTATTGATTTCTTCAATTTTGGAGAAACAACACTGACCTTCCAACAAAGTGGTCAGTTATTCAAAACAATATATTCTTTGACAACAAACTTTATCATTCCTTTCTGTATCCTGATGAAAATCAGCCCACGATTGATTACTTATTCAAAACCATAATTTTTCTGATAACAAACTTTGTGTTTATCAATTATTTCTATGTCCCTGACTTCAAAGAATTTACTTTGTTGTCGACGTTTCAATATGACCAATTAAAAACTTTGCTCATTTTTCATGTTTACAAAACCCTTTTTCATGTTGTTTACATTATTGACTTGTGATTTATAATATTTCCATCTGCCTCTTGGTTGACAAGCAATCCACATTCCACAAATCATATTTTGGACCAGACATTCCATTCTGTATTTCTGTTTATCAGAAAGAAAAAAAAAATTCTCTTTTTTTTCTTTGCTTCATATTTCAACTCATGTTTTCTCCTTAATGTTTTTATTTTAAGTCTTCCAATTCTCTAAATCCTATATGGGGTTTTCACCTGAACATTTTAATCCTTTTTTTACTACCAGTGTCACAATAGTATCTCATTAACCCTTTCAACTACAACCAGTGACACTTCATAGTGTCACACTGAGAATACCTGTATGGAAGTTGTGAGCAACAAGTAAGTTTTAAGGAAAATGGAAACAAAAAGGACATTTTTATTTAGAATTGGATAGAGACAGTTCATATTTCTGAGACATAATGTGGAAAGAGGTCTTAGAGAATTTGACACTCATGGGAAATAGTGAAGGCAAATGGAGAAGAGCAAGTAACATAATTACGAGTTTGTGTAAATATATGGCTGAAGAGAAACAGTTATAGTAAAGGGTCAAAAATAAGGGCAACAAAAGATAGGAAATTGTGGAGAGCCATCAACACTCATGTCCTGAAGGAACACTGGGCATAATGAAAGATTAGATAAAATCTATATAAATGAAGGGTATTTGATATTGTTTGCAGATTGAACCTTGGTGTTTGTTTTGTTTTGCTAATATTTTTGATATATTGCTGGAGTCTGAATGTCTTCGGTGTGTGTAATATATATATATATATATATATATATATATATACACACACACAGACATTACAGAATGAATCTAAAAGTCATATAAGTATATATTTGCTAAAGCTTTGTATATATATTGTTTTTATTTTGATTTAGGTTTTGTTTTATTATTTATCGCAAAAGATTTTTCATTACTTGTTTCTTTAAACCTGTCAACCATTGAACATTATCGTTTTATCTTGACAAGAACCATTTTAATGGATTGTCTAGTGTCATGAAGGGTTAAAAGGAAACTCACTATTTGTGTCTATTTGTAGAAAGTTGGCTTGGGTTTGATGTCAAAAGAAGCTAAGCATTTTGCTGACTGGCATCTTTTGTTTTTAGAGGTTGTGGCTGGCAGTTGGTGAGTGAGTGGGGCTGACTTTCAACTACTAAATGTTTTTTCTCACTCTCATGTTAATTACTAAGACTTTCACTAGAATTCACTTGACATATATATGAATAAAGAGAAAACTTATCTTAGCCAACTTGTTTAGTCTTCTCAGGGACTTTATCAAGGCAAAGATTTTATTTTGTAACAAGTATTTATCTACAAGAGCAAAAATGTTATTGGTTTTTCAAAATTTTTGAGTTTAAGAATGCTCATAAATATTCATTAGGTTAGCCAAAAAGTCTCAGCAAGCTATGGAGGACATCAAGTGACACAATTTAATAAATTTGAAAAACAAATAACATTTTTGCACTTGTAGATAAATACCTGTTGCATTTGCCTTAATAAAATCCCTCAGAGGACAAAATGTTTGGGCTAAGATAAGTTTTCCTTTTGTCTTTATTCATATTGTCCTTTTACAGATATATTCTATAATATATGATAAATTTTATCTGTCTATATTTCTGATATGAGGTATTATGTACACTATTTACATTATTTGAACTATTGTCCTCATCTTTGTCGCCATATTTATGACAACGTTTCAGCCATTATACACTCCAGCCTTCTTCAGGTGGTTGAACTGACAAAATGAACCCTTTATTTTGCTCACTAGGGTAGACTGTTCTAGTTCCTCGTGCCATGCCTAATGGATGTCAGTTATCAGTTATCTCCTGAAATAAATGGTCCAGTTCGACATTCCAACCACCCGAAGAAGGCCGGAGCATACAATGGCCGAAACGTTGCAATAAATATGGCAACAAAGATGAGGACAGTAGTCCGAATAATGTAAATAGTGTTAAATTATATATATATATATATATATATATATATAAAACAAAGATTGTGTTTTGCAAAAGAATAAAGTCAGGGAGAATAACATCTTTAAGGCAAGAGGTCTGTGTAATTTAAGTGCTCAATATGAAGAAATAGAGCATTAAGAATAAAAAAAAAATTGTTAAACTTCTCAACTTGAGGTTTCACTGAAATGGTATTTGCTCATCAAGGGTTTATATAGTTAAAGTGACTTTATTTATAAATGTCATATTTAAATTTTCCTTTAAATTATTATTCTCAAATTATTATTTTATGTTTTTTTTTTTTTAATGAAATATATGATCTGTATGTGAACTTCTAACCTTCTGATTACAAATAATATTTCTGCTAAACTATGAATCTGGAAGATATAAAATTAACATTGTCAGTCTCTGGAAAGTATGGCATCTATTAGGGTGCTTAGCTAATCCATGCTGCATTGTTTCTTCAACATCTGCACAATCAATTTGTGGTTTATATTGCAACCATACTGAGTAGGTATTCTGTGTGAGAGTAAATAATCTAATGTGATCAACAGTTTGAACAAGGCCAGTATGCTTGAAACCTCAGTCACACTGACTTGTGACTTTGTGCTGGCACAATCATCACTAGCTCCCAAACAGTTTTGTCTACCTAATTTCACCAACAATGTTTGGGTCAAAGCATGGTATGGTTTTCAGGCACTTCCCAACAGTTACATCCTGGGATTGCCACCCTAGGCTCAAGAAATAATCTTCTTGATTAATCAATCATAGTGAAATTCATGTAGTGTAGATATATAAATGTTTATCTGTACAAAAGTATAGAATGTGCATTTGTTTACGTTCTGGTATAGTGTGATACTTGTACTGACAATATGGCAGAACATATTTCCTTCTAAAGGGAATATATGGCATGTGTCTTTTTGTCTATTTACACCTCAGATGTACCAGTTGTTAAGATCTCATCAAAGCTAGGAAAATATAGTTTCTATTGGAACTATTGTTACCTAGGAATAAACTCTAACTCTTGTTCTTCAAAACTGACAATGGATAAAGCCTTTTTCCTGTTGTTATTTAGGCATAACTTTCAGAAGAGAATTTTTTATAAATCCAACTTTCTCTGTCAATTTGTCATTGAAAAAATTCAGGTAAAATTGACATGGAGAGACCTTAAGGTTCATTCCTCTTTTAAATGATGCAGTTTTCAATAACCTGAGTTTAAAACCAGTTCAACAATGCTGTTTTTTTTTCCACAATTTACCTATAATTGTATTTTACTTCTGTTTGAAGTTCCTTTTTGGTTAAACCTAGTTTTATGCTTCTGTAATTATATCTATATATGTTTATATCTCTTGATATCTATCATGGTGTGCACATACATAATGTGTGTACATAGAGATAACCTATATTAATACATCTCCCTTAAGGCATATGGAGAAGCAACTACTATAGAGACATATCTGGTTATTATAATCAACCTATTTTATCCATAAATAATATTTTGTAGTTTGTTGATTTGTTATTGTGTTTCTGTCTTCCACAGAATATTTACATTAATCTGGGGATCAAAGCATTGTCTCAGTTTTCATGCCAACTAAATAAAATGGGGAATGGATGACCTTTTCTGTCAAAATGTCAGTCATAGTTCCTTATATTAATTTAAGATAACTGTCAGGAAGATGAAAATCCAAGGAATATTGCATTGTGAATTCTTTTTTTCTTTATGGGCACAGAGATCTCTGCAAAGATGATCTTCTCATTTCTTTTGATTTGGAAAATCATTTGTTCATTCAAAGTTGAATGCAACTCACGCAAACAGGCTGGAAAATACCATAACCTTTCGATCATATGTATCGAAAAGTTTTCTTATTGTTCACATCTGGACATCTGTTAAAAACATCAGTGCCAACGTGTAAATTACAAATTGGGGACACCAGAATCAAACAACAGTTTAAATATCTGGGAAGTCTTTTAACAGAGGAGGGAAAGTGTGACATTGAAATCTGAAGGGACATTAGGATAGTGAAAGATGCCTTCCTAAGCAAAGTATTAAGAAACAGAACAATTTTGTTAGAAACAAAGTAAAGAATACTGAACAGTTATATAATATCAGTCCTGCTATATGCCAGTGAATGCTGGACGATCTCTTCACAAATGAAGAGACTTGAAGCAACAGAAATGTGGTTGTACAGGTGAGTATAACATGTATGTGAGCATTGACAAAGTTTTAGAGAAAATAGAAACAAAAAGGACCCTTATATTTAACATAAGAAAGAGAGAGAGTTAAAATTTCTATGGCACATGGGGAAAGAGGGCTTGGAAAATTTGATACTTACAGGTCAGATTGAAGGCAAAAAGGACAAAGGAAAACAATGCGTAACCTACCTAATAAGCTTGAGTAAATTGATGGCCGAACAGAGTTTAGGAGATAAAAAGTTAAAATTTACTAAGAGCGACAAGCAGGAAATTATGGAGAGCCATAATCAACCACATCCTGAAGAGACACGGCACCTAGACAAAGTGAGGGTGTATGGTTTTTCATGGATTTACTTTAAACATTCAGTCTTCTTGTGAGGATAGGAGAGACTCTCTATCTTCCCTATGGTGGGTTGAGTGTTTATATAACCTAGTGCTATCCACTTGTCTTGTGTGTGTGTGTATATTCTTAGTTCAGCTGGTTTGACTTCCTGCAGCCTTTGAAGCCTGATTCTGCATTTGGTGGCTGTAAGGACAACTTTTAGGTTAACCCTGAGGCATCTAGCTCTTTTGATGTTCTGATGTGGCACTGAGTATCAAGCTTAATTTAGTTTCTCTTAGGATGAATCCAGTACCTATTGTAGTTCCCAACAGATCCTCTCCTCTTAGACCAAGGTTCCAGATTGACATTAAATTTAATTCAGACTTTTGGTATTTCCTGTCATTTATCAGGTTTTAAATGCATGCACATACACTCCATTACCTGCATTTTTTTTTTTTTTACACCAATATCGAAAATAACTTCATTATACATGGGTCTTTTTCTCTTTTTTTTTTTTTTTTTTTAATTGTATATCAAGCAAAATTTTTTCTTGAAATGATTTTCAAGCATAATAGTTATCAAGTTATTCCAAAGAAAATGGTTATAGACAATCAATTCCTAATTATAAATATTTGCAGCTAATTAAATATTTAATAATTTAGACATGAACCTTGCTAAACCTTGATATAAAAAGATTTTTTTCTTTAATCATATGCTTATAATGAGTAATCATATACTTTTTTTTAATATAGGTTTTTCCGAATTGTTAATGTTTCTTTCGATTCAGTTATGATGTTGATGTTATAAAAAAGATTAAAGACTTTGTTTCTCAAACACTTTTGAAGACACAAAAACTGGTTGCAACCCTTTACCAAAGTGTGCTTACAGATAATCAATATTTGATTGACAAACAAGAATCGATTGATTTTTTTTTTTTTTTTTTTTTTTCAGTCTGTATTTCTGAGATGAGCTATTGTAACTATTTACATTGTTTAGAGGGTTATCCTCATCATTATTGCTATATTCATGATGTTTCACTGATGTACACTCTAACCTTCTTCCGGTGATATACATTGGAATTTTTAACTGAATCCTTTAATTCACTGGGGTAGATTGTTCTAATTCCATGTGCCATGCCTCATTTTGATATCTCAGTTTCAGTTAATTCCTTTTGTAAATCAGCTGTCCAAATTAGCTTTTCTGTGGCCAAGTATTGAGCTCACAACTCTTTTGGTCAAGTCACTTTTTGGACCAATGCTTTTATTCACTGGACCATATGTCCTTTGGGATTTTCTTTTTCTTGATAGTTTTAATTAATAAAATATTATGAAGATGATGGGGCCAAATGTTGTTAAAATCAAACCTTTTTTGTTTAAAAATCATATATTGATTCTTTGTAAACATCTTTTTGGAGCTCACTCTTTATATTCTAAAGTTTTCAAGTCGGCCATATTTTATTCATATCACCTTTTAGAACACTGTAAACAAAATGATAATTTTATTAATCAAATATTTAGATGTTGTTTTAAGGTGATTTTCTTTCTTTCTAAATGTTGATGAAGGTGGCCGTTAAGTTCAATCTCCTCCATTTCCTTTTAAAGAATTTATATTACATATTTTTTGCAAATAAATATGGCAGACTACTTTGTAATTCACCAAGCTCTATATCAACAGTAGTTGAGTGTTAAATTAACTTTTTATTCCCATCACCTTTAGCACATTATAAAGAAAAACAATCAGATTGTTTGTTAAATATTTGGTGATTGATAAGAGTGGATTTCATTTTTTTTTTATAAAGGCCACTGAAGGAGGTCCTTAAGTTGATGCTGATTTATTTGTTATTTATAGAATTTATAAGTCTTGCAAATAATTAAAGGGAGGCTACTCCAGATAAATTAAAAATTAACTTTATTTGTACTTTCTAATCAGCAAGAGTCTAGTGTTAATGATTAGTAGTCCAGGCTGCTGGGAGATGGATGACTTTAATTAGCTGCCATCTTTATAAAGGTTGCTAACCAAGGCTATAGAAACCAGTCTGCACTACTATTTAACTCATAGCTGGCAGGGAAGGAGAAATGATGTATTCATACACTTCCCAAGGATATTTATGTGTAAGTAAATGTAATGAACTCTGATGGATTTCAATCTCAACGCTCTGATTTCTCATTCTGAGCCATAATCAAACACACGTCCAAAATTAAAATTTAACATATCCATGAACAATGATTGGATTAATATTATTAAGATGAATGTGAATGCAAACCCCATACTATTACTAAAGTGTAAATTATGCATGGTTTTACTAGATCATTATTTTTCAAGCTAGATCATTTTATTGTGATTACTGTAACAAAAATCTCACTATAATGTGCTGTTTTCGCTGTTATAATAACAAACACGCTCACAAGCAGTAGATTATTATAATATAGTTCCAAAGTGTTATTACTTCCCTTGTTTGTTAATAAACTATTGTATATTTATATGCTACATCATTTGTACTCTATTCAGAAAAGATTATTTTGTCTAGAAGAAAAGGATTAGTGTGAATAATTTCCAGATCTTGATGAATCAAGGTGATATAAGAGAATACAACTCCTTTAAGTGTTCTAGAACTGAAGAGTTCTAGAGATGGCAAAAATAAAAACAAAAATCCACAATTTGAAAGCCACAAGTCATTGGTCACAAATCTGTCCTTCACACATTGCAGTAAACCAGAAAACCACCTCCCCTGGCACTCAGGGCACTCTCCTTATATGTAGGTTGGAAAGTCAGTGATTGGTTAGGTGGTACAGAAATTTGCATGATGTTTTCTATATAAAGTGAGAGATCATATGAGCCTTCCTTTTTCAAATGCTGTTGTTTGTGTTGACACAGTAACTCACAATTTTCTTCACTATAGAATATCTCATGTCCTTTCAAGAAATACTTGATTAATGGCCATCCACAAATTCTTCTATACATTACACTATTGTTCTTGTGAAATTGCAATGGTTTTGGATTTTAGAATTGTCTTCCTTCTTGATTAACTTCATAACTTTTTTTTTTTCATAACTTGTTTTTTTTCCATAGGGCACTAGAGTGAACACAGTCTGCCATAGCTGGAATTTGAACTTGGCATGCCAATTTATCATGATGTTAATCATCACTTTTATTGCATTTTCTTTTACAGATTGTAGAAAGTAAAGAAAAAAAATGAATAGCTTTAGTTTTTCAATTTTTTTAAAGAAGACATTTATTTTTGCTGATGTTTATTCAAAATGCTTGGGGAAAATATGATTGGCATTGCTAAATTACATATAAAATTGTTATGATTTTTTTTTTTTTTTTGTTTGGCCACTACTTTATTTTTCCAATATCAGTAGATTCTCTGTAAAAGAAAAAAAGAATGAGACAGAATTCCACCTTGTGAATTTGTGGAAGGCTGTAGAATTAATTGAATGAAATATCGTGATTTGTAAAACAACAAAAATAATAAGAAAGTCAGGAAAAAAACTCTCAGGACATTTCTAAAGGTCTTTAGTTTTTCCTTACCAAAGCTAAATTGCTTTTTCGCAAAATCTAATGAAAATAAAGTTTAATAGTTCAGGTCGTTAAAACTGCATTAAGTTTTAAAGACTTTCATCATGTTTGTGAAATCACTTTTTGCGCCTAGTTGTTCTAAAGACCCAGAGGCCGACATTAATGACATGTGATTTTATTTTTATTCTTTCTCTTTTTCACGGGTTGATTAATTTGAGACATTTCTAATCTACAATTCAATTCCCTGTTGCCAACGAAGTGATAAGTGTGCTAAAAGTACAAAGCTTTTTAGAGTCAATATTTGTATTTGCAAATGGCTGATATACTTTGGTGAATTTTAAAAGAAACTTACTCAATGCAACAAATTCAGAGTATATTTATAATATGTACTGGGCATAATTGAGCCAAGTTTTAGGGTTTATTTATGATCTATATAATAAATGTCAATGTCTGTGTGTCACACTTTTTTCAATTAAAGGGACACAATTCTCAATAGCTCATATCCTTCTTTGTTGAACTTTTAAATGGTAAGCTTAAATATTAATGCAATACTTAAATGCAGCAATCAATTTTGAGTTTTGTAGTTTATTGTTGTCTAACACATCTACTCCTCCCTACCTATTGTGATAAAGATTCAATCAAAGCCCTCTTCAGGAGCTAGTTTCAATGCTGCCTGGTAGAATGGCTACTAAGCTAGTCTTTAATAAGCGAACAGGTTTATTAGTTACCGCAATCTTTTTTTTTAATGTATACATTTTCAATTCTCAAATCTAGTGTAAACATTTGTTTTCTGTGATGGAGACTGATAGTGGTGTTGTTTTATGTGACCTCTAAAGTCTGGGAAAGCTGCTAGTCTCGATGGTGTTAAGATAAAAAATCAAACATCGTACATGGTTGATGAGTGTGATAATGTGTGTCACTGACTTCTTTTCTCTTTGTTAATAGAAAATAAAATGAATACCAGTAAAATAAATAATATTGAAATGAAAACCTAATGATCAAATATATGTGATACAATTCTAGAAAACTGCTTCTGCCATGCAAGAGGGTGGGGTGTGGGTGTGAATTTTTGTTCCTTGTCTGGTTCTCTGGTTTTCATGTGATAACTCAGCACTAGCATATAGTGTACTAGCAGTAGAGCCCGGCATTGCCCGGGGATGTAACAGTAAGAGATAGATCAAGTATTGACCATCATAAAGACTAAAAAAATAAAATTGACAAAGATTATTGTTTAAGGTTGATGGACACGCATATCTTAATTAGTTTTTTTTTTTTTTTTTTTTTTTTTTTATTTAATTGGTCAAACGCAAACTCAAACAAAAACATGGTTTTCTACCGATTGAATAGAATTTTATTATAAACAATTGTCTTGTAAATGGAATTTTTAAAGCATTCTGAATGTAAAAATAAAGAAAAAAGTGTGCAAGACAATAAGAATCACTACCTGCCAAAAAAAAGTGAGGTCTTGTTGAAATCAGTTGAAAAATGTAGGAAATCCAATCCCATATATAAACGAACACACACACACACACACACACACACACACACACACAGAGCCTGGGTTTTATAATAAGTATAACTCGATATGAGTTGTCCCCCTTTCATTCTGGCGACAGAATCGTGTTTTATTGTGTTTCCAAATTGATTTTGTGCAAAAACAATTGTATTTTTCCAATTTTTGGCGCTGTCAGAACCACCGCAAGGTAATTTTATGCAGTCATATGTAGTTTTGTTGAAATCAGTTGAAAAATGTAGGAAATCTGATCCAATATATAAAGTACAGACACACACACACACACACACACACACACACACACAATCTGCATTTTATAATAAGTAAGATTTTAGTTTTTATAACACTTGTTTCTCTTCCCTATCCTTCTGTCGGCTCTAAAAGTTTCTTTATTGGCCTTCTTTCAAGAGTGTCTGAAGTAGGTCCTATAGACCGGCACTAGTTTTTACCATTAAGTAGAACCCCCCCCCCCCAAAAAAAAATAACCCACCCAGCTTCATAGAACTTTATTGATCTATCATTCTTACTATCAGTCATTTTCCTAGTTTACTATTGCTGTTTCAGTTCCACTTTCTGATTGACTAAGCCTTCTCTAGTATACTTTCCTCTTAGTGGTGTTCTAGAATTCACTGACTGCATTCTCTGTAAAAAGGATTAAAAAAAAAATCCCCCCACCAGGTTAGAGACTGAAATATTTATCTATTCTTGAACCAAGTAAATGCTTATAGACTCAAATATAAATGACCAATATTTAGCTCTGTACTATAAGTGGCTGAGTGGTTAGAACAATAGTGTTTCAATCATAAGACCTGAGTTTGAATCTCACTATACTTGATTTGTTAAGGAGGTAACTTATTGATAATATCGACCAGGGGTGGAAGGATGATCCCAGATTGCGGTACAATTGGGAAGTACTTGAACACTATACCACTAGTTGGCCTTGTAAGTGAAACTGGGTAGACAAAATTGTTTAGAAACCGTCAATGGTTGTGCTAGCATGAAATTGCAAGTCATCGTGACTGAGGGTTCGAGTACACTGATTTTTATTCAACTATTGATCATACCAGATTATGTACCCTCCCAAGAAATTGTAACTATGGCCTTCTCAGCATAGCTGCAGTATAAACCAGTTTGAGGTGTCTAGCCATACTAACAGATGAGCATATTCAAAAATGAACATCCAGCCATTATTATTACTTACATAATATAAGTATAGATCCAAGTGTAAAGACCAGAATTTGTCTGTAAACTCTATAGCATAAATATAGATTCATCTATAAATTAGTGATATTAATGAGCAAGTAAATTCTTATAGATTCAAATATAAAAAAAACTAAATAATCAAAAAAGTAATGATGTGTTGTAAAATACACCAACCCAAATCTTCCATGAAATATTGCAAGCTTATTGCTGTCACATCTGATCTTGTGCTTCTGCTATGTATCTAGAGATTCTTGCTAAAATCCAAAGAATCTGCAATGTTATTGGTACTGACTTGGCATCTTGGTTTAGTCACTTTTCGTAAGAAGGGTGTTCCACTCCGAAAGGTTATTCCTAAATACTGCCACTTTGCGAAACAGACATCCATGTGAATGCTTTCCTGAACGTTACAAGCATAGTGATTGGGGAAGCATCCATTTGAAGTACCTCCAGTCTAGGGTCAGGCATTATCTATCTGTCATATCTTTATAATCTTTACTTCCAATATGATCCTTTTACTTTCATATCACACACGTCATTCAGTTACCCTCTGCCTTGAGTGGCTCTTGGGCTTTGAATTGGAGGATTTATAGTGCGGTCTCCCCACCAAAAGTGTCAACCTCAAAGCAAATGAAATGAAAATGTACCAAATAATATATATATATATATATATATATATATATATATATATATATATATATATATATATATATATATATACTTAAAATATTTTGGAGATGAGTAGGATGTTGCCATAATGAAAGTGTAACTCTCAGTAGACAGTTGATACTGTTGGCAGGTCAGTGAATATTTCTTAGCAAATCAGTTTCCTAGAAATTATTCATCCTGTGTTTTATCTGATCCAATCAGAGGATATTTTTGAGTGACATCTATGAGGATAAAATGTAGAGATCATTTGAATTTTAATTACTGTAACAATTAATAAAATTTACGAAAAGGATTTGAAGGGAATGTAAGGGATTCAATTGTGGATGAAGAAAGGCAGATTTCACCTCAGCTGGTGGCAGTAAATCATTTCACCTCAAGCAAAGGGTTACTAAGTATGAAAGAATATGAGAAAAAGTAAAACATTATTAAGGAGTGAGCATCATGTAAGAACTGGAATTAGAAAACAGAAGATAACAATTGACATTGCATTGAAAATTTTGAAGATCAAAGTTGACTGGAAAGCAAGAAGCTGGAAGAGAGTTCCAAAAGCGAGAAGTGTGATATAAGAAAACTTTTAGCATAGAAGTTACAGTTACATCTAGTTATGTCAGTTGTAAAATGAGACCTTGCTATCTAGTACTGTGCTTAAATTCATAAAGTCTAGGTACCAAAGAGTAAAGTTCATCAAAATATTTATAGAAAAGACACAGGGAAGCTATGTTATGACAGTGGGAAAGTGACTAAACCAAGATGCCAAGTCAGTACCAATAACATTGCAGATTCTTTGGATTTTAGCAAGAATCTCTAGATACATAGCAGAAGCACAATTGGTTGAAAAATGTAGGAAATCCGATCCCAAATATAAATGAACACACACAACCTGTGTTTTATAATAAATATAACACGATATGAGTTTTCCCCCTTTCATTCTTGCGACAGCAATGCCTCTTAATCATGTTTTCAAATTGATTTTGTGCAAAAACAATTGTTTTTCCAACTTTTGGTGCTGTCAGAACCACTGCAAGGTAATTTTACGTAATCCTGTGAAGTTTTGTTGAAATCGGTTGAAAAATGTAGGAAATCCGATCCAATATATAAACGTACACACACACACAACCTGAGTTTTATAATAAGTATGATTTTAAACTACATGCTTCATGAGTATAACATGTAACCAAAATTCAAATTAGCAGTGAAAATTAATTTTAGACTTCTTTTCAGAAAATGGTGCTCTAAGTGGAAAGGACAAAAAGTTACTTCCCTTGTTTTTATATGCCAATTTGTTAAAATTAAATTTTCATTTTCACAGTGCATATTTTGTTATTTGTATTTCCTCGGATTGCTAAGCAAGTTGCCTCCTCCACATTATGTAGCCAATAGCACTAAAGTTGAAGATATTACTGAATTTCCTCCCATATAACACACACCTATATTTCATCAAGGAATATTTAGGAGAAAATTTATAACACTTATATGTAACTGTTTTTCTGTCTATATTTCTGAGATGAGGTAGTGTAATTATTTACACTATTCAGACAGTTGTCCTCATCTTTGTTATGATATTCATGACATTTTGAGTGTTATACACTCCGTCCTTCTTCAGGTGATATATGTTGGAATTTCAAAATGAATCCTTTATTTTGTTCCCTGGGGTAGATTGTTCTAGTTCCACGTGCCAAGCTTTTGAGTTATTAAAGGGAGATAACTGAAACTGAGATATCCAGAAAAGGCTTTCAGGGTTCAGTTCAAAATTCCAACGTATATCATCTGAAGAAAGCTGGAGCATACAATGACCGAAACATTGGGAATATGACACTAAAGATGAGGACAACAGTCTGAACAATGTAAATAGTAATTGTTCTTTTATTTTAAATATTATTTTGATTCATAATCAGTTATAGTAATGTAATGTCTGATAACATGACAATTTTTCGTATGTAAAATAATTGTTTAATTCTCTTTGGAACTCTGTTGAATTAATGTTGGCCAATCAAGGGCATGAGGTTTTGAGTCTTTCTTTGAATGTTTGATCATCTTCTGTCAAGGATGTGATAGATAGTCTACAAAGGCGATGATATGGTGTAGAGTTTGGTTGTCTCTTGTGTGTGTATATCCTAAGTTCAACTAGGTTCACTTTCTTGTCTATGTCGGTGTGTGTGCCCATCATCAAAACTTAAGGTCTGATTCTTCACTTGGTGTTTTTGAGGTCACCTTCTCCATCAGCTCTTGAGGCATCTAGCTCTTTTGACATTCTAATGTACAAAAATTAATTTATTTCTTAAGTTGAAATCAACTCTTCTTAGATCAAATGTTCCTGATGGATATTATATTTGATTCAGACTTCTAATATTTTCTGGTATGAATCACATCCAGCAATCACATATATTTAATTCTGGACTTATCTGGGGTCCAGTGTGTCAAACAGGGGCTCTGAGTAAAGTACTGGTAGTCTATATTGCAAGGCCTACCCAAACCAAACAATTGGGGTATAAGACATAAGGTGGTATTGAAAAGAATTATTATAAAGTGCACTTTATATGGTGTGAAATTCAGTATAGTTGAAATATAAAGCAATTGCACATACACTTTGTTTACAGCTACTAAATTTATTATGGAAAATAATTAATTTTGTATTGAAATTAAAAAAAAATACAATCTTTTGAATATACTGTTTGAGTAATATTGGAAATATTGAAATAGAACATAGGATTGAATTTTTTTGTTTTAAATTGAATAAGCATTAATATATATATATATATATATATATATATATATATGGGATTTGAATCCAGTTGCTGCAGCTTTTTGTCTACAGAATATCGAGTGTGGGTTTTGAATGGTTAATACCTTGATAATATCAGTGTTTATTCTTTCTAATTGATCTATATTGATTGCTTGTAGAAGTACGTATCATTTCCCGACTGCTTTAGCTTGAAATCCCTCACTTGGGACATCTCCGATAGCACAGAAGATTTTATATATTCTTTCAAGATAATAAAAAAGAAAATGAAGAAAAATATGATATATTGAATTTCTCTTTCAGTTGTGTATTAATTCATGGAGCTTCTGAAAAGAAAGAGTTATTTATGAAGAGACACTTTTGAATGTGGAATAACCTATTCTTACGGTGATTGTATCAATAGAGAATTTTGAACAATTATTTTTTCCTTTTCTTTTTGTAGGCATTAGTTATTAATAAGAGTTGTGCACAAAGAGTTTTGATAAATAACATTTTTATCTATTTTTTTTTTTGTCTGTCTTTCTTAAATGCAATCTCTTATTCATATGCAGGTTTATCTCAAGAGATTATTTATTCAAGTGTCTATTTGATAAATCTAGGCCATGGTGGAATCGAAACTGGCAGATTAGGAATAAGAAAAAAATAAAAAGAGCAAAAGAATGGTTTTGATTGCATGTTAGATATGATTGGTTATAAAAAAAATCTGTTTTTTTTTGCTTTCCAAGTGGATTTTAGATAATTGATATAATTGTGATTGAAAGTAGGACTGAGGGTCAAATTCTACATCAACATGTTTGACACTTTGTCTTCCAAATAATCCTGAAATTTATAAAGTAATTTTGAGATTTGTAAAGAGAAATTGAAGAACATGACACTGATTAGAAACTCTTACAAATTTAAATTGCCTTTCAGTAGGCCAATCAGATATTGTCCCTTGCCACCAATCGACTAATCAGATCTCAATTTTATGATGATTTATTAGTAAATACTACTTGAAATACCTCAGTGTATGGATCAGTTATAGCAAATTTAATATTAGAGATAAGGAAATGGAACAAAGAATAGGTTGTGCTAAAGGTAATTTTGCCCAACACCACAAATTACTACAAAACCCAAAGTTTTCATGTTCTTAAATAGCCTCATTAGATCCAGACTTTCATATGAATGTCATGCATGGTGTCAAACCTGGTCAGTAATATCTAAACTGTCAGCTGTATACAACCACTTCCTAAGATCAATAGTTAAAAATGGCTTTGAGTGAGTGAAACCTGTGGGTCTTGGCAAAGACTATCCTTAACCTTGTGGACTGGCGCTACATAATCACAAAAGTACTGTACCAAATAATAGAAACCATATCACTTGAAGACTACCAGCAGCAGCAACAGCTAAAATTGATAGCACATGTAACGTAGAAAAAACAATTACATAATCAAGAGGTTGAAATTCCACACCACATTGAATAAAAGCTTAGGAAGGAAACTTCTATCAATACTGGAAAGAGCGATAACAGCTACTGGACTTGAGAAACCTATTTTCCTGAAAAATTGTTTAATGAGAAATAAATTTCAGCTGGCAATGGCACTGGCTACTTGGTCAATGAATGTTGACTTTTTCCTTATAAAGAAAAGTCTAATATTACCATGAGAAATGAGAACAGATACTGCACTTTGATCCCAGCTCAATGGCCAGGGAGTGAAGAAAAGCATAACTTGATTAGCATTGACCGGTTGGTCAATGATTGCTGATTTGTTTTTCTGATAATAGTAATATTAGCCGTTTACAGCTTTTTCAAGTGTAGTAGCTGCTATTGCTCTTTCCAATATTGAGGTGGGCTTCTTTCCTAATCTTTTATTCGAAGTGATTTGTAATGTCAGCCTCTTGATAATGTCATCATTTTCTCTGTGCTATCCACTTATTTGTTGCTGCTGTTGGTAGTCACCAAGTGATGTAGTTTCTGTTATTTGGTACAGTTTTTTGGTTGTGATTCTATATCGCCAGTCCATGATGTTCAAAGAAGGATGATCTTGGCGAAGACTTTCAGGCTTTACTCGCTCAAAGCCTTTTTTAACTATTGATCTTAGAAAGCAGTTGTATAGAGCTGACAGTTTAGATATTTCCGAATGGGTTTGGCACCATGCATAGCATCCATATGAAAGTCTCAAATTGACAATGCTATTTAAGAATATTACTCAAGTTTTTGGGTTGAGGTTTTGGTTTTGTAGCAAATTGCAGTGTTGGGTGAATATACTTAATTTGTTATAACTGATTTGTCTGAAGCCGAGTTGTCTGAAGTGTTTAGTATTTACTAATTCCCCATCCTGAAACTTTTATGATGGATTGAGGGTAGGTGTCATCACTGCATTCATTCTATTTATAGGTCAGAGTTTCTCTTTTGAAAAGTTTTATCTTGAGTCCTATTACTTAGAACACCCAGGAGAGGATATTGATATCGTGTCATATAAAACATTGAAATCATATATAGAAATTCATTTCGTATTAGGGGCTTGAAAATTAAGCAAGTGTCAGACAATGCAAAATGTGACATAGAAACATAGGATAATGGAAATTGCCTTTCAGAAACTAAGCAAAGTATCACGATATCAGTAAATGTCTTTTGAAACTACCTTTAACAAAGTCTATTCTATGTTCAATTTCTTTATCTCCTATACCAAATTTATTATAACTGATCCATACATGAGGTATTTGAAGTTTATAGTGTTTACTAATTACACATCCTGAATTTTTATGATGGATTCAGGGTGTAGGTGCCATCACTGCTTTCATTCCATTTTCAGATCATAGTTTCTCTTTTGGAAAGGTTTATCTCAAGTCACATTTCTTGGAACACTTGATAGAGGATGCTAAATAGAGAAATTGCTAATGTTACCATTACCTTCATAATGAACTAAGTGACATCCCAGTAAAAACTGAAATTCCTTTCTATTGAATATATTGGCAATTGGAATGAGTCTGTAGTGAAGATTGTGGTTATTCTAGAAATTACCTGAGTATTAATGATAAACTTAGTGAAGTGATATAAATTGACAATCATTATGGAATATGCAATTAATGTCTGTAGATGAAAATAACATTAAAGAGAAATAAAACCTTTAGAAATTATGGAATTAGATTAATTAATTAATTATTAACCCAAATTTGTTTTTATTTCTCCTTTCAATTTACAAGGACCAAAATCATATCCAGTTTGGAGTTGAAGAAAAGATGAATTTAGACATTGAATAATTATTTTACTGTAGATTAAAAGAAACTTTGATTATATCATGCCCCAAAATATATTTCATAATATGCAAAAACTGATAATTTTTAATACTACAAAAATAGTAAATCAAAATTTTGACCTTTTTAGTGCCAAACAAAATTGAAAGTTTATCTGTAGCTTCTGAGAAACTGTTATTTGCTAAAAAATATGACAGACTTTTATTGCAGTTCTTTATTTTTTCTTGTTTTGCTAAAAATTAACAATTACATTGAAATTGTCTTTAGTTTATCTCTTGTAATTTTCAAAAGCAAAAGAATATTTAATGTTCAAAGACATTGCTGTAGCAAATTATTGTCATATATTTTTAATACTAAATGAGGAAGTAGTTGTTTTGCTATAAGTTTAGGGAGCTACAAAAAATGGTTGAAAACATGTTGAATAATATTGTTTGAAAAGTGTTCCACAAAACAATCTGTAATAGAATTTGAATTCAAAGAGTTTTTCTTTTTTTCCGTTTCTTTTTCAGATCATCTCCCTGCTCACAAGTCAAACGATGACAAATTATCTCTAAAGAAGGTTCTTGATCTTGTCAATAGAGGTGATGTCAACATGAAAGAAATGAATCGCAAACTTCAAAGGATGCTTGAAGAAACTCTCACCAAGAATATGCATCTGCAAAAGGTGAGAAAATTGATGTCTTTTTTTTTGTTTTGTTTTCATTGTTTTTGGACAAAAGAAATGTGGTTCCACTCAAATTAGTTTTGTCTGAATTTTATGAAAAAAAGTTTCTTTCGTTTCAGAACAAACACAATTTTGAAGTTGCATTGAAACTGAAAGTATAGTGCAAAAAAAAAAGTGTAAAATGGGTTCATAACTTTATCAATAAAAATTTTTCTATTTTTTTTTTTTAAATTTTCTTCAAATGGACAAAAAAAAGGAATAGAAGTGAAGTAAAGAGAATTATATAGAAAGAGGAAAAAAAAATCTTTTTTTTTGAATAAAAATATGAACATTAACGTAAGTCATCAAGCAGTAATGGAGAAATGTGGCCAAGTTCAGATAAGCTAATAAAAATAATGAAGAAATAAAATAAAATGTACAGAGTTAAAAAAAAAAAATAATGGGATAACATTGAACATGTCATTTTGCTGTTTACTAAAATTAGGTTAGTATGGTACAAGGCTATTTACTAGGATTAGGTTAGTATAGTACAAGACCATTTACTAAGATTAAAGATTGTTATTTTTTTTTTAAAGTAGGGTTAACCTTGTACAAGGCTTGGGGCTCACTTGAGGTAGAGGGTTACATTAAGTGAGTAGTTTATATGGATAGAAGGGGAAGATAATGGTTGACTCTAGAATTGAACAGGTTAAGAGTGTAGTGATTGGGGAAACGTCCTCTTGGGAATCTGGGCAGTGGTTTGCAGGAAGAAGCTGTTTCTGTGGAACTTGTTGATGAAATACAGAGAGACTTACTATGTAAGTTGCATAGCGGCTCCTAGCCATGAAGGTTATGCCCGGTGGAACCAGGAAATGTACCTTGTCCAAGCATTTTCCATGGTAGTAGCAATAGAGCAGTGAGAGACTTGCTACATCCCACCTGTGAGAGAAAGGTTGGATGGTGGAAATTAATTCTTCTCCAACAAGGGCTCAGAGACACTCTTGAACTCTATCAAGACTGGAAAGTGATGTCTGGACAGCTTCCACCCAAATATGGCAACTGTACTCCATTTTCAGCCTGATCTGGCTCTTATAAAGGTAGAGGATAGTATGAGGAGACAGGTACTTACTGGGCCAGCACAGGGTGCCAATCATTTTACCTGTATCTTCAATGATGGATCGTATATAGGAGTTCTACTTGAGGTAGATTGTGAGTTTGGAGCTCAATATCCTTTCAAGGCATGGGGCTTTCTCAAAGGGACATCCATTCATCGTGACTGGTGGTAGTTCAGGTTCTCATCAGTGGTGATGGAATGTAACCAGTTTGGTTTTCGAGGCATTGAATGTAAGCAGCCAGTTTTTCCCTTACTAAGAAGTTAGGGTTTTATTGGAAGAGATGTCAGCTGCCAATCTTTGATCATCAAGAGTTTTAGGGGTGTGCAAATATACTGTCATATCATCGGCATAGATATTTACAAATGATTGGAGTATATTCTTAGGTAGATCATTTATGTACATCAGAAAGAGATTTGGTTTAAGAAGTGACCCCTGGGGGTTGCCTGTGTTGACTGTCAGGGCCTTGGAGGATGGACCCTTAATAACTACCTTCAGGGATCTGTAATGAGTTGGTCGGTCAACTTGACACCCCCAAAGTGATTGGAGGTGGGCAGGCACGGGAACTGTGATTGATAACTGGCTTGTTGGTGTTTTGCATAGGTGAGTTACCAAGCTCTATGTAAAGGGCTGGAATGAGAAGGAGGGCAATTTCAATCTCAGAAGTGGAAACTGTGCCCGTCGCTATGACAGCAGGAGAGAAAGAGACGAAATTATTTATGTTTTGTGACACATTCCAACACAGGATCTACCTGTTAGAAAGGATTTTATAATAGAGAAAACCCTTCCAGTGATTCCATAGTTGGAGTGCTTGTGTAGCAAACTTTTGTGCCACATCTTGTCAAAGGCCTTTCTCCTTCAAGCAGCAGTTAAATAACAGGGATAATTCTAGGTTGATATTCTTAAGGATGACCACTGGAATTTTGTCTGGGTCTGTGGCTTTTTTGAGTTAAGACTTTTGATAAGTCTAGACACTTACTGAAATTAGTATATTACTGAGATTGTGCTCAGTGAGACATGGGAAGTTGGGGAGGAGATGGCCATTGTCATCTAACATTGAGTTTTATGGTACAAGGCTACTTACTAAGATTAAGTTAGCATGGTGCAAGGCCAAGTGGTGTAAAGAGATGATTGATTTGTTTTCTACGGCTTATCAATCCATTGCAGGTTATTTAAAGTTAGAAAATATTTCTAGATTGTAGAAATTTTTTTCTTTATTTCCAAGGCAGACCAGTGCTCTTCACTCGAAAAGTTGATGTAATACAATCTTATGCTTATCTTTCTAGGCATACAGCCATATCATGTTAAAACACTGGTTCTTGTATGATCACCGGAGTTAAGCAACGTCACCCCTGCTCAGTATGTAGATTAGTGAATACTTGGGAATGTCAGGTGCTATAACATTGGATGTATGGGTAGTGTAATGGTCAATAGCTCGGAATTGTTAATCAGTGAACTGAGTTTCAATTCCAGTTGCGTTTATACTCACTTATGCGCAAATATCCTTGGGGTTGGTATGAATTCACCTATTCTACCTCTAGCTGTGGGTTAAGGCATGTATCGCTAAAACCATTATTTTCTCAAAAAAGAAAAAAAGAAAAAAATTGCATCTAAAATATATTTCAGCATTAAATAACCTATAGATGTTGGTATGTTGCTAAACAAAATCAACCAACCAATCAAACTGAGCATTTTTAATGTAGTTTTTATATTTTCTGTAAACCTCACTAATACATTTAAGAAAACTGTGATATGTTGATGCTAAGAAGAAAAAAATTCGTACCATGAATATATTTTTCTTTCTTTTTCTACTTAAGCTTGTTGCAAATAATAAGACAACAATATTTCAATTTTGTGAAAAAAGGTTCGACGTAATGCTAATTATTGTTTTTATCACCTCCAATGAAAAAAGAATATTTATTATTGTAAAAATATATATTTAAGACATTTTTTTTTTTTTTTTTTTTTCAAACATATTTGGTATCATTGTGCAAAATTTTTTAATGATGAAGTAACAACTGAAATTGTCTGCATTTGTGACTGGGCACCAGATTCACTTTAACAATAATTGCTTTAATTGATCATTGCAATTAATTACCCAAAGAATTTTTGCTCAACTGGAAATAAAAAAGAAATTTCATGATATTCTATTAAATACTTATAACTTTTAATTTCTTGCAATAAGTTATAAGTAAATAGTGAATGTATAGAGAATAGTGTACCATATAGTAATAGAGGATAGAATAGAAATGGTGATCATTTAGATGTCATGCTACTACTTACTTATACATTTACCCCATGGTCATTTTACACCTTTTAAATGCTATGCTACTTCAGGATGCAGATGACCATGACTCTCCATAGCTTCCTTTTTTTCTCTAATGTCTATGAATATTTATAACTGTTCTTGGGGAAAAATATGATGTGTCCTTCTCATAGACTGGTTGCTCTACTGATGTTAGAGAGCTGAGTGTGCCCTACTGTTTTCCTGAAAGATTTTTTAGTGTTAAGCGAATTTGAACTTTTTAATTCTATTTTTTTAAGAGAGAATTATTTTTCTATCCACATATCTGCATAAACCAACTTTAATCTTTAGCACTATGTTTGCCAAAAAAATGTTAGTCCTGTCAATACAAGTTGAATTTTGAATATGTAGCAACATCTTTCTATGGCAGCACCTAAAACAATCTTGACTGAAATTGAGAGTCAGGCTACTGCAATTTCAAATATATAGAACTAATATATAAAACATTATATTTTGAGGGATTCTATATACAGTAAAAAGGTAAGTAATATTTATAATCTGAATTTTATTTCAGAGCCTCTACAAAATTTCTTTAAAATTTTCTACGTTATTTGTAAGGTTATTTTCATTTGTTAATTGAATAATGAATTGTTGCAAATAAAATTTTGAAGCCTATACTTGGCTATTTTAGCATAATTGTAAATAGGATGTGGTGACAAGATGCAGTAAAGGATAGAAGCTTGGATTGTGGAGTTCACCATATAAGGTATATAATCCATCTCTTCTACCCACCCCGACCCAGCTAAGGGTAAATAGCAGGACAAACTGGTTCCTATAGCCTTGGATGACAACTGGTCTAGAAGAAGGAAAACTGAATTCAAAATCAGCCTGGAGAGGATTGGGTTCCGTCTACCTTGCCCAGGAGGCAAAACTTCTATCATGGCTGCAATACATGTGGTGCGCCTAAGAACCAATAGGTTACTGGTTAAGGGGTCTCATGATTGTGAAATAGGATGAACTGTTTGATTAGAGCAGAGCTTTGCACACAGTGATGTCATGTATTATTTTTTAATACATTTTAAATTTACATGTTTGAAAACAAAACTGACAAAACTTAGGCTAATATATTAGAAAAAATAACGCAAAAGTTTGTATAATAAATAATATAAAAGTTTGTTAGTATTTAATAATATCTGTTTTGTAATGTCAACAAATAATTGTCACTTTCGTAATGCTCGTTGTAGTAGAGACTTTGTAATTGAAGACACGACTATAGTAATGCTGTTGAACAATACTAGTGTCAGACACCTTTGAATATCACTCGCACTAATAGTACTTGCTTGAGAATACTCGCTTGAAAAGTAACCACTGAATAGTAACCTGTATAGTGATCAATATAGGGAAATAGTGTAGAAATAGTGAATGTATAGAGAATAGTGTACCATATAGTAATAGAGGATAGAATAGAAATGGTGATCATTTAGATGTCATGCTACTACTTACTTATACATTTACCCCATGGTCATATGATCCACAATAATGGGATCACTTGTGTTTGCTCTCTGGTGATCTGTGTTCAAACTACAGTGTCAGCAGTGACACTTTATTCCTATATAACAATCTGTTTTGTTCAAATTATTGGTCATAAATGAAGTATAATTATTAATGGAAAACAATTCATTAAATAGTTACTTTGTGAAGTAAAAAAAGAATTAAATTTAAAATCTTTCAATTTTTGTATGAAGAATAATAAAATAATGTCAAAGTAATTATTTTAATGAAGGAAAGAAATAAAGTCCATATAGACAATTGGATGGGACAAAAATTCACTAAAAAAAAAAAAAAAAAATACCCTACATAAAATCAAAAATATATCAATCACCTTAAATCAGTTGTCAATGATGATGAGGGATTTACACCTCTGTTGTAAAGACCATTGTTTTTTAATGAAGGCTTTTGGAGTCAATTGCTTATCCTTTTCATGATAAATTTCATAATAGCAATCTGAAACAACCTCTTTTCCTTCTTTCATAATTTGGATTTTAACTTTTAAAAATTTCATTTGTCTTTTCAATGTGTTCAAAAGATTCATCAAACACTCCTTGGCTTTTTCACTGGGATCAAAGTGTAGTATCTGCTTCAGGAGGATAAATTACATTTTATCTCTTAGTTGTGTCTCTGTCTGCGGACAGAGTGCAACTGAAAATATTATTGAGAGATGCCTCATCTCTGGAAACAGTTGCCCATGGCAGTACCTCGCTCATTGCACTAAAGAGGTAGGGTTAGTAAGTAATACTGATGTCATCATAGCTGATCGTTGTTGGGGCTGGGCTATTTTTGGACCTGGCCTGGGCATACACGCTTGGGATTTTCACATTAAACTGAACTTGTGTCACAATCTGCTAGCATGGAGCGACAAGAAAATACATTTAAACATTGGGTAGAAGCAGTGGTATCAGCAACTTCATCTTTACTCTCGATTTTTCCATTACAATCAATCCTATTACTTCTTAATTATCAGCATTAATCAGCTCGTTAATGTCATGATTTGAAATTTCAGAGTTCATGCAGTTAGTTCAGCTTATAAGGATGTCACTTTCATTTTGTGTGAATTTTATAAAAGGCATTCATCTCCCTCTCTAGGGGTAATTTTTTTTTTTTTAGTTGCAAAGTCACATATATAAAAGAAATAGTATGCCTTGAATGACCCTTTACACAATTGGTTGCAAGAAGGACAAAGTGCTTGTAAACAAAAATATCACTTTGATGTTACGTTGATTATGTTTAAGAAATGGTGGATGGAAGGGAGCATTATTCATCCTCAAAAGAACATTTAAAGGAATTTTGTTATTTTTGTGATATTTCTTCACTTCCAATTGAATAATATGTGGTCGTTGCCCAAACATATTCTTCTTGTACTTCCAAATGACTCAATGTTTTGATTTTTCAATTCACTTGAGAATTCTTGGGATTGCCGCTTGATAAATTAAGATTTGTATAATTTGTGCTCACTTCCTTTGTTTCCTTCAAGCAACAGGGTTGGTTAACTTATCCTTTGATGGTTTGATAGTCATTCTTGAATTGTCTTTGGTAATAAAAATTCTGGTCGGCATTCGCTTCCAGAAAAATCCAATTTCATCAACATAAAAATACAAAATGCTGTGAAATATTGATTTAATTAAACTGGTTAAGGATCTCACATTAAGCATCAACTGTAAACTTGGTAACTGTAATTTCACATCTAGAATTATTATCAAGAATTTGTGTTTGACATTGTGAATTCTCCATTATTAATTTTCTTGGCATTTAAAAATCCAAATTATTTTACCAATTTTTATGATATTCATTAATGAATAGATTAAAAGAAAAAGAATCAATTTCATTGTTGAGAACTTTGAATATTTTATAAAATTGTTAAATACTGCCGGACTTAATAGAAAATGTCAATTTGCTTCATTTTAATTGATTGGGATTTGAGATTTGTCAAAGAAAACAAGCTAACAATCTATATAAAATGGATTCAGTTGGGCAGTTGGGGTGGGGAGTTTGTGAAACCCAGGACTGATTTTGGGGAGAGAGAGGGTGTGTTCATCTCAAGTTTGATTGCTGCCGCTTAATTGTGCCGTTTGTGATTTGAAAACCTTCTTCTTTTAGCTCAAAACCTCACATGGACAATGAATTTTTATTTCATTTATTCCTTGTTTCATTGTATCTTCAATTCGTAGCAAAGATATTTGCAAAATGAACCTTATTGGTGATTAGGAAGTCCTCATTATCCAGAATTCTTGTTTCTTCACTCAGATTTGAGTCCATAATAATAATCAGTAATAAATCTTTCTCTCTCGCTTAAAGTCGGACAGTACGGCCACTAACATGCAAGGGGTGTGAAGGAATTAGGAGCAGAAACATTAGTAATGAGTAGAAAGTGAAAAGAACATTTCGAAGGACAGTAGATAGCAATTTGCTTTTCATTTAAATTTTTACAGATTCCAGTTGGTTGGAAAGCATGGAGCCGGAAGGGAGTTCCAAAAATGAGAGGTGTGAGAAAATAAACTGTTAGCATAGAAATTATGGCTACATCTAGCTATAGCTCATTTGTAAATTGATGCACTCACTGCCAGTTTAGTATTGCGCTCAAGTTCATATAGTCTAGGTACCATAGCAAAGAGCTC
>CAHIKZ030002722.1:705000-770000 GCA_903632075.3 Acanthosepion pharaonis | reverse complement strand
AAGGTTACTATCTGTACTCACACTGGAACACATCACTTCCAATATGGATGCTAGAAAGTTCAGCAAATATTTTTAAGCTTATATATATATATATATATATATATATATATATATATATAAGTGATGGATTTTATTTATTTATTAATCCTATAGATTTTATTACTTAAGCATTATTTTTAGTAGATACCTGTATTTGAGTAGATGTTCCATTTATTTATTAAACAGTATATTTATTTATTTTCATCTACCGTCCTGAATATTATATATGAATATTAGAAAAATAGCCAGCCATTTTAAGATCAGTTGCAAAGCTTTGATGTAATGTAGCAACCAAATATAAAAGGACCTTCTTACATATGTTTTAACAGATACTCTTTGATTATTCAGTTGGGAGTGAAACACTCACTGAGAGAGTTTGTGCAATATGTAACTAGTATCTTCATCATGCCTTCACGTCACATACTGGCTTTTCTTGGCAAAATATTCCATCATTGTGGTATATCAGCATTTATATATATAATATAATATTTTTTAATTTCAAAATGTTTTAAAAAGAAACTAATGGTTTATTGATGTCAAGACCAACTAATTCATTTCCAGGATAAATTACAAACAAATTCTGACATTTGTAGAAATCTTGTGGCTGAGTAATGTCTTTGAGATAAAGATTTTTAGAGCAAATATTGTCACAATTATGATAAAATTAGTTATGATGATTATGATGGCAAAAAAAATGAAATTCTACATACTCTATTGATTATTGATATAGATTCTACATTCTCTATAGATTAATCTATATACTTTTTATTATCAGAAAGTGTTTTAGGGTTGTTGAAGTAAAATTTTGTAATTAATTTAAAGCATTTTATTTTTAAATGTAGCACATAAATTGTACTAGAAGCAAATATTCCGAGAAGCCAACTTGATGCAAAATTCATGTTGCAGAAAATGATTTGCAAGATTTAAGTCTCAGGTTTTTAGCAAGTTTGTAAATTTATTGATATTTTGTAACTGTAAAAAAACATTACTAAATACTAAATATTAATAAAACTCCCTAGTCTAACCCTTGTAAATCATATTTCCCCAGAACTGATGCACATGTATTTTACATAAAGTTTTTCTGTTCAGATCTGCTTTAAATAATGATGATTTATGTAAAATATTTCTTGCAATATTTTTTCTATTTTGAGAAATAAATGAGTTTTAAAAAAAATTCAACAAATCCATAAAATATTCCTTAGATATTTTTATCATCATATATTATTTTCTTATATATTTTTAAATAAGTAAAAAAAAAACAAAGAAACAAAAAAAAACGATGAGTGTAAAGATAGTGTTTCTTTAAAGTCTTGCAGTTTTTTTTATATATATTTAAGGACTTTGCAGGCAAATAGAGTAGTCTCCCTTTATCCATGAGGACTATGATCCAAGACATCCAACAAAAACCTGAAAGTAGAGATAATTCTGAATCCTGTATAGACTGTTATAATGCGAACATACAGCAAATAAATTTTGACTTATAAATTAGACACAATAAGAGATTAATAACATTAACAAATACTAAAAAAGAATAATTACAACAATATACTATTACACCCATTATGTGATGTATAGAACATTTGTTCTTACCGTAGATCTTAGCAATCTCAACGTTTGATTATTTTTCCTTTCTGATTAAGTCAAGAACGTTCACATTTTTTTTTATCTAACCCTCAAATATTGGACATTGATATTTTATTGTAGATCAGCAGATATCATCAATTGATAATTTTAAAGTTTTTCCAAATGATACATACTTCATTTGGGATTCAAGTCTAAATGACAGATTGGCAACAGCAGGATTCATGAGGTTACTATCTGCACTCAAAGTGGAATGCATCAGTTTCAATATGGATGCCAGAGAGTTCAGTGAATTCTTCTAAGCATAAATGACCCTTGTCAATGGAAGGTATAATGTTACTAATGGAAGTTTTTTTCTAACTTTTCATCTTGAGGAGAGTCAGATGCTTGTAATCTTGCAGATATTACCAAAGAAAATTGATATTTAAATTTAGTAAATCAGCATTTATTTTACTTCCCCTTTTGTTTATTTTTATAATCGAAAAAAGTTGAAATTATCATTTTTATAGTTTTTGAGTATAAAGTGAAAATAGACATAAAAAAATGAATTTTCTTTTTTTTTTTTTCCTTTTCCCACTGCTTCAGGGTTAAAGGAATTGCTTTCTGAATTGCCAGCCTGATTACTGTTGCATTTTATAATCATTATTAAGTAAAACCTATGATTTGATTACTTTTGGGATTGACCATGGGTTATTAAAATCCCACAAAACTAAGTGGTGTATAAGCATGCTTAGGTGATCACTGTATTGACTCTTTCATCATCTACAAGTAGCATGTTAGAATTCTGCCTGTTTCTTGGGTAGTTAGCATGTATGTTATGCCTTGTCAATACATCATAAATAATAGACTATTCTGTTTTGATCACAAGGAAAGATGAAAAAGATATAGCAGCGATGCTGTTTACATTTAGTGAAAGAAAGAGAAGAGAGAGGACGTGATAATGCTCTCATCTGCTTCAGTGAAATGGAAAAACTGATCAGTTTTAAATCTTTTCCTTTGTACTCTCTTTCTTTAAATAATGACCTGCATTCATCCTGATGTTACTGTAATTTTTGGTTAAAGTTGTTAAGCTCAAATATTTAACATTTAATTTCCATGGGTATTTTGTAGTTGTGAACTCGCAGTGAGCTTATTTATTCATGAAAATATATCAGAAAATTAAAATATGAAAACTATTGAATTTTCATGGTACTACTACTACTACTACTACTGAGGGAGGCTCTGTTGAGTAATGGATAGTGGCTCTGATTAAGGAATCGGAGAGCTGAGTTTGAATTCCATTCGAATCCATTACATTCACTTATGTGCTAATACCCTTGGAAAAGGTATGAATCCTCTTCTTCTCCCCCCCCCCCAGCTATAGTTAAATAGAAGGACAGACCATGTTCTATAGCCTTGGATGGCAACTGGCCTACCGCAGAAACAAATGGCAACCTACTGCAGGAAAAAATCTGCCTTGTCAGTCATGTATTGAAAGATACATGATTGCCTAAGTGTGTCTCAGGCATGGCACATAACTGACTGCTATACACAAAACTGCAAGCAGGTCAAAGATCTTCTCTGGTATTGGTACCATGTAACATATTACTGTCTGTCTCACTCGGAGAAGAGATGACTACAGATACATTTACAGTTGAGCTGGCTAGATGTAACTGTAAATGCTAACAGTTTCTTTTCTTGAATTTCTCGCTTGTGGAACTCCCTTCCTGCTCCATACTTTCCAGCCAACTTTAATCTGCAAAAATTTAAATGCAATGTCAATCACTATGTAATGTTCTGATTTCTCTTCTTTTATTCTCATTCCTTAGCCATGTTTCTGTTTTCTAATTCTTCCACACTCAGTAATCCTTTGTGCCTTAGTGGCTTTACTGCCTTGCATGGAATTAACTCAATTAAAAAAAAAAAAACAACAAAACAAAAAAAAAAACTTTCATTGCTCTAGAAAGGTCTATCATGGAACAAAGCAATTAATATTCTCTTACAGCCTACAATAGAGACATATATTTCTCTTAAGGTGTATCATAAGTATTTTTATTTTTTAATCTCTTAAGTGTTCCTGTATATTTAGTGTTTTATATACATAGTTTCTTTTAATACTGCTCTAAAAAAGTGTTACCCCGTTTTGTGTAGTATAGTTTGATAGTGTTTAAATTCCTTCAATTTTCTGAATTTTGCAAAGTCGCTTCTGGGATTTTGATGCCTAGTTTCAAATAATGGCCCAAATTTATCAGAATTGTAACAGAGATGAATAATATTAAATTTTATCAATATATTTGTTGTTACAAATAACAGTATCATAGAGAAAAATATTAAATTGATTTTGATATTTTAAAAGGTATTTTAAATGAATTTCACCGTGTAAAAACAGAACTGAAAAAAAAAAAAATCTACAGAAGAAAAATTGCTGTTAAAATTTAAACATAACCAAACATTAAAACAATAACTGTTTAATATTTTTTTTTTGTAGCTTTTGTAATGTTTTTTTGATTTATTATTTACAGTAAATTTTTTTTTCTTTGCATTTCCTTCCCTTGTATTTGTATGTATTTATCATATATTAATATATACTTTTTTATGTTTTTATGTATTTATCATATATTAATATATACTTTTTTATGTCTTTTGTTAGAGCTATAATAAAAGTCTGTACTCTCTAAATTATTTAGAAGCTCTTCTCTCAGAAAGGAAGATGATACCAGTCACCTCATCCTGTTGGCTTACACAAAATTATAACTTTGTGATATGATTAGCAGAGGGAAGCAAAAACTTGAACAAGGAAAGATTGCCTTATATGGCTCTGAGTAGAATCTTCTTTTTCTCAGATATGTTTCTCTGTATTATGCTGCTTAAAATCTTGTAACTATCACCTGGCAAAGTTTGTACCTATAAGGTCTGAGTGATATAATTATTATTCACCTGTGTTCTAAGGTTCTATCCTTAGTCCTACTTTGTTTTTAATTTTCACTAACAACCTTTTCAATGGTATTAGCTCTCAACTTGTTATTTATACTAATGACACAGCCATTTACTCCTGTCTCAATAGTGAGTCTGATCAGTTTGATAAAGTCAAATTGGTGAATGATGTTAAAAACGACCTTCAGTCTTTTATTAACTGGGACAAAAAATGGTTTGCTAACTTTAATACCTCCAAAACTAAACTGATCTCCATTTGCCTTTCTGCCTTCCATCAACATGGCTGATGCTAACCTTGAGGAGAGTGACTCGTTGTGCCTTCTTAGGTTGACATTCTCAGCTGACATGAAGTGGAAAGACTATAATGAATCCATTGCTAGGTAAGCTGGTAAGAGAGTTGGTTCAGTGTCATGCTACATTATTTTTATCTCCAGAATCTATCTTGTATATCTATAAGCCTACCATTTGTCCATGCTTTGAATATTACTGTTGCATAGGGTCTGGTGCTCCTGCTATATATTGAGAAATCCTTGATAATATCCAAAGAAGAATCAGCAATATTATTGGTCCTCATCTGGCATCTTGGCTTCAGTCACTTTCCCACTATCATAAGGTTACCTCCCTCTGTCTTTTCTATAAATGCTTTCAAGGTAATTGTTCAGATCAGCTGTGGTAACTAGGTTTTATGAATTTAAATGCAGTACTAGACTAGTAATGAGATCTCATCAATTTACTTGGTTAGATGCACTTCTCACTTGTGGAACTCTCTTATCCTCCTGATTACTTTTCTTTTGTTCTCACTCCTTTGTAATATTTCTGTTTTTTAATTCATTCACACTCAGTAAACCCTTATGTCTTAGTGGCTTTACTGCTTTCCTTGGGTTAAATCCAATTAAAAAAAAAAAAAAATTATTATTTATAAGTCTGTGAATTTGTTTATGTACCTAATATACATATTAATCTTTTCATATCAATACCCAGGTGCTTTAATCCTATCAGCCATTATGAGATTTCAATTGTTAAATCTCTGGAGTCCTGACCGAATTATTGAAAAACCTGAATGTGATATTAGTGCAATTAAATTGATATATATATATATATATATATATATATATATATATATATATATATATAATCACTGAAAATTTATTACAAGTTGATTTTACAAGAAAATAGATTTTGCTTTCAAATGATACCAAATTTAGCTTCTGTAGTATTATGGCTTTGGAAATCTATAATTTTTACAAAATTGTAGATTTCTAGTACCTCTAGTTGTTCATGTGATGGGTATTAAAGCTGTGGATTGTAATACAGTGTTACCCAATTGCAGGCACATTCAGGCCGTTGTGTACTGTAAGCATGTAAAACTTGTGGATGTCCTTAAAAGGTTAAACAAAGTGTATCTCATGAACAAAAATCCAAAATAAGCGGGAAAAGAATAAGAAATTAGGAATTTGATATAAATAATGAAAAGTTCTCTGTAGACTAAGGGGATTACTGACTGAAAATTAGGATGAGGATTCTTTAAATTAGAAACTAATTTTTTAAACTATTTTTTGTTTCAAGGTGTTGTATTGTCCCAGTTTGTTTTATTTCCTTGCTGTCTTTTTTAGTTTATCACAATATACCAATTGGTGTAGTCTCTGGCTATCTGTTGTTTTGAAGCAGATATTTGAAGAAGGTATAGCGGCATATAAAATGTAATAATAATCAGGTGAAGAGTGTGAGGGAATTAATATCTAACACTTCTTTTAATTGTATTGTTTGCATGATTTTTTAATGATTTGTAGTAATCATTTTGGTTTATTTGGCTAAGGTTACAAATATTTCAAGCAGTTCAGGATTTTTTAAAAATTTTGACTTATAAATCTGCATAAATACTGAAACTTGACAGACTTCATTGTAAACAAGATCATTTTTTTTAAAGAGTAGTTCATGTAAACAAAATAATTACAAGAAAAAAAAAACAATTTAACTTCAAATCATGTCTTCAGCAGGGCATTTGAATCTGGATGCAAGGTTACTAAAGTTACTAAATGTTTAATTTTGCTACTTGTGACTTTTTGGGGAAAACTTTTAAAATTAGTTGGGCTGCTAATGTGGAGAAAGCCAAATACCAAATTTAGTCATGCTGAGCATAGGCATACAGGAGGAAATTTTATTGGGTGGGCTGCTGACATAATTTGCTCTGTGAATTTTCAAAATTGCCTTGAAAATAACCAGTTTTTACCCTGAAAATATACAAGCCTTTTGCTACAAAAAATCCTCCCCACCCTACTAAGCTTACAGCCACATCATGTTGAAACACCATGATTACTGAAGTTAAGCAACATCGAGCCTGGTCAGTATCTTGATGGATGGAATACCAGGTGCTGTAAGGTTGGGTGAGTGGATGATATCATGAACAATGGCTTGGAATTGTTAATTGGAAAGCTGAGTTCCAATTCCCATTGGCTTTGTTATATTCACTTACACACAAATACCCTTGGTAAAAGTATGAATCCACCTCTTCTACCCCCCCAACTATGGGTTAATTAGTAATACTTGTCCCACTAAACCATTATTGTCTGAAAAAAAATTCTTAAGTCTAGAAATATTTTCTGGCTGTAAATAACCTGCAGTGGGTTGATAAACTGTAAAAAATGGATGAATCACCCCTGTCTCACTCCTTGTACGCCTATGATGCAGGAGTTTCAAATCTAGTATGGTTCACTATTTAGTGTCCAACCCTATGTATTTTTTTATTAAATGTTCACCCAGTATAAGACTCAAGAGCCAGTCAAGGTAGAGGATTACTAAATGAAGTTGTAGTAAGTGTAGATTATGAGAATATATAAGATAGTTAATGGTTGACCCTTGACTTGACAAGGTTGTGAGAAAGTGATATCCCCAGATCATGAAGTGTTCTTAACTGGGCTAGTTGTTGATGGTATTACATTGGTAGCTTTCTGATTTCGAGAGGTGAGTCTGATTTGATTATGCCTGAATACTTTACAGTGTGTATTTCATGGAGATTTGTTTTATGACAATCTACTGACTGCAGCAAGTTAACCTAAATATTATTAGAAATTCTGCTACGACAACTAACAGCAGCAATAATGATAAAAGTAATAATGCCATTTGCCTGGAAAGAAAAGTAAGAAGCTAATTTTATTTATATCGTAATCAATACAAATGCAACATGAGAATGTAATCCATTTTCTCATGTCAACTTTCGTATAAGATTGTGGTTCACTCCAGTGCACCTATCTCTCATGTACTTAGAAACATATTTTAGGACAGCTTGAGAATTAATATCACGTACACCCACACAAATACATGCGTGCGTAAATTACACATACACATGTAAAACTATATCTGCACTAGATGTACCAGCATGCATATGCATGCATATTGTTGCTCTGTATATATATACACACAGCTGTGCAGTGAGGGAGGTGCAAGAGAATTTAGGAGGAAAAGTCAGCGAGGGGGGAAAGTAGTTGCAATTTTCACTCTGATTATTTGTAGTTTAAAAGCTTTCAGAACAACTACATATCTGCTCTTATTTCAGGAAAGAGAGTAGGTGTCATTTTTATTCTCCATCATGGAACTGCTTCGGTGAATGTGCGGGTGAGCCTTGCAATTGCGTTGTTTTCATGCAAAGAAGTGTTCATGCCCTGCACTCTTTTTCCCATGTTGGAAGAATACAGTTCTTCCCTTTCGTCTGTCAGAGAGAGAGAGAAAAAAAGAAACCAAAAAAAAAAAAAACAGAAAACAAAACCAAATTCCATTTGCTTGATGATTGCAAAGATTCATCCATCTTCACTGTCATTTTATCTTCAACTTTGCTTGCCGTCTGCTACTCTACTCCAATGCAAGTGTCAGAAATGTGACCACTTTCTCATAATTTGATATACTGATATGAGGTCTGTATGAAAAGCATCTAACCGTTTAATATTAACAAAAAAATAGCCGGCTTAACGTAATGGAGCTTTAGTTCTGTTCTGAGTACCCTTCTTTGACTTTGTCTCTCAGTGTCTTTTCCACCTCTTCAAAAAGGTCTTCAAAATGGTCTTTTGGGATTACCATCAGCTACATCATCATGTTCTTCTTAATTGTGAAATCCACCACCTTACAATGGGGGTTTTAGATTTAAAAATAGAAGTTTAATGGAAGCAAATTTGGATAGGGTGGGGATGCTGAGATACCACAATGGTGCAATATTTTGCCAAGAAAAGCTAGCATCTGATGTAAAGGCATGATGAAGATACCAGTTACATATTGCACAAACTCTCTCAGTGGGTGTTTCACTCCCAACTCAATGAGCCGATTAAACGGTATCTGTTAAAACATATACAAGAAGGTCCTCTATATTTGGTTGCTACATTACATCAAAGCTTTTGTTATAGTGGAACACACCTATTCTATAGTTAACAGACTCTCCCACCTATAATAAGTAGGAGTAGTAAGAGTAACGAGTCAGTCGCTCAGTGGTTCAGTCAGTCAGTTGATGCCGGACGACCGTGAGTTGGATACTAAAGTATCAGCGACTACAACTAGATTTTCTCTGCGTCATACCTATTATATGAAGTTCCTAACGTTTTGTATGTCGAACCTATTTTAGGACTGACTTAGTACAAATACCAGCCTCCACTGTAAAATCACTCCATAACAGCTTTGCAACTGATCTTAAAATGGCTGGTTATTTTTCTAATATTCAGGCCAGTAGATGAAAATAAATAAATATACTGTTTAATAAATAAATGAAGCATCTACTCAAATACAGGTATCTACTAAAAATAATGCTTAAGTAATAAAATCTGTAGGATTAATAAAAAAAAAATCCATCACTATATATATATATATATATATATATATATATATATATATATAGTGGGGGTGAAACAAATATTTGTACACATAAAAATTTCTAATTTATTGTATTTCCAACTAATGAATAAACATACTTTTCATATAATTAACTGTACACAGATGCATAAGTAAATATGTACAGAAAATAGAAAAAAAAATGATTTAATAGAAATAAATCCCATTTATCCATCATTTTAATGGATGAAAAAAGTATTTGTAGAATGCAAATTTCAGATTTTAAAACATTTAAATTGCTTTAATACTCTATATTATTCAGGTGGATTATTCTAGAATGTTCCAATAATGTTATCAATAGTTATTTTTGCCCTAAAAACTACAAATGAAATATTCTGTAATTGGTATTTGTGTGCAAGAAGGTTATCAGCATGGCAAGAGGTAAAGAACTGACAAATTCGCAAAAAGAACTGATTGTTAATCTCTGGAAAGAAGGTAGAAGTTACAGCAAAATCTCAGACAACCTGAATATTCCATTTACTATCATTAGTTCATTCATTGCAAGGTATAAAATACTCAAAACTGTTAAAAACCAAGTCAGAACAGGTGCTCCACAGAAGAATTCTCCAAGATCTTTGAGGAAATTAATGCGTCAAATTAAACAAAATCCAATGGTTACTTACCAAGAGTTGCAGGATGATTTGTTTTTATTAGGATTTTGTGTCACTAAATGGACAATAAGCAATTCAATTCCTAGGAACAGTCTAAAGTCACGCTCCATTTGGAAAACTCAACTCCTATTAAAAAGATACTAAGATGCTAGGTTGAAATTCATTCATGAACATAAGGATAAGAAAAAATCATATTGGTAAAGAGTATTATGGACAGATGAAACTAAAATTGAGTTGTTTGGGTGTAATTCTAGAAATCATGAATGGAGGAAAGATGGCGATTCCTTCAAACAAAAGAACATAGTTCCAACTGTGAAATTTTGGTGTTGGCAGCATCATGGTTTTGGGGATGTTTTCTTGCAAAAGGTACTGGCAATATATCAGTAATAGATGGTAGAATGAATGGTGCAGCATATCAAAATATTTTGAAAGCAAATTTAATGATTTTGGCTGAAAATCTTGAACATACTCTTGATTGGATCTTCCAACAAGATCCTAAGCACACTGCAAAATCTATGAAGAAATGTCTTGCTGAAAATAATGTAAATATCTTGAAATGGGCAAATCAGTTCCCAGATTTAAACCCAATCAAGAATCTGTGGTATTATTTGAAAATTCAAATCCACTCAAGAGCTCCAACAAACATTCCGGATCTGAAGACCATATGCAAAGAAGAATGGAACAAAATACCAACTAAAATTTATAAAACATTAATTGCGAACTACAAGAGAAGGTTGGTTGCTGTAGACATGAATAATGGCTATTCTACAAATTATTAAATGAAGATTATGCATTCTTTTTTGTATTGTACAAATACTTTTTTCACCCATTAAAATGGATAAATGGGATTTATTTCTATTAAATCAAATTTTTTTCTGTTTTCTATGCATATTTAATTATTATGCATCTGTTACTTATATGAAAAGTATGTTTATCCATTAGTTAGAAATACAAGAAATTAAAAAATTTGTATATGCACAAATATTTGTTTCCACTTCACTGTGTGTGTGTGTGTGTGTGTGTATAATTAATAAAAATATAAATTTTGTCACTTAGCTGATTGATGTTACCTTCAGCATTCCGACTCCAGAGTTTTGTAGATGGGCCTTCTATTAATCACTCCGTTCACTCATTGGGGAGTGGATATCAGAAATTCTCTCTCTCACATATGTATATGTGACAAAAATATAGTTTTAAGGTATGTTTATGAAAAAGGAGGTAAATATCAGGAATATTGTGTGTGTGTAAATATAAAATTGGACCCTGGGATTAAAATCAAATGGCAACATATCATTAAATAAAGAACAATTAGGAATACACATGCAAAATTTATGAATTTAATGTTTTGCTTTTATTTTAGTTTCATCAGAAATTTTGGAGAAATGAATTGTTTGTTTCCTTACTTAATTATTCTGTTAGATTTCAGCTATATTTTTTCAATTTATTTAGAACGTTTGCTTTTTGAATATGTGACTGGGTTCAGATCTCACCATGTTCGATTTGTCAGGAAGGTCATTTCTTGATGTTAGCAATCCCAGCATGTGACACCTTTGGAAAGTGCCTGAAAACCGTACCATGGGTTGACCCAAGCCTTGTGAGTGAAATTGGGTAGACTGAACTTTTAAGGAGCTGTCAATGGTTGTGCTAACACAAAGTCACAATTCATCATGATCAAAGGTCTGAGCATGCTGGACTTATTCAAGCCATTGATCATGCTAGATAACACGCACTCTTTTTTAGAAACTGTAACTAAGGCATAGTTGCAATATAAACCACATGTCGGCTCTGTGGGTGTTAAATACTGATGTACCTGAGCAAGCGTCTACAACAGGGACTTGCATCCTCCGATATGAGTGGCCAGCCATCTTTTTATATATATATATATATATATATATATATACACACACACACAGACATGACAGAATTGAATAGACGCTCAGAGAAACCGTTTATTTTATTAAACAAGTAATTTATACAAATGAAGTAATTATAAATGGTCCTAAATTTAATAACTAATACTCGGTTGACATCCCTTTTTTCTTTTTTTAATGCAAGAACCCTTCTAAGCATGCTAGCGATGAGTTCACAAATATCATCTTGAGGGATTTCTTGCAATGTTTGACGCAATAATCCTAAAAGTTCGGGCTTAGAAGATGGCTTCTTGTTTTTTGCAGAGTTTTCGATCTAATATGCCCTAAAGGTGTTCAATAGGGTTAATATCCGGGGACTGACTTGGCCATGGAAGTTTATTGATCCCATTTTGTCTCAACCAATGTTGCGTTGCTTGAGCAGTGTGACATGGAGCTCCATCTTCCATAAATAGGGAGTCAACTTTGCTCATTCTATGACTTGAGAATATTGGAAGGAGCCCTTTCTTTAATATAGAAACATATTTAGTTGAATTAATGTTTCCTTCACACTCCACAAGCTCTGAGCAACCATCACTCCAAATTGCATCCCATACCATTACTGAAAGGCCCCCTGTTTCACCGTTGGCTGCAGTCTTTTTAAATTAAACTCTTGACTACAAAGTCTCCATGCCCATACTCTTCCACTGTTGGAAAATAATGCAAATCTTGACTCATCAGAGAAAATGACAGTGGTCCAAAAGGTCACAGGTCTCTCCACCATCTCATGAGCCCAATCCTTTCTGCATTTGATATTGCCTGGACGGAGAAGTGGTTTCCTTCTCACAGCTCTGCCATAGTAGCCCAGCTTGTGAAGATACCTGACAGCTGTTCTGGGACTGACATCAACTTGTGTTGCTATGTCAGAGGCCTTACAACGTGGATCCTGTTCAACATTTCTTTTTTTACAAAGGCGCATGGTTCTTTCAGAGGGCCCAGGGCGGCCTGGATGAGGTTTTGTGCACTTCTTGCCCTCTCTGGTGAATTGTACGATCACTCTATTAACAGTAGAAAGTGGTATTGAAAGATTTTCAGATATTTTTCTTTGACTAAGACCACCTTCATGTTGGCCCACGATACGTCCTCGCTGAAATTCGGATAGGTCTGATGCTCCTTTGGTTCATGGCATCTTCCAGTATTGTTATCTGCAATTTTAATCAAATAATCTAAGTTAATTTATCTTGGTTATTAAAAAAAATCAGAAATAAAATTTATCTTGGTGTCTATTCATTTCTGTCATGTCTGTGTGTGTGTGTATGTATATATATCTCACACACACATACATACATGCTGTATCGTTTTCTTTTATTGACTGCTCGTATTTATAGGAGAATGATTTTCCCAGGTACTCCTTTATATGTTCTTTTCTGCATCAGTTGTCATGGTATGCCAGTGAGAAGACCTTTTGTCAAAATCTGTGCAATATTATTGTTTTATGTTCAAGGTTGATATTAGTCTTTTTTTTGTTGCTTCTATCTTGGCAGGTAAAGTAGTAATAGGATAATGGTTTTCTCAGATGTTTCTTCGTTTGCCATCTTCATCATCAGTCATCATGGCATTCCATTATTGGGGCATTTTTGTCAAGATATCTGGCATTAAGACCACCACACAAGAAGGTGTCGATTCCTACCTTTCCCAAGAATATTCATACAAAGTGAATCACAGATGAAATTTAAATTTGTTTTTGGTTGCGGTAACTGTTTGGGAATTGAAGTTCGAGTCATAAGTAATTTCTGTTTTGGGGAACCAATTGTAACAATGAATAACTACTACACCAGCAGACATTAGCTTTTGGCTGTGATTAAATGAAAATATTGTTCTCCTCTATGACTATGCAATGCCACATGCAACAAAAAGAGCATGGGGGAAAAAAAAAAATTAAGAACACCTGACATTGCACCATCCGATTGTTTCCATTTTTGATCTCTGAAAAATTCTTTAATTATGAAAATTTTCTTTAATGACAGTCAGATTCAAGAGTTTGTCAAAAAACATTTTCACATCAAAACAAGTGGAACATTACTCTAAACTTATTTGTTTTAATTGTTAAGTCATTGCAAACAATGGTGAATATAGAATTGAATAAAATGTAATTGTACTTTTTTTGAGAATAAAATTGATAAAGAAAAATAAATTAACCTAATAGCTACCATATTTTCAAATACTGATTATTATTTTTTAAGGCAGGCATAAGGTTCCAATTTTGCTTCCTTTGCAGTTATACATTTATGTACTTGTAAAATCATGTTGCAGGTTTTCTTGGGGACTACAATGTTAACATCTTTGCCTTTGACATCTGGAATTAATGTTCAAATCCAAATAAAACTAAGTTGTTCTTAGATTCGAATTTTCAAAGCAGACAAATTGAAACTATACAATCTGCTTACTCCTCAATCGAGAGTACATTTACATACTTTTAAAATCTACCATAATGACATTTTTGAGGAGTCTTATTACATCTTTGTCTTATATTTATTTATATTTATAAATGTTTAAAGTGATACAAATCTGTCAGATTAATAAAAATCCATGCTAAAAAATTCTCTTAATTTTGTATCCAAATGTAAACAATGTGCAAATATGAAAAAAAACTTTGAGAAGTCTATGACAGGAGAAATTTAACTTGAAAAGCATGAAATTGACTTCACCTGGCCATCTGTTTTTTTGTGGCCAAGCACACCTGGCTAAACAATGGCTCTCTTTTTTTCTGTCTTAGTGATGCGTGTTCAATTTCTGCCGAAAGGTGCAAATTTTTCTTTAATAAGATTTTTCAAATATTCAGACCAGTAGGTGAAAATAAATATTCTGTTTAATAAATAAACGGAGCACCTACTCAAATATGAGTATCCACTAAAAATAAACATTTAAAGTGATACGAATCTGTTGGATTAATAAAGATCCATTCTAAAATATTCTATTTATATAAATAGTAACAAAAGTACAAGTTTGTAGATTGACTGAGTATTCCATGTCACTGTTAATGTCAGAATACTCTTACTGTAATTTCTCATGGTTTCTTTTGCTGCTTCTTAATTCATCTTTTTCTATCTGTTTGCCTATTCATTTCATCTGATTTGGAGCCAGACAATTTTAAACATGGTTTAATATCTATTCATTAACTATCTCTTGTACATTTTAAACACCTTTAATACAATTTTTTTATAATTTTTATTTTAATTTAATTCTATATTTCCCTTAATACTTAATATTATCACAAATACGTATTCACTCTTTCCTTGGATATATGCAGTTTATTTTCTTACCACTTCTCTCTTTTTATTTTTTGTATTTATTTACACTATTTTAACATTTTCCTGCATGGAAATTTCATTAATAGTTCAGATATTTATTTTATTCCTACATATTTATCTTTAACGTTTTTCTAAAACTTTCAAATTAATCTGAGCCTTTCTAGTAGCAATTATAAAATTTTTTTCTTTAATTTTTCTGTTTTGAAAACTTTTTTAAATGAATGAAACCTCAAATGTAATGTCAATCGACATCTCCAGTTACCTTGATCTATCCACTATCCTTCTCCTCATCCTTTCTTCTATCACTCCTATCTGCTCTCGCTCCAAATCTTCTGCAACCCCCTGCATCCTAGTGGCTTCACGCCTTGCTCGGGGTGTAATGTTTAAAAAAAAAAGAAAAAAAAAAAAATGGTACATGGCCTGAAGTTGCTTTATTGAAAGTTTGATCTTTTGAGAGTTTATTCTTCATTTTCAATTTTATAGTAATTCTTGATGCTCTTGTCACCATCTTCAAAGCAACTCATGGCAACTTCTTGCTATTGAGGAAACTGATAAAAAGCTCTTTGCCTTTGATATTGTTTGATTTCACTCAATAATGCACATTGCTTGCTACTGGCTAGGCATATGTGTTTTTTGTGAGACAGCAAAGTGCATTCTTTGGTAAAATAATTTTCACTTTGACATCTTGCTCAGTGTGCTGTATCTTGTGCAGGTTTATCTTTTTCTGTTCTGGATGCAAACCTTCTTTTGCATCTTGATACTTTGCTTAGAAAGCAAAATGCAATTGAGAAATAACACCCTGTGAAAGAGGGGAAAAAAAAACAACTTTCAGCTTGATTAGATAGAAAAGTTAAAGAATGGAAGAAATTTTTTTTTTTTTTTTTAAATGTTTGTAGAAAACATTCATTACTCACAACATTTGTCAGAATTGAAAAATATTAAATTTTTATTATTAAAGTGGAGTCTTGTTCATACTATAAAGCATCAAATCAATCCCTGCCATCTTAAAGAGTTATCTGTACTTTGTTTTTATTTACAAATGTCAAGCTTGAAAGTGTGCTTACATTACTGATAACTGTGTACTAAAATTGGGAAAAAGATATTAAATGTCCATAGAGAAAGGTCTAGTGAATGCTAATCTACAAAAATGACCACTCCCACCATCACCAAAAAAAAAAAGAATTCTCTGGTTTTTATGAGTAGACCATTTGATTAATTAGGTCCAGTGTGAACAATGAAATTATTGATAAAATTTATGGGTTTGCCATGTTGGTTTAAATAACTGCAGATTTTGTAGTTCGATAGTTGGTTTGGTTTGTTTTTGTTTAGCAGCATACTTCAACATGGTGTAATGGTTAGTAAGCTTGTCTTGCTAGAACAATTACAACTAATTACATCTAAGCCAATCTTAGAAAATCACTATCAACACCACTATGGGTTATTTAATGCTGAAATCTGAATATGAAACCTCAAATTTTGTAATTAAATCAACATTATTTCATGATTAGATTTTAATTACTCAGCTGCATTTTTTAAAACCAAATAATATTCTAAAATCAAATGATGAGTGTAAACTTGTTTCCCCCTTACAAGAAGTTAGATTAATCATAGCAAGTTCTTTTCTTTAAATATTTTTTGACAATGTATGGCATGTCTTCAATTTTACTACAAAAATGTATTGGTCATTATTTAAAAAAAAAAAAAAAAAAATGTATTGTTGGTAATTTTTTTTTATGAAAATTTATTTCTAGTTTCCAATCATTTTGATTTTTGTTTTGGGGTCACTATTTGCCTATAGCGAGGACCTTAACACGTGGTTCCAGACTCCTCAAAACTGCCAATCTCCCAATCACAGGCCTTGCTGCCAGATGTAGTTTACCATCATACCCAGGACTATTGAGCCCAAATAAATAATGAGATTTGAAATACCTCAAGGTAAATAGATGGCCAAACTTTCCTCTGATTAGTAACATGACTCTTCTTGCCATCGTCACTTAAATTGAGCTTTGTGCTAAAGTAAACTAAACATGGTAACTATCCATTGGCCAGATAGTTTTTGTGCAGCTATCTTGTTATATAGTGTGTGATTGTTACAGATATAAGTATATATTTATAACTTTGGCATTTTATGAATGTGTGTATAGCACAGCAGTTATTGGCCTGAAAATGTGAATTGGTGTGATGGTTTCCAAATCCTGGAAAAATATTTTGCATTGTCTTTAGCACTAATGATTTTGGGGAAGGATTGAATCCATCTCTTCTCCCACCTATGGGTTAAATAGCAAATCTGACTGGGCTTTAAATTGGAGCCAACACAATATATTAACTAAAATAATAATTTATTCATATTAATATGGTCTCTTTGATCTTCTAAAACATTAATCAGATTTGAAAATTGGGATTTTCTATTGTTTTGACTTTAACATTGCTTGCAGCAGTTTTTATTGTTTCTGAGAGATCATCATTGTTTGAACTCTGTCCCTCCCATTCTCATTTGATAGACCAAATTTTGTCTATTGAATATATGGAGATATTGGTAATGGAACCCATTAATTTTGTCTTTGAAACCTTTTGTCAATTTTATAGAATGTGAAGAAGAATTGTGTTGCATGGGTCTAAATTTTAGCTTTGTGCTTTTGGAATTAATAAACTTTTCGACAATTTCTACATTCATTAAGTTTGAAAAAGAAAAACTTGTTTGCATACAAGAAAAATATAATAAAAACATTAACAAAAGTACCATGTCCATTTTGTTTAACAAAAAAAAAAGACATACTTCCCTTCTTCAGTCAATTTGAGGTGTTAACATTTTCTGTTGATAAAGCTGAATGCTTTGTCTGTAAATTCTCCTTAAACTCTAAACTCAGCTGGAGTATCCCTACCTAACTTCCCACTTAGAACTGAGTCTCTGTTGAGTGATATGCATATATCCCCTTCTATGGTTTCTGTTATCATCTGTAACCTAGATCCCCACAAAGCATGAGGACCAGATGGTATTCCTATAATAGACATTAAGAAGTGTGTTCACGAACTGGCTTCTGTTCTCTCTAAACTGTATAATAAATGTCTTGCTGCCTCCTGCTTTCCTGGGAGTCATCATCTGTTGTTCCAGTTTTTAAGAACTCTTGGTGAACTGTCCAGCTTTTTCAACTATCAGACTATTAGCTTTCTATCTCTTTTTTGGGAAATTCTGAGAGGCCCTAATCAATGCCGAATTGGTTCATCATCTCAGGGCCTTTTTTCAGAGAACCAATATGTCTTTCATTTCTCCAGGTCAACTGCTAATGTTCTGACGGTAATTGCGGAAAGAGTCTATCATTCTTTAGTGGTGAAGGACATTTTGAAAGCCTTTCACAAGCTTCGTATCAAATCATGAAATGGGGGTTATCCTGAAGGGCCACTTTGTCTAGATTCTTTTTATACTAATGCAGTGTCCCCCAGGGCTCTGTACTTGTTCCTACTCTGTTTTTAATTTTTATTAATGACCTTCCTGATGACATCAGCTCTCAACATGGTATCTACACTGATGACACAACCATTTACTCCTGACTCAATAGCAAGGCAGATCAGTCCAACAAGGTCAAAATGGTGGCCAATGTCCAAAACAGCCTCATGTCCATTGTTAACTGGGACAAAAATGGTTTGTTAATTCCAACACCTCCAAAACTAAACTTCTCTCTATTAATCATCTGAGAGACCTCTCTCTGCCTTCCATCAGCATGACTGATGCTAACCTTCAGGAAAGTGACTTATTGTGCCTTCTCTGGCTAACATTTTTGGCTGAGACAAGTGGAAGGACTATATTAAATCCTTTTTTAGGTCATCTGCTAAGAAAGTTACTTCACTGTGTCGTGTGAGACTATTTTCCTCTTCAGTATCTGTCTACATTACTATTCGTCTATACTTAGAATATTGCTGCCATATATGAGTCTAGAGCCCTTGCTATTTACCTTGAGCTCCCTGATGAAATCTAAAGAAGAATCATTAATATTATTGGTCCTGATCTGGCAGCTTGGCTTCAGTCACTTTCCCACTACCGTAAGATTGTTTCTATGTGCCTTTTCTATAAATACTTTTATAGTAATTGTTCAGATGAGCACTTTACTATGGTACCTAGATTTTTTTAATTTAAGCACATTACTAGACTGGCATCAAAATCACATAAGTTTACAGTTGAGCTGCCTGGATGTAACTGTAAATCCTATGCTAACAGTTTTTTTTCTTGTGGAACTCTTTTCGAGCTTCATGCTTTAATCTTCAAAAAATAAGATGCAATCTCACTTGCTATCTGCTGTCTTCCTGATTACTCTTTTCTCTTCCTCCTCATTATTAATGTTTCTGTTCTTAGTTCTGTAACCTCTTGTGTCTTAGTGGCTTTACTGCCTTCCATGGGGTGATACAGATTTTAAAAACAGAGAAAATAAAAAATATATATGCATACAAGGTTTGTCTGAAAATTAACGGGACTGTGTGAGCTATACACAAAAGTAGGATAAGCAGATTGTTTTATAATCTAACATGATATCTTGGGAATATATAACTGTAATCTTAGCATTTTGCAACCAATGCATTTTTTTTCACAACTTTTGTGGCAGGATAAATCATGGCTGCTTCACCATGACAATGTACTGGCTCGCAACACCCTGAGTATCTAGCAGTTCTTGCATGAGAAGAACCTTGCCATGCTGGAACAACTGCCCCATTAATGTGATCTTGCCTTGTGTGACTTTTTTCTTTTCCCCAAGATGAAGGGAATCATCAAGGAGACCAATTTTGAAGGTGTAAAGGTCATCAAGAGGGCCATAATGATGGAGTTGAGGACCATCAAAGAAGAATCCTTCCAGCACTGCATAGAAGCATGGCAAAGAAGGATGGAAATGGGTATTAAGCCCAAGGGAGATTACTTTTAAGGGGAAACCATATAGTTTGTTGTTTGGAATTGAAATAACTTGTTTATGATGCCAGTTCCATTACTTTTCAAACAGATCTTGTTTGTTTGTTGGTGTGTGTATATATATATATATATATATACACACACTTTATTTTAGGATATTACATCAAAAAACGTAAAAATTGCTACACAATTGAAGTCATGTTTTGATGTGTATCAACACATCTCATCAGGCGATTGTAAATTACTGGCAAGTCAATGATTTATTCAGACTTAAAAGCAAAATACAGCCTTTTTTTTTTTTTTTTTACAAAAAAAGAAAAAGGAGGTATAAGGTTTGTGGGCTTTACTCGGATCAACCAATCAAATATGACCTACGTTAAATTTAAACTAAGGGAAGAAGCAAAATTTATTTTTCATAAATTGTTCATGAGCCGTAGATTTGAAATCAATGGCAGCAACAGACATTAAACAGGAGCAGATGTAAATGGATACATATTATACATTAAACAATGTCATTTCCTAAGAAAAAAAGAAGTGGTAATCTAGCAAAAAGTTGGACAATTTATATAACTTGTGAGTTTCCTACATAAAAAAAAAAAAGAAACATTTTTATAGTTGATAAATAGCTTCTTTAAGAAACCAGTAAATAATTTAAATATACCAACTTACTTGGCAAATTAATATGCAACTGTTTATATAAGATGTTAATAATAATAACCAATCAATGCAAAATGTCAAAATACGTATCGGTATTTTGACATTTTGCATTGATTGGTACAAGATCTTAATAACATTACCAGGAGATTAATACAAAATTATATTAAACCCAAATTAATCTTACCAACAGAAAGATAAACCATATATGGTGCAACAAAAATCTAAGAAAAAGCATTATCAAACTCCAAGACTAACTGAATTGTAAGGTAAAAGGTAGATTGTGTTTACAATTTACTGTCAGATCTATGGTTTGATAAAGCATTCTTATCAAAGAACCTGATAATTTGCAATTTTTCATGTAAACACAGAAAACAGGGTTCATATAAGGGTCTACATGTCCTTGCCATTTTAAAAATTTTCCATTTCACCTTAGTTTTATTATCATCTTTCTAACTTCAAAAAATATTTAGAAAGTCATGTATTATTTCTATAAGTATTATTAGTAAAGGACATATATATAATGTGTGTTTCATGCATACAGTCATCAGGTAGCCACATGGATTGTATAAACTTGTTTGCTGTTGTGCCAACTTCAAATTCCCACCAGTGTAAACCCAAAATGTAAAATCCTGGGTAGTTAACACATTGACTGAACTCACCGAAAGCCTGATTGTTTTAAGCCCATGATTCATCTGTCACACGAAAAAAAGCAGTCGAAACTCCCAAAAGAAACAAGTCCTTGTTCATAAAAGGTGCTCTACAGCTTAGATGAATCTATGCAGGAGCTGTTTACTTTATAAGTGATTTAGAAAATGGACATTCAAGAGACAAAAAGGCAGAGTAGATATTATTTGTAAAACAGATGATTCCTTTGGCTGGCTACCACTTAGTTTCATGCACAGGTTTTTACACAATCTTCAGGTTTTAAGGGTCACAGAACTACATATTTGACTCCCAAAGTATATGATGTTTATTGAATTCTAAGTTATTTAGCAAACTTAATTTTGACTGGTACAAAGCTGCAACTTTAAGATGCCCACTCAGTATTGTCATAATCATTCTAGTGGCTAACATGCTAAGTATTGCTCTATGGCAAGGCACTTGATCTTTATTAAGCTTAGCTTAGTATAAGACAAAAGGTATAGGGCACCCAGTGAGGATCAATGTTAGAACAGTTGGCAATAAAACTAGCTTGTTAACCACTACTCCAAAGTAAAATATTTAAAATCAATGCTAGATGGTACATTCCAGAAGAATATGAAAAAATATTACTCATATCTTATAGAAGTGACTGTCGAGTGCTGAAGGCAAAATTCTTATTGATACAGCATTTATACTGAATTATTGTGGTTTCAGCAAAAATACTTTTACTCAAGTATTTTATATCATTTAGAATATAACACAATTTTTGTTTTTGTTAAATGGTGAATATTTTTAATGTTTGAAGGTAAAAGTTATCACCTATCCCTTCCCATAATGCATGGATTTCAACCCAAGAATACCTTCTGTTTTGTCTCTGTGGGATTTCTCTCTCTTTTTCAAATCCAGAATGAGTTTTCTGAGTTGCTGTACCTTCATAAACACCATTAGATTCATCCAACTGCACTGTCCTCAGATTGACATCCAAACACTCTGAAATATTTGTATTGGAGCTTCTGGCATGAATGCCAAGGACTACAGCATGCCATTTACAAAATTTCTGGTGGAGTGAATTGCGTCATGGTGGCTCTTTTCCCAGAGAGAGTGCACAACTGACCCTACTATACTGTGCTGTTGAAAAAATAACAAACAAACAATTCACATGCATGCAATTTTTTTTTTTTTTAAATGACGACAATTTACCAATCGCACACTGTGTGTCTATGTGCGTGCGCGCATGTGTACACACACACACACACACACACACATATATATATATATATATATATATATATAAAAAAAAATGGTGGCTGCCCGCTCACTGCATAGGGATAGCAACCAAACAGGCTGTTGTAGATGAGGTGGTCCTCTTTCTCACCAATCTCCAGAGATTCAATGGTACTTGTAGGATTAGTCATTCATAATTTGCTTCACAGATAGCCTTGATCCAGTTACAAGAACCACTCAAGGTAATTGGAAAAGACTGCTTGTGCTGTATACGATTTGCATATTCTGATAGTAAGACACAGGCAGGGTTATTAATGCCTGAATCGCATAATGCTGATATGACCTCTGCCATTGATGACAGTACTGGGGGGGGGGCATCCAAGCAGTCTTCTCCTTTAAGAACTAAACAGGTTCAGTGATGCTTAATTTCAATTATAGAGTGAGAACTTTGTACATTTGATGTGATTTGATCATAAGAATATATATAGTTTAAAATTTGCCATATTTATTAGTGGAAAAATAGTGCTCTATATTGGGGATAAAGATGTAGACATGTTCTGATAATTGCTTAAGGCATGAAACTATCAGTTACCATGCACTAATGGCGTAATTGCAAGACTACTCTGCACATCTGACTTGGTGATTATGGTTATGAGTTGTGCAGAACCAAGCACACTTTTTAGGAGAACTGAAACAGAAAACTGATGCACAATACCAGAAAATCTCAAAAGAACTCTCCCCAGGGTTGTCCTAGACTGGCTGCCAACCAAAATTAAAGAGTCCAATCTACCCTGCTATTATACCTTTTGCCAGGGTATTTGTATGGAACTAGATGTAACAAATTCAAATGGAATTCAAACTTGGCTCATTGATTTCTTGTTTTAAACTACTAGACTGATTAGAAGATTGGAAATTTTGAAGAACATGGAACCATCTCTTAATTGCTGTTGTTTCCAAGTTCACCCTGACTCTGGGTGGTAGCACCTGTTAGGGCTCCACCTATAGGCAAATATTGAACCTCAAATAAAAATGAAACACTAAGAAAGTATAAAAATACATTTTTATAGTAAAACTATTAACAATACATATTTATAGTAAAATTACCAATAATCCATTGTATAGCAAAATGACCAGCAATACATTTTATCTGTAGTTGATGGCATATTATTGCATTCCAAATATATTTAGTTGAAACCATAAAATTGTGTTCAAAATATTTAGATTTTCATATTAAATAACCCACAGGGCTGTTGATATGCTATTAAACAAAATCCACCAACCAACTAAACCACTAAGCATTATATCACCTGCACATTTTACACATATCTATCTATCTATCTCTCTCTCTCTCTCTCAGTATGTTCCTTCCTTCCTATCTTTCTATATAAAACTGGACACTGAGGTCAACATTAAGTGGTGACCGTCTTGTATGCATTCTTTAGGCCTGTAGATTGTGTTCAAGCATGAAAAAGACTGTTGCTGCTTTTGATCTCAATGTCTACTTTTATACTTACATATGCTCTATCTCTGATATTGAACACTTTTACCCATAAATATTTTACCTTTAAAACTATATTTTTAACATGTATAATCCTGTCCACCTTGACAATACATGAAAATAGTTATTAACAATACCAATATACTACACCATGAAAATAATAAACAAAAACTTCAAATTCTTGAGCCCCCCTATATAAAAAAAAACTCAGCAAAATTTATTATGAGTGTGGCAGCAATGTGTTGAAGTGCAAATAACAAATCTTTAATGACATTTTGCATTTCTATCAATGTTCAGTCAGCTTATATTGGGACGCTTCTTTTGCAAAAAATTCTATAATTACAATGGATAAATTAAAATTTTTAAAATAACTATAACAGAGCTCATTTGTCCATGTTTATTTTAAAAATCACCATCAAAATGGAATGCAGATTTTATCACAGTTACAATAAGTTTGTCTTTGTAATTTACCCCAGAAGATGATCTTGGAAAAAATCAAAAGTACTTGGGTTAGAAAAAACACACACAGCACCATCCTTGATGAATTTCATCTTAACATCAAGAAACTGATTAAAGAACTGGAAAAGATCAGTATAAAAATAAATATACATAATATGTCTATATTATTCAATGAAACATGTCTGCTTGAAGATATGCTATATATATATATATATATATATATATATATATATATATGTGACTACTCTGGAGCAGAGTTGGATTCCAAAGAGTAGTCACATATCTATGTGACCAGGGAACTCCAAAGTCTTCATGATGGAAATACTGCTCAGTTTAGTGAAAACATTTTTCATATTAATTCTATTAACACTTTATCACTGATATTAAGAACTCTACCACAAAGCCTGCTAATGTCTTTCTATGATCAAAACACTGGAAAGAAATCAGCAATTTTGGATTCAAAAACAGTCTCTCAAACTCACACACTAACCCTGTTGATATTTTGGAGCATAGACCCATAAATTATTCTGATAATGGATTCTGAAAATTTTGCTGAAGATGCTGTAAGAACAATTTCACTGATGTAAGATTGAAGTAATAAATATAAATATAAAATTGTTAATGCTCCAAAAATGAAAACCAGTGTTTATTTTTTAAAATAGATAATGGATTAGAGTTTACTTTTTATTTATAGAACTTATTTCAAAAGAAAAAAAAGAAAAAAAAACATTGTTAATTATTTCACTTGATAGTAGAGAGTGTCAAGTGTTCAAAATATCTGCTCTTTTTGATTTTAAATTTCCCAGCATGTTATAATGGAGACTTCTTCTTTTATCTTCAAATGGGAATCTGTATAATTCAATACTATACATTGAAATCTTGTAAGTATTAATTTCTTTATGTAGGTACAAGTGTTGCAAACACATTCTTAGAATAATAATAAAAAAAAGGATGTTATTGTATAGAATATGTGTCTATTGATGTGTCATCTAGATATTTGTTGGCATCATCAGTTCCTTAACGAAAGGTGACTCTGCCTGCAGGTAACTCTTCAAGTGTAGCAAGTTTTTTAAACTTGAATAATAATAATAATGTCAACCGAGTCTAAAAGCTCAAAAAGAAAATGAAGTTGGTTAAAAGTTTAAAAAGCTTGTGTCTGTAGAGAGCAATCGATATTGATTGCATGTGGATATCTAATCCCACTTCTGACGTCAACTCTCTTATCTTGGCGTTTCATCTCTCAAGTACCCAAATTGTGTCAGATCTGCTCACAAATGCTGATCTACTCAGGTACAATGAGAAAAATGAAAGACGAAGCAGAAATCATTTGCTATTTAACAAATGATTATTGGAAAGATTAAGTAGTCAGGCACAGAGTAGTATATATATATATATATATATATATATATATATATATATATATATATATATATATATATATATATATGTGTGTTTATTTGCATGTTACCATGTGATATAGATGTGTGTGTGTAAATGTGTTTATATATGCATACATACACACACATATATTGTAAACAATAGGATTTAGGATTACTTCATAATATTGATGATGATCATTTCATGTTATAAATTAAAAGTAATTTATAAGGATTTTCGAATCCATCAGGTTAATAATAATAATCAAAATGAAATTTCACACACACACACATATATATATATATATATATATATATATATATATATATATATATAAAATATGCAATGTGAGGCATCATTTTTCTTTTTAGTGAAGGCTATTGATTTGTTAAATGTTTACTACTATATGTGCTACATAATTATGATTTAATAAAATGATTTTAGAATACTTTTAAAAACATAAAAATTTAAGTCCCAATATATATTAATATCACTTCTTGGGACCAAAGATTAGTAATTGTCCAAGTTTAATATCATTTTTATTTATCAATTTATTTTTTATTCATTTATTCTTTAAAGCAACAGCAACAAAAACAATGAAACTGTTAGAAAGATGAATGTGGTCAGTTCACTTGTCCATCTAGACATATTGGATGCTAGAAATTTAGTTATGTTTCTAAATCTTCATATTTTCTCACTGTTTAAGTATAAACAAATGTTGTTTATAATTAAATTATATACAACATTTGTTTATATTTTTGTTCTATCCCCTTTACATACGGTGCCTTCAATAATAAAAAAAAAAAAAAAAATTGAAGTTCTTCTGAAGGATGAAACTTGTTACATAGGACTGTTTTTTCATTATGCCATTTAATTTCCAAAATTTATTCTCTCAGTTCAATGATATGTTCATTTAGGGATTTAGTTATTGAATACTTTTGCATCATTGAACACAAATTTTATTACTTTAAAGCTAAACTAATATTTAGAAAAATTCCAAATGGATTAAATGTCGCTTGTGTATAGAAATTGCAGGAAAGATCAATGAATAATTCAGGACCCATTATGAAAGAACAATAATAATAATAATAATAAAAGGGTAACATAAAGATTATTGTCACTAAAAGTGGAATTAGTGAGCTCAGTTTGATTTCCAGTTAATTTAGGGATATTTTTTTTTTGCCATTATTGTTTATCCAATAAAAGGCCCAAGATCCACTCAAGGTTAATAGTTACTTAAAAGGCTTGTTTTATAGACATAAGAATTGTACCTTATGAAGAATGTAGGATAAATAATGGTTCATTCTAGACTTGAAGAGATTAAGATTGTAATTAATGGAAGCATCCATTCTACAAAGCAGTGGCTCTTGAAGTAGCTGTCTGAACAGAACTTCCTTCTTAGCAATGGAATACAAAAGGAATGAGGATGGTTTGCCTCTTTGTATATTGCATGAAGGATCTTGGCTGGTACGGTTTGAGCTGATGGAACTAGGGGAATGTAACTTGTTAGAACATTTTCCATTGAAATAGCGATAATGTAGTGATAAGCCTGTGATGTTGCATCTGTTGAAAGGATTGTATTGTGGAAAATAATACATCACCTACAAGGCTGCATAAATGTGTTTGAATTCTGTCATGGCTGGATAGTGAGGACTGAGCAGTTCCATTGTTACGTGCAACATTGCGTTTACGTTTATTTCATTTCCCCATATCAAGGTAGACTGGGTGGTAGTCATTTATGAGAAGGATCATGTAGAAGGCAAAGGGAAACCACTTCACTATCTTTCCCAAGAAGTCATGGCAATTGACAGATAATAAAAGAAAGATACAGAGGCATCAATTGCCCACTACTTGAAAGATCATGGCATTTAAAAATGTCTACAATGAAACATTGTCTTTTGTTTCTTCATTATAAAAAACTATTGTTTTTATATAATCTGTTGCATTAACTTTCACACTAATATCCTTGGGAAAGGCATGAATCCATTTCTTTTCCTTCTTTGATTTAATAGAAGGGTAGACTAGACTATCTAGCCTTGAGTGGCCGGAGAACAATTCTGAATTCAAAACTGTGGAGAAAGCAATGGGAATCTACTCCACTATCTTTCCAAAGAAGTTAGCAATTCATAGAAAATAAAACAAATGATTCTGTGGAAAACCATGATACCCTTTTTACTGAATGGACATGGAATTAAAAAAAAAAAAGAAAGAAATTAGCTTATTTGAAAGTTCCAATTTAAAAAAAAAAGAAAATGTTTGCTATTATGAATTCAATCTCTAGTTTTCAAAAAAAAGATATCTGGGAACATTTTTCACATATCAAATACATAAGCGCAGTTTACCTAACAAGTAGTCATGTTAACTAACTTCAGCCTGGAGAAATTAAATGTAAACAAGTCGATGCCTTTAGGTCAAATCTTAGCTGTTTGCAGAATTCTTGAAGGTGTGAAAGCTAAAAATCTAAATGCTGTTCTGTTATTTATTGATTTCTCCAAAGCCATTGATTTGATTTTTAGAGGTAAAGTTGAAAAAAAAAACTGCTAGCCTATGGTATACCAAATGAAACTGTAAAAGCCATTATTATGCTCTACAGAAACTATATTCAGCAGTGTACAATCTCCATATGTTGATACAGATTTCTTTGAAATTGTTGCAGGAGTTCTGCATACTGACACATTAATACTCTATATCTTCATCAGGTGCTTGGATTATATCCTCAGAACATCTGTCAATACCATTAATACTGGATTTTTTTCTTTGAATTTCTACAATACTGGATTTCACAGTGGGCATTAATAGGTTAAGACAGCCAAATAAAATTTGGTAACATTCCTCCCCAGTCTTTTGAACAGGAGTAGGGGTTTATCCCTTGCTTCCTGTTTAAGATTGGGTTTCCAGTTCCTTCTTAAGTCTACTTCAACTTTATACTTCTGATGTCTCCACCTAAACACTGAATCATTATTTACTATTTATTCGTTATTCCCTCCTCTCCCTTAATAGGAGCTCATACTCCTTCCTCATCTTTTTACCTTGTTTCCTGTTTAGGGTTGGGTTTCTGGTTCTGTCTCATTCTCTTTCACTCCGAGTAGCCTTTTGCATCTTCATGGCATTATCACCTTGCCTGGGGTGAATTGATTAAAAAACAAAACTACAGTGGAGGAAGTAAAACAAAATAAATTAAAAACAAATCATAATGATGGAAGTTTTATTAACATGAGTTGTAATCAAACATTTATGGGTGTTGCTTGTTAAATGATTGTTATATTTTTCTCACAATTTACTTTGGATTGTTTTGTATTTAATTAAATATTGTGTGAAATTGCAAAATGAGTCAGTATTTCAACCATTTTTTTTTCTTAAACTAATATTTTCATCATTGTTGGTTTCTCCTGACATTTCAAGCAAATGCATACTTGAGTCTTTTCCTGTAGAAGTGGGTGGTTTCTACTAAAAATAGTTTGAGAGCTGAGGATTGGAGATTCCTTCAAGCAATATTGATATTTTTTCCTGTCCAAGTCAGACTGAAAAACAAATCTAGGTGTATTGAGGTATATTAATCTTCTCGGTTCATTTTCAAGACATGCGAGATGTACTTGAGCTCGTCATTGTATAAGTGTTTATTTTTATTTTTTTTTATACATAGACTTTGATTTTTGATTTTAACAAGATTTATTGGAATAGGATTTTTTTTTGGAAAATTATTTTTCATTATTTTTTTATATGGTTTAGTGGTATAGCAAATTCTCTTGATAAGGTCACTGGGTTTCTGGCTTTTTTTTTTTTTTTTTTTAAATTTTTTGATTTTTCAAAATTTTATTTGTGAGATCAAAACAAATTTTAAAAAATAGAATTGATTTCAACACACATCAGTGTGTGGAAATCCTTACAGTTTTTAGTATTGTTGAAGTTATTGCTAACATTTTTTGTCAAGATTTACAAACTACATTTCATTCTATAAAAAAAACTTAATTTTAAAAAAATGAAGTAAAATTTATTGTAGTAAGCTACGGCCCCTAGTAAAACTAACTGTACTTTGTACCCACATACCTGTTTACACTTCTCCCCAAATTTTGGTTTTGATTGGCCATCGTATGGCTATTTTAGAGGGTGTGACGGGCAGACAGATGGACTAAAGGAAGTCTCAGAATTTTATATATATATATATATATATATATATATATATATTATATTATTTATTGGAATAGGATTTTTTCTTTTTGTAAAATAATTTTTATTATTTTTTTTATATGGTTTAGTGACATAGCAAATTGTAAAAGTATGAAAGTTTGGATGATGGATTCTCTGTTTTCAAATGTTTTTGTGTGACAGTTTGAGTAATTTAATGTAATCTGGCATAAGGCTGCATCAAAGGAGTACTTTGTATAGATGAAATCCATTATATGCTCCTATTGGTCATTGCTGTGGACATCTGGCATGTGAATATAAATATTTTCATGACTTCAGGCCAATAGCCTAGTGGATTAAAATGTTGGTTTTATGAAACTGATGACAATAATTGTGAGTTCAATCTCTGGGCTGGGCACTGTTTACTTTGACTTTGTGATAAAAGGGTGAACAATAACTGAATAGTACTAAAAATAAGAACTAGTCAAGATATTCCTGGGAATGGGCAGTGGAACTAGAACCGTCTAATCCTGTAGATTGGTACAGGAATTCCTTGTAGGTTACCTGTATCAATATGCACTTGATGACGGCTGAACAAAATTATTGCAAACTTTATGGTGATAAAGTTGACGCTTTTAAAATGAGAGAAATTTATTTTGAAATATTGCAAACTTTCCCATAGTTAACTTTACACCTTTTAAATTTTTGAAGTATGAGAAATTCACTTAGAAATATTGAAATGTCAGATTTAGTTCAGGTGTTTGTTAGGTTTTGTTTATAAATTACCCAACCATTTTGAATTTCTCAGGAATTGATTGTGAAGGCTTAATATAATTTTGTAACCATCAACCTTTGGATTGCTCATTAAACAGGAAAGCATCCTTGAATAATATTGTTATAATGTGTGGCCATTTGCATTTACAGTTAAATATGCATTTTGTGAGAAACTTGAACATTCATCCATGGAAATTCTTTGAATGATTAAGAAAGCTTTTGAAGATGAATCACAGAGTAAAGCCCAGTTAAAATTGTGGTATCAATTCTTCAAATTTGGCTAGGAATCCATTAAAAGCAATGCATGCTCTAGAATGCTTTCAATAAACATAAGGCCTGAAAATGTTGAATATTTGGTTTGTAATGAAAGGAAATCAGAGATTGATAGAATTAGAAAATAAAACTGGGCATTCCAGAAATTGTCTGAAAATTATCCAGTTATTTAAAATATCATGACTATCCAATTCTTCCCATTGTTAAAATCCCTGTTAAAAAGGAGGATATTTCAGATGGTGGATGAAATTAATGAGAGAATCTATTGGTGTTAACCAGAAAGAGGACTTAGCAGATTATTAAAAAGAAAAATGGAAGAAATATTTGGATGTGTGAGGTCCCAAGGAGAGTAAAGATTAGGTAGGCTATTTTTTTTTCTTCCTTAATATTAGATGGGTGATTTATTTCTGGATTAACATTGTAATTATATTGTAAATAGAAGAGGTTATCAATCCTATAACAGTGACAAGCTTAATTCTATCTGAGTAGCAAATACTCTGTAAAAGAAAACTCCGGACCCACAACTTTGATGTTTAATCATATTTCCATTTGATTTTAACTTTTCTTAAAATAGGAACAAATTTTTCTTGGCAGTTAGCATAAAAATATAATTCGTTTTACATTAATAGATTCTTCCTCTGTCCTAGTTGTTACAGTATCATGCTGTTAAGCACCTCTTCTATGTGCCGTGTTCCTTCAGAGTATGGGTAATCATGGCTGTTCATAATTTCTTGTCCTTTGTAGCGCTTAAATTTTGTCTTTTTGTTATCTCTCCTAAACCTTCTTCCACCATCCATTTACTCAAGCTCACTAGGTAGATTATGTGTTGTTTTCCTCTGTGACTCACAGGACAGATTGAAGGCAAGAGTATCAAATTTTCCAAGCCCTCTTTCTTTAGAAATTTCAACTGTCTCTTTCTGATGTTTCCATTTTCTCTAGAACTTTGTTGTTCCATACATGTTCAGTCTCTGCTATTCTGAGCATCCTTCTGTAGAACCACATTTCTGTTGCTTTAAATCTCTTCATCTGTGAGGAGATTGTTCAGCATTCACTGCCAAAAACTGATACAATATGGTGTTAGGTTTCATAGATAAGAGTTATTGGGATTGCTATTAAACTGTCAGAAAATGGTCTCCTGTATCAGTGGTGAAAGGAAAGTAATTTTGTGAGATGAAAAGAACGCTATAAATTATAGAATAAAGGTCTATTGTGTGTGTAACAAAAGCTTTTTTACTATTGTTTAGCCTGTCAGGTAGTTATGGGTGAGTAGATTCTCAGGTAGTATAAAAGAGAAAGGTAGTATAAAAAATTTAGTCTATATGAAGTTTTTAGATAATAATGAAAAGAAAGATGGCAACATTTTAGTTTTACTGCTTTGTAAAGATATTCATTTGTTTCAATAACAATTCGATTATTTTAAAAAGAATATTCTATTTTTAGTTTGAATTATTACTTATTGCTATTACTGCCTTTTTCGTTTCAGTTACCAATAAAACTATACGTCTATTTCACTGTTTCCATGTCACCTGATGGAATATATTGTCTGGCAATTACAGTTTGGGCATCAGGCTATTTTTTTGTCCTTTTCCCTGGCCTCTTTTCCTGCAACAATTTTTCCTTTTTGATTCTCTTCCCATTGATTTTCAAGGAGCAAACACACCAGGCTGTTGTGCTCTTGTTTGCGAGTGACCTTTGCAATGAATGGTAAATGCTCAAGGTCTTTGTCAGTAGATCTTTTACTTGTCTGGCCTTGCCTCTCTCTCTCTCTCTCTCTCTATTACATGCTCCTGTATGTTAGGGCTTTTAACTGTATCCTGCAGCCTTTTCTATTTATTATCCTCTGACCTTTCCTCTCTTCTCTCCTCAATTGCAACATCACTTCCAGCAATCAATAGAAGCTTTGTTTTTCCCCAAAACAAAATGAACGTCAGAATTCCCGACTTCAACTAAAATGGCTTGCAGTCCATTTTTTTTCTTTTCCAAGTTCTTACTCTTGGGAATAATGTATTCATCCTTACAGAGCATTTTGTTTTGTTTTTGGTTTTTTTTTTACTCTTAAAACAGATTTCAGAAATGTAGCTTATGAATATTTCCAGACAGTTTTTGTGTGATTTTCTAGTTAGAATATTTCAATCAGATTGTAGCAATATGAATCTTGTTAAATTGAAAACAGCAGGGCCTGTTGCAAAAAAGCATATGGAACATTTACTTTCGACCAATGGTTATCAGTAAGTGAAGTCAACTTCAAAGTACGGAGCAAGAAAATTAGAGAAAAAGTCACGGACGGCAGATTAATCACTTTTTTAGATGATGTGACGTCACCCTGAGGTTGCTGCGCCAATCGTCCCGTCTGTCTCCGCGTTGTTGCCGTCCTATCCTGTCCTGTGACAACCAATGTGACTTGGTATTGGTCGCGGCACCAAATGTGACGTTCTAACCTTTTGCTGATTCGGATGGGAATCTGGTTAGATTTGGTATCAGCCTTGTCATTCCCAGCTCGCCTCCAACGTCTGGTTACTGAAGTAACTGTTTTGATTTCTAGTCTAACCTACCCACGTTGTGATTTGATCTTAGGTAGACAAAATCAATCAGTCGCCGGGCCGTAATGCAAATCGAGTCCGAACAAGGGTAATACCGCACAAGTATATGTAAAAGAAAATAAAGTAACAACTTGAAAAGTTCAAATGTGTTAAAAAAGGATAACAATATTTTATATCTGGTTTCTGAATACAGGACTGCGTCTTCCTCCCAACCCGCTTATATGGATTCGTGACACTTTGTGTTTGCTAGGCGAGTCTTAACATCTGAAGTTATTTTTTTCTTTAAGAAATTGGTTCTTGGTGTATCTTCAGGCAATATTCGTAAAACTTGTTTTGGTAGTGTGAGTCTAAGTCGTTCTTCAAAAATAAATTGTTCTTGGTTAGGTCGTGATTGTGTGGATCTTTCAGTCAGGTTCCTGCGAGGCGGCTCTCAGAGCTCACAGCTCAATTCTTGCCTGTCTTTCTAACCCCAACTAACTCAACTGCAAGTCAACTCTAACTGCCATCTACTCGTTGCGACTCTGCTTATATGGATGCCGACCAAAACTGGGGTGGGCCTGTCGGGGTTTGAGGATCCTTGATAATTCTAAATCCGCATTAAGAATTTTCTTTGTTTAAGGGAATTGTCCTCTCAAATTCTTCCTTTCTCATATGGGTAATCCAATCCCTTCAGAGGCGTCAACAGGTTCCCCCTCTCTCACACACTGGCATCTCACACAGATTCCTTCAGGGGGCGTCAACAGGCCTCCCCTCCTTCTTCACATAATTACCTTCGCCTACCGCTCACGCCACCATTCAGCCAATGGACGCCCAGCAGCATGGGTGTGGCTAGACTGGCCTCAGTTTAGAAAATTTCGCTCAAAGAAAAAAAAAATTATCTTCTTTTCTTCTTCCCGACAACAAATCCTTACGACTTATCTTAACCGAACGCCATCTGGAGTTCGTCAACAAGATTTTCGCCAGCATCAAGTGGGTGGTCATCTGGTGACTTTTCACCCTGGTGCCAATTATTCGTTCCGATAAAATAATTTTGCTATCATGGCCAGCTCTGACACAAAACAGGTGCTCTTCTCAAAAACAAGTGATATCTCCTTGGGGGTGGTCCAGCAGACATTTTTCTCTGTCAGTGCATGACCTAATTAATATTATCTCTTAGCACTCTGTCCTGTAGGCCACTTGTCCAATTTGAAACTTTCATTATTGCCATGGGCAGATGGCTATATCTTATCCGCCACCTTGTAACATAAATCAAATTAAATCCGGTATCTTACTTTCTCTGCTAATGAAAATAAAATCTTTACCACTTTTCTTTGTTAGAAAAAATAACTTCGCTCAGTGTCTTTTCGTGATAGCTTCTTATCACCTAATTTAATTCTCGCCTCTTTTTTTTTTTCACACAACCCTAAATAGTGTCACAATGAAGACAACAAGACAAAGAAAATTGGTATCTATAAAAATGACCATCCCACAAATAGGTACACAGAAGGATGCAGCAGGTCTCAGAGAATGGACAGGGTAGGCAGCTTCTGGACTGTGCACCACCACCCTCACCTACATCTCATCTCTACTTCGCTTGTTTATAGCAGTAGGTTAATGCCCAAGAATAAAATCTGGTTTACTGCTAGAAATTTTCCTTTTTCACTCATGGGTAATGATTTGGCTGAAGGATGATTTTTAAGATACAAGCATTTGACTGGAAGAAACTGCACCCTGTCAATGAACCTGGTGTTTGGCCTGAGCTGCAACACAAGATGTTATTTTCTTGATTTAAACAAACACACCTACATGAATCTGACATAAAAATTCAGAATGAAGAATTAGTAAATACTGCAGATATCTTGGCATATGTATCAGTTATAACAAATTTAGTATAGGTGATAAAGAAATTGAACATAGGATATATTTCCCTGGAATCAGTTTTGTCCAACACAGCAAAATGCCCCAAAACCAAAACATTAACCTAAAAACTCAACTCCTGTTCTTAAATAGCCTTGTCAAATCAAAACTTTCCTATGGATGTCATGCATGGTCTTTAACTTGTTCAGCTTTCTCAAAGTGGCTTTGAGCAAATGGAGCCTGTATGTCTTAGTAAGGACTATCCTCCTTCGAACATTAGGACTGGTGCTACAGAATCATACTAGGACTGTACTAAATAAGAGAAACCACATCACTTGAGCACTTTCGACATTTACAACCAACTACAATGGGTAGCACATTCAACTTGATAAAATAATGACGTAATCAGATGCTGATGTTCCACACTACTTTGAACAAAAGGTTAGGAAGGAAACCTCCATCAATACTAGGAGGAGAAATAACAGTGAATTTGAGAAATCTATTTTTCTGAAAAATTGTTTTAATAGATTTTATAAATTTTGATGTGTCTGCTCGGTCAATGAATGCTGAATGTTTCCTTATTCATTCATCATTTTATTCAGTTAGCGCATTTTGCGATGTTGTGGTTGTTACTCCCCTCCATCTCACAAATGTGCATCATGGTGACATTCAAGACAGAATAGTGCAATGGTTTGCTGGTTCCTTTTGCATCTGGCATGTTGAGGTTATCCCATCTCAGAAGTTAAAGAGGCAGGCAGTTTGAATTCTGTTTTCCTTCTCCTATACTGGTTGCCAACTAAGGCTGTAGGGCCCAGCCTGCCCTGTTATTTATCCATAGCTGAGGGGAGAAGAGATAAATTCATACCTTTCCCAAGGGTATTAGCATGTATGTGAATGCAATAAACTCTACTAGAATTTGAATTTGGCATTCCGATTCCTCAATCTGAGCCTGTATCCATTACTCTACTACACCTCTAGGTTTCTTTATTAGGAAATGGTTAATGGAGTGGGGAAGATGAAGGAATGATTTAGAAAAGACCAAATGTTAATTAAAAACGTCAATGAATGGTACAAAGAGAAACTCTGTGATCTGTGGGCACAATCTAAAATGGACTTCAATCCAAGTTTTGGTATGATCCACTTTGAGTTGCTACCAGTCATCATTCCTGGCACTTAGTGCATTTAAACATTTAATAGAGGCCCTGTTTGATTAATTGCAAACATACCTTGTTACATTATAATAATGCAAAGCTCTATACAGCAATGATAACATCCTATAAGGTTCAAGGAATTTTGTTCCTTATTCTTGAAAATTTTACTCCATCTACAGTTTACAGAAACAATTAGTAGTTCTTTAAACACATGAAGAGGTGAACATTAATTTCTCTCTGTAGTGATAACAGTTTTCAGCTAGTATCTTGTTAGGGACTCATCTGCAGGATGTTACAGAAATTATTTTGACAATTATTGTCTTCACAAAGAAGGTGAGCTAAGTGGAATGCCCCCACCCCACCAAGAATCAGGTCAGCTGAGTGGATTCTTGATGAATGATTTTTTTTTTTTTTTAGATGAAAGCTGACAGAGAAGATTGTTCTTTGTAAGACAGTGATCCCTAGCAACCTAAACTAGAGGATCGCATGTTTCCCATGTGAAAGGAAGGCACACACTGCTTAGACCATTCACCTTCTCATCTCATCTCATCTCACTTTTAAGAGTCAGCTGTAATAGAATAAAATTTGCTGACTGCTAAAATTTTGTCTCATAGTTTGTTTTTTTTTCTTGGGTAATAATCCAGCCAAAGATTTATTTTCATTACATTAAGCCACAAGTGTTTGACGAGAAGAAACTGCACTCTGTGAATGAACCTAGTGTCGAGTCTGAACTAATATGTATTCAAACCAAAAGTCTCTTATGAAAATGGTATTATGAAACTTGGGAATTATCCAAATGTGATTTATAATGTTAATGAATAAATTCTAATAAAATATGAAATGTTGATCTTACTCGGACTATACATTTGGATATAACTTATCAGTAACCTGATATGTACAACTTGTTTAGCAACAAAGTAAGTTATCCTGAAACAGTGACTAAGTAAATATTCTACATAAATAAAGGTGATGTTCTTTTGTACCTAAATCTTAGTTTTGATTTCTGGTATTTGTTGAAGAATTTACTGTTGAAATGAAGCATAAGAAATCAGTTATGTATGGTCATAAATTCTTTCTAATCATATTGAGGTGTCAAACTGACAGTCACCATGAAATGTTGATTTCTATATCAACTCAATATCTATATAGTTTTCCTGTACCTTTTCTATAAATACTTTCATGGTAATTGTTCTGATGAACTATCTTCTTTGGTACAGATTTTATGAATTTACATGCAGTAGTATTTTGGCAGGAAGTTCACTTTATTTTACAGTTGAAATGGCTAGATGTAACCTTAAGTTCTATGCTAACAGTTTCTTTTCTTGCACTTCTCATTCGTGGAACTCTTTTTTCCAGCCTAGTTTGATCCTCAAAAATTTAACTGCAATGTCAAGCATTGCTGTCTGTCTTCTTAATTCCTGTTCTTTTAGTGTCCTCTCAGATTAATAGTGTTTTTCTTTTGCTCTTTCACGGTCAGTAACTCCTTGCATCTTAGTGGCTTTATTGCCTTGCTTGGGGCAAAATGATTAAAAAAATAAATAAAAATGATTGTTCAATACCTAAAGATGAAAAGCATTTAGATAGTTTAAAGATTAGGGTCTTAGTAGCTTTGTGAAAAGCGTATAATTACTAGATGAACCTTATTTCCTGTAAAAGAAGAAATTGAGGTTGGTTCTTGTCAAATGAATAAAATGAATATTAGAAAGGCTTGAGTACTGTATGGTGATAATTTTTAAAATGAGTGCACGTTTCTTTTCGTTTGAATAGTTTGTTGTTAAGTGCGGTGTTATTAATTTAAATGTAGCTGAAAATATTGCATGAATATTGTCATCAAAATCTCAAAAATAATTATCTCCTCTGACAGTTTTCATGAATACAAATCAAATGTTGTTTTGCCAAGACACGATAAAAGTGAAATTTAAATATGGTTTTTGCATTGATTTAAAATTTTCGTTTTTTGTATCTAAATAATTTTCCAAGAATTAATATTTTGAATTTATATCCTTTGTGTATGAAAAAAGAAAGTATTGCTTCCATCAACTGATTCTTTGATGAACCATTTTTTTTTCTAAAATGGTCCTCTGCGCATAAAAGCTGAAAATATCACATTGACACTTTTTTTTTGTTCAATCTGCGGTCATCTACTTTCAAACATTCTAGTAATTAAATTACTCTACTAATCTATCCAAAACAATTACCTTCTCAGTTTTGCATGTAATGTAGTTAGCTTTGATTACCTAGTAATCAGAATGTGTTGTGTTGGGGTTTTGTCAAAAATACCTGGAGCCTAGGATTTTTGCTGTAGATATAGGTGCATGTTTTTCAGTCTGCAGACGTTTTTGAAAAGAGGATAAAGTCCCTTTTCAGGATCACTATCAGCTGCCTTGTGTTCTCTTTAATCTCACTCTGTTATCCCAGCCTCAATTCCAGTTTTCAAAACAGCCTTTTAGGTTGACTTTTCGGTTTGACATAGTCTGTTTTTTCTGTTCATTCTTAATCATATCCAGATGCATTAAAGTTTGAATCTCTTATCTTTGTGGAATATAGTTTAACTTTCAGATGCCTCAGATTTCTTTTAACTTAAAAACACAATATGTGGATTCTCATCATGTTATATCATATTTATGAAGCATTTATTGCAGTGCAGTCATAGATAGAGAAGCAAAATATCTTCTTGCACCAACTGTATTTTTCATTCATTTTAATCTTCATTACTCAGTACCAGACAATGGAACAAAAATACAGCCTTTCAACTTTAGAACGTCCACAAAATATCTTGCTTTAGTTTTCTAGTGCATTGCAATGAGCCTGATTTTTTAACTCCAACTCTATTCACACGGATGATAAGGAATAAGTTTGCATTCATTTCTTGATGCTTTTTCTCATGACCCCCAGCCTCAGGGCCTATTCCTGGCACAGATTTACTTATGGCAGCCTGAAAGAAAACCAATGTCATTTGGTTCTATGAGTTTTCTTTTCCTTGCTGATCCTTGACTGAACTCTTAATTGAATCGCAAATCAGTCCACATAAGATCTATTTTGGCTTCTCTCTTCAATGTGTCTCTAACTGGAATTGGCTTTTATTTGTGAGTGCTGTGCCCATCCTTAGGAAATGCCATTCATAGAATTTCGTCTAAGAAAATATCCATTCTTCTTAGCACTTGATAAAGGAAAATAGTGTGTGGACACAATTACTGGACAGCATACTAAGCAAATATTTATTTACTTAGCTTAGTTTGGTACAAGGCTGTTGTCTATAGTGACTTTTTCTGCTCATTAATTTTACAGGAGTATACACATATATATATATACACACACACACAGGGGGTGTGATGGTTAAATTGTCATCTAAAATATCCAAAAAGGAAAAAAACACCGACATTTCATTTTAACAGACATATTTACCAAAATTACATAAAAATATGTTGAAATACTAAAAAGTAAATTTATTCCATAAAATCGTTATTAGCTTCAATCATGGCCTCCAGATGACTTCAGAATCTCCAGGAAACTCTTCTGGATGGCCTTTTTGTTTAAGTTGGTAAATGCTGCCATAATCCTTGCCTTCAATTCATCGTTGATGTTACAAGAGGTTTTGTTGGTCTCTTGCTCAACTGTGCCCCACACATAATAATCAAGGGATGTGCCTGCAGAAATTGTCTCACAGCCATGACTGGGTTCTCCAGCTTGTGTGGCATGGTGCAGTGTCCTGTTGCCATATATATATATATATATATATATATATATATATATATATATATGGTCTTTCAGCAGCCACCCTCTTCACCCAGGGCAGCACTACCTCCTCAAGGCACTTGATGTAGGCCTCTCTGTTGAGTCTGAGGTCCTGTAGGAAGATGAATGGAGGCATAACATTGCTATCACTCCAAACACCTTCGTAATCACCATTAGACATCCAACTCTTTCCAAATCCTCTGCACTGTCCTCAGATTGTGAAACGTTCATATTGGAGCTTCTGGCATGAATGCCAAACAGTACAGCATGCCGTTTCCAAATTTCTAGCAGAGTGAATTGCGTCATGGTGATCTTTTTCTCACAGACTGTGCCCAACTGATCCTACTGTACTGTGCTCTTGACAGAATCAAAACCAAACAACATACATACGTGAAATTAGAAATATAAAATAGCGACAATTGCACCCTCTACACGAGTATTTGGTTTCTTAGTCACTATCTTGCTGTTCATTTTAAAGTAAAGAAATTGGAGTCATCAGAATTGAGGAAGCACAGAAATTTACCTCTCCAGGAAGTGTTTTAACAGGTGACAGAAAATGTGACACTGAAATCTGAAGCTACATATTGGAATTGTGAAAGATAAGTTTTAAAAACAGAGTTTTAAGAAACAGGAAAATTTCATTAGTTCAGCACTCTTTTCTTTGTTTCTGTCATGTAATATCAATATGCGCATATGGCAATGAATGCTGGACACTTTCCTCATAGATGAAGAGGAGACCTGAGGCAAAGAAATGTCATTCTACAGAAGGATGCTGAGGATACCATGGACATACTATGCAAACTTTTGCAGTTTATTTAAAGCCAGAAAATATATTTTTTAAGTTTTTCTGTAAGAAATTTTTGGAGATAAATAGGACTTGACTCAGTAAATCTTTAACTCGTAGCTGGGGGAGAAGAGGTGAATTCATACCTTCCCCAAGGTTATTTCTGAGTGAATATAAAAAAAAAAAATACCCGACTGGAATTGGAACTGGACTCTTTGATTACGGTTATCCACTACACTACCTGCACATCCAAGCTTATACCTGGTATTCCTGACTTGTCACCCATCTAGGTACTTATCAGGTTTGACATTGCTTAACTTTGGTGATCTTATGGGAACTGGTGTTTCAACATGATATGGCTCTAAGCCAAAATTGAAACAATAAAAGGTATTTATAATTAGAATCAGAAAAGGTCAATTGAAATTTCTTGGACATATAATATAGAAAGAGGGCTTGGAGAATCTGACACTTACAGGACATTGAAAGGGACAAAGTGAAACAGTGAATAACCTACCTAACAAGCTTGTGTAACTAGATAGAACAAAGAGTGGGCAGGATGGCAATAAAGACACGCCTAGCCCATAAAGAATCTTAAATATTTTGAGAATAGCTGCATGAATGTTGTACATTTACTCTTTTATGGTAAAAGACCATTGTAAAGCTTTTAGTGACTGTGTCAGAAAGATGAGTTGGTTGTGACTGAATTACTTCAACCAAAGTGTTTATCTACATGACCCAGTGGGTAAGTGTTGGTTGAAGTCATATATAATAGGTTTATATAATTTATTTAATAAATATTGAATAGCTTACAATTAAGCAATTTGATATGGGATAGGGAGATATATCTACTTTTTAACACTTTCACTCATGCTTTGTTGCCTGGCTGTACTGGCCTCTTGAGGGAAATTAATAAACTGACAAACTGGAATAATTTGCATTTTGATTAATGCATTTTTAATTAGTGTGTTTAGATTTTTTTTAACACCAATTCAGTTTAATCATAGTAATTGAAAATTGATTTTTTTATAGTTACTGATTAATTAAAAATTTTAACTATTTTGTTTGACAATTATTACATTATCTAAATAATTACAGTAGTGTTAAAAACAATGAATGGTTATAAATAGATAAATTTTATAATATAAGCCGATAAAGATACATATTTGTCTCTATTAAAATTTTTTGAATGTTTCGATTATGTTTATTTTAAAAGGCCTTAAAAGGAAATTGATTTTTTTTATTTTAAAAAAAAAAAAAAAAGAAGAAAAAAAGAAAGATGATTTAATATATGTTTTATAGCACCAATCTAGATACTTTTTAAGCAGATCTTTATAAGGGGTGATAAAGAATTTTCAGATTCTTATTTTGAGGAATATTTCATATGCATTATTGTTGTTGTTGTTGTCTCCATGTTAGTGCTGTTTCCAAGTTTCACATTATGCTGTAATTAAAAGTTATAATCAAAAGATCAATGTTTTGAACAAAATACGGAAATCAGTTTCATTGCAATAACATTAAAGTTATAAATCCAACATTAACATGAAAGTTTTAGTATTTCTTTATTTATATGAAACAGGTTGAACAGCATCTAAAATAGCATTTTAAATTTTATCTTTGCTGTCCTCCACAAATTTACAATCATGTTAATGTCAATCAAACAATTTGGTCATTTCATCAAATGAGTGTCTTTGATTTTTATTTTATTCAGATTTTCATTTTCTTGACAAATGGAGCATTGTCAAGAACAAAAAAAAAAAAAAAAATCTTACCAATTTTCTGTGTCATACTCCATATTGTCTCTGGGTCACACATGAATCCTTGCTCTAGTTTTATTTAAGACAACATCACTATTCTTAGCATTATGTTTATGGTTTTTTTTTTGGGGGTTTTTTTATTGATGTGTTTTTTATGGCTTATCCTTTTGCAGGTTATTTAAAGCCAGAAAATATTTTTAGATTATTATATTCAAAATATTTCTCATAAAGATTTACTGATACACGTCTTACTAATTAACCCATAGCTGGGGAGAGAAGAGGTAGATTCATACCTTTCCCAAAGGTATTTGCACATAAGTGAATATAATGGACCCAACTGGAATTGGAACTCCAATTTAGAGCACACACCCTACATCCAAGCTTATAACACCTGGTATCCCCAAATGGTCACCCATCTAGGTACGGACCAAGCTCAATGTTATTTAACTTTGATCATATTTGAACCCAATGTTTCAATTTGATATGGCCATAAATCTGTGTTTTGGGGCTTTAACTTTAGTAAAGGTGACCATCAAGTATAAATGAGGAAGGGCGGGGTAAGATTCAGTTCAAAGGATAAAAGCTACAAAGAATGGTGCTAAGACAAGTAATTAGGCTTTATTTTTGTAAATAAAATTCAAATAATCTGATATAACAATTTCTAATAGTAACAAGAACATTATTATCTTAGGGCTCAAATCTCTAAAGTTAGCATTGATGATTTCTGTCTGAAGTCCTGGGATGAGCAGTTATCATTATTTTACTATTTACATGTGCACTATTGTCCTCGGGTTTCTTGTTATCACAACATTAACATCTGTTGTAACCTCAGGGTTTCATTTGATGTATATCAATCCTGGTAAAAGGGAATTCCAAACTGAAACCTTTATTAAATCTACTGGTGTAGACTGTTCTCGTTCCACTGCCCATGTCTATGGCTATCTTGTCTAGTTCTTATTTTAGGTACTGCTCAGTTATTGCTTGCCTTGTTTACAATGAGTCAAAGTAAACACTGCCCAGCCCAGAAATTGAACTCATAATAATGTTAGGATAACAACAACAAAGATGAGAACAATAGTCTGCATATAAATAACTCTCCAATTTCATAAACCAACAAAGAAATGCTATTCTGAACTTGTATAATCTATTTCTCTGTGTATAAGTATTTATCATATTTACACACATTCCATAATTTAAAAAATATACCAAAGTTTTGAATCTTGATCATTTTCATTATACTTACATTTTTTTTTCTTTTTTTTACAGGATCTTGAAACGCTTTCTCAAGAAGTGGTCCGGTTATCCAAGACCCAAGCATTAGCATCAACGCCAATGTCGGATTCAGATGGTGACATCAGCATCCCAACACAGGAAAAAGCTGCTCCACCTCCTCCTCTAAACAAGTGTAACAATGCAATTCTAGCCCAATGACCTCACCCTACACTGTACGGCAAACATGTAATATGTGCACCATAAAAAAAAACAGGTCAACTCCATGCATACTTTCCCCATCCCCTTTATGTATCTTTGTATATGACATACACAGATACTCACTGCATATACATATGTATAAAAACATGTGAAACTGTTGCAAACAAAGAGAAAAGTATAGTGATAGTTTTGAAAAGGAAGCCTATTTCCTGTAAAAGGGGGAAAAAAGGATTTTCGATATGGTTTAGGCAGACACCAACTAAACCACTAGTGATTAATGAAGGACGGTTGGCTGAGTCTTCTATTAGTAACCTGTGTGAGTTATTTACCAGAACAAACTGAGGTACTGTAGATGGACTGGCATCACAGGTTTCAAATCACATGATGTCGGGTTTGTTTCCCTTAGGTTTGAATGATCGGTTTATCAACTCGTTGCAAGAAGGCTCATCTTTGAAAAAAAAAAACACGACTCCATCAACTGTATAAAGGCTGAACTAAATATACAAGAACCATTTGTTGTTGAATTGTGTATTTCTCAAGGTTTTTTTTTTTTGTCTTTTGCTGATTAGATTATTATTATTGTTTGTCACTGATGAGTCTTGTTTCTTTTATTCAAAATGAAATTCAAATATCTTTGTTCTTAATACATTCATAATGGTTTGAAATCTCAGCTGTCTGGTAAATTGTCATGACTTTAAATACAAGTCTGTATAAATGAGTCCATGTCTGCTGACAAGATCTTTATTAACATGACAATTGGCTAAGTTTAAGTCAAACACAGTAGTGGAAAAAAAAAATATAAAAGAAACAAAATAAAGCGATAATAAAAAGGAAAAGAAGAATCCACATAATTGACGGTGTTTGAGTCGTTTCTTGATATTATTTAATAAATTTATTTTCTTCTCAGTTTTTTCTTTTGATTTATCATTTAAGAATGATGTGGGCAGGGGGTGGTGTCCAGTTCATAAATTAGTTATATATAAATAAAAGATAGTGCACATGGAGTGCTGGGGTTTAAAAATGAAAAAGAGCACTAAGTATATGTTAATAAATATACATATTATCCCTCACTGATACCATGACTCAAAGTTTCATGCACAATGCAATCTTCAGCAGGTGGTGGGTAGGGACTTACTGGTATATAATTTAAATTTTAATAGAAATATCTGAGAGTAATTGTATTTTTAAAAAAATTTTTGTATTAAAATAAACAAAAATAAAATGTATGCTCGATATAAGCTAAGTGAATAGAAGAAAATAAAGGATTTACAGTAAAAATTAATTTGAATCAAAATATTTCAACAGAGGTTTATTTTTAGGCTTACATGTGATCATCAATTCATTTCTCTTGTTTAAGAAGTTAGGGTTATTTAAATGTTTTAAGATAACTATTTTTTCTACAAGGCAATAATTACATCTATCACCTATATATGTATTTGGACATAGAAATCATCACTGTATGGTGCCTGGCAGTTTCATAGTTTAAACAATCCCCATAATTTTTTTTTTTTTTTATGAATTTTATTTTATTCAATTTTCGTAAATTGCTAGAATTGTTTTTGGTTTGAACCAGTAAGCAAGATATTTCAGTACACCCCACAACAAAAAGTCTGGTGATGTATTTTTTTTTTTTTTTAATTGGAATCATCCCAATCAAGACAGTAATGCCTCTAAAACACAAGAGGGTTACAGGGTGTGGAAGAATTCAGAACAGAAACATTAATGATGGGTAAAAAGAAAAGAGAGTAATCAGGAGGACAGTAGAGAGCAATTGACATTGCATTTAAATTTCTGCAGATTAAAGTTGTCTGGAAAGCATTGAGCTGGAGGGAAGTTCCACAAGCAAGAAGTGTAAGAAAAGAAACTCTCAGCATAGAACTTACTGCTACATTTAGCCAGCTCAACTATAAATTGATAAGATTTCAACAGTCTAGTGTTATGCTTAAATCAAAAAACTCTAGGTACCATAGCGAAAAGTGTATTCGAACATTTACCATGAAATTATTTATAGAAAAGAGAGAGGTAACCTTAGGGTAGTGGGGAAGTTACTGAAACTGAACTGCCAGATCCGGATATTACAGATTGTGTTAGGTCTGGTGAATGTGATGGCCACTCAATTGCTCCACGTCATCCTATCCATCTCAATTCGAAATTAAGATTTAACCATTCCTGAATGCATTAGCCATAGCTAATCTTAAACCATCTTAAATTACTGTGATTTTATTTTTGTTCAATAATAGTTAATAAATCAAAGATGGTGTTACTTTTGCAACACACTGTATTTTTTAACATATCTAGTATAATGTTTGGTCTATGTAGTGAATAAAGAATATACAAGTTAAATACATTAAAAAGGAAGAGGTGTTGTTGAAAAATAGATATTGAAATAAATAGTAAAATAAAATTGTTTTTATTTTTTTTCCTTCCTTCATTCAACCTATGGACTTACAAGACATATTTTATGTATCCATGAACAGTTTTATTTAAACAAAGAATATTCTGCTTCCTTTCAAATGAGGTTCAGGTTTAGTGAATCTCAGCTGTCTGAAAACAACTTTCACTGAAACTTCATTTGGTCAAATTAGTCACTTTACTCAAAATGGAGATAACAGAATGGTGCTTTTCTTAAATTATATATTGTTTAAAAAATTTTGATTGTTGCTTATTTACAATAATGAATTGACTGTTTTTTTTTTTTTTTTACTCCTTAACCTTTCTGGGTTATTTAATGGCAAAACATTTCAGATTGTAGGCGGTTCCTTGTAGTACCCAGTGTTCCCAAACAGCAGTCTCCTATCTAAGTACTTTTGGTTAATGTCCATGTCGTATCTGATTCATTGTAAAAAAAAAAAAAAAAAAACACAATTTTGTGGGTTATTTAAAGCTGAAACATTTTTTATTGTAATGACCAGGCTAGACAACTTTGGTGATTGAACAAAAAAAAAAAAAAAAAAAATCATAGTTTAAGCTAGGATAATGAATCATTGGCAAAAAGTCAGTTGGTTTGCTTAAGAGGATTATTTCAGTTGAAATAAGTTCAGGCCAGGAATTTTTTTTTTGTTTTTTTCAAGCAACAAAAGTGAAATAAAAACTATTAAAATATAAATAAATATTAAAACAAATGAAAAATGAGTAATATGAAGGAAGTATATTAAATTTATTTATGCATATATTTTAGATTGGACAAATATTTAAATGGGTTCGTTTTTTCACAAATTTTTTTTTACTTGTTTTTTAAATATTCCTAGAATAAAAACCCAAATATCATGCAACATTATTAAAGGAATTTATGAAGAAAAAATTATTCATTATTGTAAATAAAACAATTTTTAAATGGTACATAACTTTTATATCTGAATAGTACTTTTTTAAATTATCTCCCTTTAACTTTTTTGTTCCCTTCCTCCCTCTCTCTGAAATGAAGCATTTGAAAACAATTTAATGGTTTTTGGTGAAGCTAGTTTTCATGCAAATGAAATTCACTGTTATGGCTGCATCCCCTTTGAATAATGCAATCTACCATGTTCCACTCCAATACTGTGGCATTCTTTGTTGAATTACTGTAACTATATAGACCCCCTTTTTTTTTACTTAGTGGAGCAAACAATCCTTTCCTGTGCCAGGATTCTGCTGGTAGTAGAACCTGGAATGGCATCTCTTCCAATCTATTTGCTACAACCCACCACCGGACGCAATGACAGGCAATGTTTCAAATCCAGTGAAAATGTTCAATTGTTTTTCTGATAGAATCCCATACTGAAAGTTTTAAAGTTGGCATCTCAGTCCCACACTTTCACTGTCAAAACGGTTAAATGTAACCGTCTCTTCTACTCAAACAGCTTCTTGTACTTTTCATCTGTGTTATTCTCCTCTTCATTTCCCTGAAGAGCTATAATCATCAAATATTCAAGTGTAATATCAATTGATATCTTCAGATGCTTTGATCTTGTTCCCCTGTCCTTATATTCATCCTCTCCCCAAACATGCCTCATTACCCTTGTTCTCTACCCTCTGTAACCCCTTACGTGCTAGTGGCACTCCAGCCTTGCTTAGGGGTGAAATGCTTAAAAAAGTCACAGAACATCATTTTGAATAGCAGAGATGTTTTTTTTCTTCTTTACTATAGAAATGAAAATAACTCAATAGGTTTACAAACCTCATGATGAAAAATAGCATTTATTTTACAGTATTTACATTAGAACTTTCAGAGGGAAAATTAGCAGGAGATAACTGATAACTGACATCCATCAAACATGGCACGTGGAACTAGAACAGTCTACCCCAGTGATCGAAATAAAGGGTTCAGTTCGAAATTCCAAGCACCTGAAGAAGGCCGGAGCGTACAACAGCCGAAACGTGACAAATATGGCGACAAAGATGAGGACAATAGTTCGACTAATGTAAATACTGTACATAATACCTCATCTCAGAAATATAGACAAACATTTGTGTAAAATAAATGCTCTATTTTTCAAGCTATTCTTCTTGTCAAGGCACACAATTCATGTAAATATTAATTAATTACATATATTAAGCATTATACAGTGAAAATTTCAGACTCAAATTCAGCCACTAATCAAGTATATTCATAAATATGACAGAGTGCTTCTAAACTCTTGACCAGACTATATCCTGAAATCCATATTTCAATGACTAAACATTCATACTGATTTTGGGAAGTGGTTTTAGATAACTTTTCTGAACTCTTTGTAATTTTTAAAGTGAATGTATGGACAGGATTCAGTACTGCATGGTGACTTAGTTTCATGCATCAATGAAATCATCAGACCAAATTCAACTACTCCTTTACTTTGCTAAATATAGATACACATTCCATTGGAGGAAGGAGGAAACTGGCACTTCACAGTTCTTTTGTTCAGTTAAATGCTTTGGGCTATTTCTGATCCTGACATATCAGTTACTAGTTTTTGTATTGTTATTTTATTCATATATGCGTTTCATTTATTTTGTGTATTTTTCTTTGATTCTAAGTTTTGGTATTAGGAATAAAAGAGCAAGCACAAAAGCAAATTCTTTCAATGTTACCTGCAACTAAATTGGAGCCAAAAAGACTAAATAAAATCTCATAATCTAAATCTAATAAACTTTATTCCAAGTATCAAAACCAAGAAAAAAAATTATACAAATGAAATATATTTTAGTAGTATAAAAAAAAAAAAAAAAAAAAAATATATATATATATATATATATATATATATATATATATTATATATATATGTGTGTGTGTGTGTGTACATGCACGTATAGGAGAATGATATATAAATTTCTATATACCAGAAAAATATTAGGTATTGAATGTCAAGGTGGAAAGATTCTGTGTAACACATTTTGTCCTTAGAGTTTCTTGAATCTGGGTCTTTCCAAAGCATTTTTCTAAATGATCAATATATTTCCGGTACATAATTATAATCAATGTTTATGTTTACATCTCCCCCTCCTCATATACAATAATACCATCATTAATTACATCATTTCAATCCGATGAAGATCTGCCTAGAGAATGCAATGGTTTGTGCATAATTTTTCAACTTTTTTTTTTTATTCACTTGCCTAAAACATACACACACACATATATATATATATATATATATATATATATATATATATATATATATATATATATATGTGTGTGCGTGTAAAAACATAGAAAATGGGAAAGAACTCGTTAGGTAAATAATCCAAAGTTCTTTAGTATTTTTGTCATTATTTTTAAAAAATGGTGCTCGATACAAAAGTAGAGCATAAATATAATTATTTATTTAAAAATATGATTCCAACGCTACATAAGAGTCCTCATGTTTTAAATCAAGAGCCGAAAACTTCAATATAATTATTTGAATTAAATTGAATTATAGTACCAAGCACGTCTTTGAATGTAACTGAGATATTGATACAAATTATTAACCCTTACATCCCTTTTCTTTAAACAATTGCTCTAGCCGTTACCATCGTAATTTTCATTTCAATAATGAATATGCTTATAAAACACGTAAATTTCAGGAATAAGTTATTGTGAAAAAAAATTTCGCTTGTAGATGGAACAGAGCTTGTACTATAATTCAATTTAATTCAAATAATTGAAGTTTTTGGCTCTTGTTTTGAAACATGAGAACTCTGATGTAGCGTTGGAATCATATTTTTAAATAAATAATTATATATATATATATATATATATATATATATATATATACACACACAAGACATCCAAATATTTATTTTTTGACAATCTTCTTTGCACTTAATTCACTAATTAAACATATAAAAATGGTATACACTGAAATTTAATTTTCAGATAAAAATTCAACCCTGTGTCAGGCTCAGAATGTATCGATGCACCTTTATAAATAATTATATTTAGTTGGCAAGCGTATTTGAGTGTACCTCAATTTTTTTTTTTTTTTTGTAATAATGAAATTAATGTCTACTGAACAAGAAGTTAAAAGTCTTAATAAAGAAGATATACCTCCCTACCTTAGCCCTCTTTTCAATCATGGAAATTAACCCTCTCTTTGGCATGAAAGGAAGAAAAAAAAAAAAAAAAAAAAAAGATTACATGTTTCTTTCCAATTGGGTGGAACATTTTCTTTAGGACTTGATCATTAGGCCGGTAAAAATAATCTGTTTTAAAAGGCAGGATGTGTAGTCCTGAAAAGTATTGAATATTATGTAATACAGGTGCTCCTATATCTTGCAGTAATGCTAGACAATTCTGATGAAGAAAAGAGTCGAGGCAGCAGAAATATGGTTCTACAGAAGGTTGCTGAGAATGCCATGGACTGAACATGTGAACAATGACGAAATTTTAGATTTTGTTTTTCAGTATATCCACTCTTTATGGGTCATTTAATGCCAAAAGTTAATTTTCTTGAGAGAATTTGTAATTTCTTTTACAAAACAAATGTATTGCTGGTAATATTTTTTCTTACACAAATGTACTACTGGTAATTTTGATTACTTTAAAAATATATTGTTGGTACTTATACTATGAAAATGTATTTTTATACATATTGTTTTGATACCAAATTGGGGGTTAAATATTTGACCATAGCTGGGACCCTAACAGGTGCTACCACCCAATATCAGGATGGACCTGGGAACAACAGCAATAAAGAGGTGGTTGCACACTCCTCAAAACCCCCAGTCTCCCGATCAGAGGTCTTGCATCCGGGTGTAGTCTATCCTCATACTCAGGACGTGAAATTTTAGGAAAAATGGAAACAAAAAGTATACTCATACTTAGAATCAGAAGAGTTAACGTTTCTATGGCGTATAATGAGGAAAGAGGGTTTAGAAAATTTGAGACTCACAGGACTTTGAGGCAAGCGGACAGCAGCGTAGCTTGTGTAAACAGTTGGCAGAGATAGCAAAAAAGACAAACTTTACTAAGAGCAACAAAGGATAGGAAATTGTGGATGGCCATGATCGTCCAGACCCTGAAGGGACAAATTATATGGAATAGTTAACCCAATACAAGACCCAAGAGCCGCTTGAGGTAGAGGGTTAATGTGTAGAAAGAAAGACGTGTTAGAAGCAGACTTTAGGAGGAATCGGAAACCCAATCCAAAACCGGGAACAAGGGATAAACCTCTACTCCTGTTTAAATTTATTTATATTTATATGCATTTGAGGATGTGGGCTCTTAGATTATAATTGATTTTATTTATTGATGATTGTTTTTCTTGTATAAGTATTTCTTCAAGGATCAGAAGTCTGTTTTTATTAATTATGAGTTGCTGTCTAATGTTACTATGATCCTAGTGCTGCTTATTAATGTGTTGTCTAGATTTATTGTATATAAAATACAGTTGTGGCACTAGACGGTGAATGGGCTGAGGCTGGTCATCACTTACTATCTTATACCTAGCTAATCAGATTCACGACCCATTCACTCATTACAATTTGCACATCCACCAAAAGAACTTATCCATCATTATTCAATCCTTCATATACCACAATACCGCAATACTCTCAGGGGACTTACAGAAACACCCTATGACATAAAAATTAACGATTATAAAATTCTATGTACTAAAATCTGTGGATGATTCGTAATTGCGGTGGTGGTGGTGAGGGGAGGAATGAACCCAAAGACAAACTAAAATATCAAGACAAATACACAAAATAAAACGATAACTGATGTTAGAACGGTCAAACACTCAAAAGAATTAAGAGAAGCCGCTGTATTTTGCCTTTAGACAAAATCAAGAGGCTCTCTCACTAAGGGAGAGGGCAAGGATAAAATAAATACATCCATGGGAAAAGAAGAAAGCTGACCCAGTTGAGATGAAAAACAAACTGGGGGGGGGAGGGGTTGGGAATCTCGATTTGGATCATAACCAAGGTAGAAGCCGGGAACACGCCGGAAACGACACTTACTCACATTAACTAGGTACACAAAAAAGGTCTATCCTAACCAGAGGAGGGCTCCACATGAAACCACCCTGATGTGACTTAGGTAGACCTAAAAAAGAAAATCAAGGCTAGCCCCGTTCACGCGAACCAGGCTCGCCCCAATCTTCGCTGAAATGTGTCAAAACCAATCGCTTTTGTTCTGATCGTCACCTTGAGCTGATGCTCAAAAAGATCGGAGTAGATTCTGATGAGAATAATGGTCACCTCGTAGTCCAAATCACCATTCGAGCCGTGGCCAGCAGCGATAGAAACACCATCCCTTTCATCCCAGAATACGGAGACGACACATTGTCACACGTGTATACGCGATCAATGAGCACGAGCTTTTCAGGAGCGATACGAGCCTTCACCTCGCCGACATGGTCCCATGGTGTGTGTGTGTAGGGGGGAGCGAATCTGAGGACAATGGTAGAAGGCGCGCGAAGCCGTTTCCTCTAAGCCAAAGTCACATCGTTCACAGTCTGGCAAATCTGCCAAGCCCCATATGAAGGCCTTTTCATAGCCTATTCCGAACCAATCGCCAGGTAAGCGAAAACTCAGAGTTGCTGAAGTAATCCACCGTTGGCGTCCAAGATGAACAAAACTCGCCCGCTGACAAGCCGAGTCGGTCACGTAGTGGATCCTTTGCGACCCCTTCCACTAGTTCACGATAGAAGACAGAGGATAGTAAGCGCTCGATCGCCTTCTTACGCCGCTTACAGAGAGGAAGTACAGATAAGTAGTAAAGGACAAGAGGAAAAGACGTAAGTGGCACAAACCTCAGCCCTACACTTCAAGGACAACCTTCTTCAGTGCCGCGGAGACCTCGCCCTCTGTGATCTCCCCGTCGCAGCTAGCCGCTTCAGTTGGCGAAAGCCGAGGAAAGTCAAATAGCCGCGAAACTCTTCGTCACAGAGACCAGGCTTCTTAATAAATCGGCTCTCGAAACGCCTCACACATTTCAGTCGACCTTAGATTACGCACCTCTGGGGTTTTGACCTATCGAATGTAGCGACCGGATCTCTTCCTTGCTCAATTTTTCACTCATGTTCACAGCTTCAGAAGGCATCTTGCTTAACTTATGTTTAATTACTTGACCCATGTAGCGATTGTTAACCAAACGCTCCAGGGCCTCCCTAGCTGGGTCTATCTCTAGGGGATCCCTTAATCCTCCGCCCGGGAAAGACTATACTGTCTTTTTTGCCTTCACCTTGTTAGCCTTGTCTAGTGCGAGCTGTTTTTTAAATTCAGTTGTGATCAGTGCTAATCCTACCCTTAAGCCTCTCCCACCAACTGTTCCCAGTAACCGCCCCCACTAGTTTCTGCTTCACTACGGTAATTAGCTGTTCCTGGAAGTCCCGCCTGTCCAGTAAAGACAGATTGAACTTCTATTATCCAGCCATTTCAGGCCTAAAATCTAACACCACCCGGAAACACGCGAATCTGTGGTCCGAATAGTCTAACCAGTGGAACAATCTAGTAGATCTATGTCGGTCCTTCTGACTAACATTCTATCTAGATAGCTAGTCATCCGGGTAGACAGCCACTTAAGTGCCCAGGTCTGCATTTCTCCCCTCTGGGTGATCGACCCGGTATCTATCGACGAGACCAAAAATCGCCGGTCAGATCAACCAAGCTACGATCGCCCGACCTCCCGCTAGCTCCCCGCCCCCTAAGTTGGGGTTCAGGATGGCGTTCCGGTCCCCCATTAAGACTAAGCGCGTTGAATCCACCAGGAACGGCCCCCACTGCCGAAAAAAAACAAAAAAAACGAGACACTGTCGCCTCCCCCACACACCGGTCGTTGAGCACATAAATCGCAACGATCCAAAACGAACTACTTTTCACTGCAATATCGGCCACGATCAACCGGCCCCCGGCATTGACATGGACAAGGCCCACCCTCGCATCTGGGGTACGCTTAACCAGCAAAGAAACATCTCTGGCCTGTCAGTCCTCGTATGATGAATAGACGACAAAGTCGTTATTTGAAAATATTTTCAATATATTTCTCCTCTTCGTTTGAATATTGAGGGCAAAAATTCTGAGTGCTCTTAAGTAGAATCCAGTGATTATTCCGGTTTTTATTTTGTTGTTATGCTAAGAATAGAAATTTATTCCTCCCATTCTTAGCAGATTTTCTGTTATCACAATGTGGGATATTTAATAACAAAGCTGATGGAAAGAAAAAAGAATCTACATGAATTTGGCTAGATTTTTAAAAAAATTCTTTCAACAATGTTGAAACTATTAGCGTCTCTCAGTCATGCGCAGTCAATAACAACGTCAACAAACCCAGTCCGATGAAGTCCTAACGGATAAAATGCGTCACAAAAACTTTTTCCAATTTGACCATTATATATATATATATATATATATATATATATATATATATATATATATTTCATTGAATAAAACGGAGAAGATGCTTTGATTTATTTATTTATTTTTATACATTTTCTCATGTGATCTAATTTTTTTTCTTTTCAGATGATACATTAAAAGCTATCCGAATGTTTGACAGGGAGACTCACTCTAAACCTTTCTAACCATAGCTCAATTAGATCTCATTTAAATATTCATGGAGACCTACCGGACCCTATTTGTAACATACTTGTTGACAACACAAATGTAATAGTATCATCTTTATGAAAAAAAAATGGCTAAAAATAATGGAAGCCTTAATAAAAAAAAAAAAAAAAAAAAAAAAAAAACCCAACACTCAATAATATCAACTATGAACATGGACACAATATCTTGAGCGTGTTTTGAAAATGAAAACATAAATACATACATGCAACAAACTATTTCTTGTAAAATATTTTAACTTTGAAAATGGCTACATGTATAGCCAAAAGCGCTCGGATAAAAAGAACATTCGGACAGTTTTATATAACTTATCATTTGAAAAGAAAAAATTATTAGATCGCATGATAAATTGTATAAAAAACTAAAAGTACCCTGTCTGTCTTCAAAGAAATGGGCATGAAAGAAGGATTGCTACCTAAATATACACACACGTGTGTGTGTGTGTGTGGTTACATATGGATAGATATTTACGGTAGGACTGATGTCTTCATTTTTGTTGTTGTTTCGGCTGTTATTCCATTTGGCCTTCATCAGGTGCTTATCAATCCGGGTAAACGTCGGAATTTAGAATTTAACCCATTATTTAATCTACGGGGTAAATGATTCTTTGTACTCTGTTTATATTCTGCGAATATATCGTCTCGTTATTTTAGTATGTTTCAATTATTACTCGCTCTCATTCTACGGAGTAAATTTGTTCTATGCACGGTCCAGAGACTGAAGAAGTCATAACTACTGGCCCTAAATTCACGAACCATCGCCTTAATTCCCTAGGCTATCTTTTTCGTGGGTCAATCCTAAACCAAGAACTTGGAATATGTGTGTGTATGTATATATATATATATATATATATATATATATATATATATATAACGGCAAAATCGAAAATTATCTCCTGAGTATAATAGTCTATTTCGGGCTGGTCTGAACTCAAGCGACTCCAGCTCTTATGTGTTTGTCTGGAAGAAGGGGTTAGAGACGCCTTGTTTATGATAAGGGGCTTGTGTTGGTGACTTGGGCGGGTGTGAGGTATCTTATTACGGAGGAAGTAGTCTGGGGTTGAAGTTTATTTATGGCTGGAGCCTTTCGTTGTCTAACTAAATTTCGGTTACTATTGTGGCACCTTGCATTATTAGAAAAAAAAGAAATATTCATAGAAATATGATTTAATTTTTTTTACTCGGTTTATTAACCAGTTGTTAGTTTTTTTTTAGACGAAGAATAATTGAGTTTCGAAAATAATTCTCTAAATTGTACTTAGACGCTCCTAAGGGAAGAAAAAAAAAGGAAAAGAAAAAGAGAGAGAGAGAGGGAGGAAACAGAAAGAAAGAGGTCGAGTAATGCAAAAGGCCGGTCATTAGCGAAAACAGGTGTCAGAAAGGTATCTGGGCCGGCGTGTTTGACCGACTTTCGGAGGACAATGGGAATTGTTATTTAGAATGAAAAGTCATTAAAAGAGAAAAAAAACAGGCTTGGTAAAAGTGTATGAACATATAGGTGATTGATAAAAATGTCGGTCGGAGCATATGGCCTACTTTTTGCGTAGAAGACTCATTATCAATTTGGAGAAATGGGATTTTTAGAACAATGGAAACGAAATATTAATCGGGGAAAGGTGTCTTTTTGGGATGAGGAGGTGACCGCTGGAATTGTATACAGATTCTGACCTGTTAAAATCGGAACTCCCACGATGATGAAGCGAAGACATTTTCAATTCAGATAATTAAGATTTTTGACTATCAGGTCTGAGCAAAAACAAAGAGGTAAAAAGACAATTGCTCTTGGCTCACAGAGGACGCCAACAAGTCGGAAAGAATTCTTCCTGAAGTCACATCTAATTAGCGGCGGGCTGTTTTGACAGAACCCAGGTGAGAAAGGCCAAAATTGTCGTTTTCGTGCGTGCGAAAGGGACCAAATTGGATTTTGTTTTTTTTAGCAAGCTGATCCTTCCCAGAACAAGGACGGGATAAGCCACGCCCGATTGGAGACGTCACATATGTACGGGAGACGCCCAACCAGAGTCTCATTAGCCGAAAGCGGTCACGTGATATGCGGGAAAGAGGAGAAAGAACGCTCGATCAAGAACCATTGGTCGAAAACGGTCACCTGACATACGAGAGACCGGGAGAGATGGGTATGCGCCTCCCCACCAGAGGCACTGTGAGGAAGTAGGGGTGAAAATAATAGCGATAATGGGAAATCAGAAATAATGCGACTATTGGAATTATCGAAAAACCCTGACGCCGACAAACCCACCCCGGTTTGTTGCGGCGTCAATAAAAGCAGGACCCCAGTCGACAGAAATCAGTTGCGGGGCTGAGTTGCGGGGTGCCAGAGCAGTTGGAACGCAGGCGTCGGGCCCGGTTCATTCGCCCCTTTGCGGCAAGAGAATCCTAAGACAAGAAATCCTTCCAGCCCAAGTCGAAGAAGAAGAAGATTGCTCGAAAGCCGCAGAGAAGTTGCAGTCAAGTCGAAGATAAGAAGAAGAGCTGCAGGCCAGACAAGCAAATGAGTTCAGCCCCGGACGGCAGCGAGAAGAGATCACCTCGGACGACAGACAGTTCAGCCCCGGACGGCAGCGAGAAGAGATCACCTCGGACGACAGAGAGTTGAGTTCAGCCCCGGACGGCAGCGAGAAGAGATCACCTCGGACGACAGAGAGTTGAGTTCAGCCCCGGACGGCAGCGAGAAGAGATCACCTCGGACGACAGAGAGTTGAGTTCCCTGGACGGCAGCGAGAAGGGTCCACCTCAGACAGGCAGTAAAGTTGCAGGCCAAACAAGCAAATCAGTTCCACCTCAGTCGACAGAAAAGAGTTGCAGGACGGAAGAAGAAGAAGTTGAAATCAAGCCAAGCCCAAGAACAGAAATTCGACCAAACCAGATCGAAGTGAAGAAATACGTCCAACTCAAGCCGAAGAGAAGAATCAGCTGTGAACGACTGGTAGAGATTAGCCCCAGTGTCGAACTAGACCACACTCCGACATACACAATTCTAAAGAGTAGACAACTCGAAATCTTTAAGTTGTATGATAGAAGCTTGGTGCCACAGTCCACAAAAACGGGTCGGGAAGTAAGAACAATTTTTATGTAACGAACATTAGATATAAAAGATTGTTACCCTTTTTTATCAGTAATTTTTTGTCTCGTGAGTTTTTTCTTTTGCTTGTGTTTTGCCACCCCGTCGGACTCAACTTGCATACGGCCCCAATCCCTGTTGGTCCCGTCTGTCTAAGATCTAATCACAACGTGGGTAGACGGACCGGGGATCAGTACAGTTACTCTAGTAACCAGGTGTTGGAAGCGGGTTGGGAAGGGCGAGGCTGGTAATCATCTAACCAAGGGGTTGGAACGGCACACTTGGAACAGCGAAGAGCGACCAGGAGGAGCGACGTCACAGTTGGCGCCGTAACCAAAGGATTCGACCCTGGACCAGGTGTCGCCGTCACACTATTATGGGGTGCTCCGTATGCTAGCAACAAGTGTGTTTTCCAGGGAATTTACAATAAATAGTAAATAGACCATAATGGTTTAATGTTATTAATAAGTTATGAGGGATTTAACCTTAAAACCAAATAAATTTAGGTAAATCAGTTGATGATAGATTCATAAATTATGAGTAATATCGGGACATATAATGAAATCGATCATGCTATCCAACACATATACACCCACATGTATCCACATACACGCGTTTACACGTACACACATATTTTTATGTAAGCAATCATAGGCACACGCAGGCCACCCATACTTACATATATTTTTATGTAATTTGGGATTTGTTCTTATGTCTACATTTCGTAATTAACTCTTTCAATTGATTTAATAGTTTGCATTGACTTTTAAAAAAATATATATTCTCTTTTATAATAAAGACATTGAGCTCTCTGTGGATCATTTTTAATATTTGCTATTACTAGGATCCACCTGGATTATATACCAACTGATCTATTACATGTATATATATATATATTGAAAAGGATTTGGCCATAAATAAACTCCGACACCATAATAGGAAACGAAATCCATTTATATACAATGAAAGGCTCTAGCCATAAACTCCTAAACCAGGCCTCTTCTCCTTAGAGATACTTTATGTTCTCCCCTCGTCACCAACACAAGCCCCTTATCAAATACAAGACGTTCTTTTGAGTAGGACTGCTATCTAAAATAAATTCAAGACCCCAATTCCAGACAGGCATTCGAGGGCTGCTGAGGATTGGCATTACGTTGTGACGGTCTGAAATAGACTACACCCACATGAGGTAATTTTGTTTTTTCCTGTAAATATATATATTTGCTCTGTTATAATAAAAACATTGAGCTCTCTGTGGTTCAGTTTTAATATTACTAGGATCACCTGGATTATATACTAACGGATCTATTACCTGTAATATATATATATATATATATATATATATTAGTGGGGGTAAGAAGGTAGGCATACCAATCTTAGTTTTCTCTGGTACCAACAAGTCTATATAGTGAGAACTTTTTCAGGATCAAACTTACGGCAAAACTTGAATGTCTGCCGGAACTGCTTTCTCGGCTTTGCGCTTTGGCAGGCGCCCACTTAATACCTGAATATAGCTGCCATGCTGTAACAATTTGTGAATTTAATTTACCAAAATAGATAAAATATTTCTGCAAACAATTTTATTTTACGCGCAAGAAAACAATAGCTCATATGTCTCGCCTACAAATATAGATTACGTACTAATTGTTCCACAGATTATTAGCATTTATTTGTAGACGCAATGGGTTTTATTTAGAAGGTAATTTACAGGAATTTGAACAAAAAAAAAGGAACACACACCGTGCGTGGCAGAGCGTAAGCAGTAACAACAGTAAATGAAGGTTATTGTAAGTTTGATATTTTTTTTGCGGAGGTGGAGGAAGTGGAATTTTCCTGAAAATGCAATGTTCAGTTCCTGACATCTATTTGCAGAAACACCAAAAGAATGAAAGACAAAATTAAGTCACGCGAACTCTTTCCCCCTTCTCACTCATATATATATATATATATATATATATATATATAAGGCCTAAAATACACAAAGAATATCTTTGCCATCCCATATATATATATATATATATATATATATATATATTCTATATATTTTTTTATTTAGCTGGCATGTGAGAACAATAAACTTTTTGGGAATCACAAACTTTTCAGCTGCTGCTGTTGCAGCCTTCGTCAGTGCTTGTTTCTTGAATATTGATTTTGAATTCGGGTAAATTTAAAACCCAGCGGTCGTTAATGACGTCATCGCGAGATTTTCATTGCCTCTCCCCATTTTTTTTTTCCTTCACAAGGGACAGTCTCCCACTCCGGTCAGAGAACAACTACATTAAGAGGGAAGGTACATACTTTGTGTTATTAGTGTGCTGATAATAGTGTGTATGCGATAATATAAGATGAAATGTATTAAATAATATATTATCATCGTTAATAATAATAGTAGTAACTACCATAATAATAACGATGATGATAATATGGGAACATGCAAATTTTGAGACGGTAGGATGATAAGAATAACGAGAAATAATCTCCCTTTCTTAGGTACCATTTATATGATGCATGCTTGGGCAATCTTTTCGATTTGGTAGAAGAATTCTTGCCGTTACTTTCTCTGGTAGATGGTTGGTAATTAGGGCTACATGACCCAGTATATTCTGCTATTTAACTCATAGTTGGTGGGGAGAGAAGAAATGGGGGGGGGTATCATATCTTCCACACTCCTTCAGAACATCTTATAAAATATATGATCGTTAGGTGTGAAAATGACTCAAATGTGACCAAAGATTTTTTTATTAAAAACATCTACTTATAAGATGACAATTATTATTTGTTTAACATGACCGAAACATTTAAACATTATATATATATATATATATATATATATATATATACATATCACAAAAGAAGAGAAAAAGAAAAAAATTATAATTACGTGTATAAAGATAGATTTAAAAAAAAGAGGAAGAAAAACACTTATAGGTAGTGTAGAATTAAAATGTTTGCTTTGCCATCCGACTCCACGTAGGGGGAAACTGGACACGTCTTCTTCCTATATATATATATATATATATATATATAGAGAGAGAGAGAGAGAGAGAGAAAGAAAGAGAAAGAGAGATAGAGATATGCCTTTTCCTTATATAGTCCTTAATATAACACCATCTAAAGAAGTCCTGACAGACAAGATGGGCAAATCTCAGAATGTCATTCGGGTAATCACTGTACACTTAAAAAATGATAAAAAAAAACATGACATCCGAAATATCACCATCTGCTGATTAATTTTTTACCATGCATTCACCTAACTGATTAATTTATATTTTAGGCGGAGACGTTAGAAAAACTCAACTCCTGTTCAAAAGACCAAGAAAGAGTGTAAACCGGTCGATATTTGAACCTATCTAATGCTATTGAAGAAAAAAATAATGAAAATAAATAATAGTAAACCACATTGTATTATTAATATACTAAACTTTGTGACACTAAACTCTTTGGTGGAGTAAATATTAAGGACATTTTAGAGATCGTTTTGCTAAATTGTACATCGATTCCTACTAAGAAATATTTTTTTTTACAATGATATTCACCCTGTCCAAGGCCCACTCGAGTTAGAGAGTTACAGAGTAAGTAATAATAATGCCGCCAAGACGGAAGTGAAAGAGAAGACTAAGAAGGAACCGGAAACCCAATTCTAAACAGAAATCAAATGATAGGAGGAGTGTGAGCCGGAGGATAGGCGAACCTATCTACCCCTATTGAAGAAAAAATAAATAAATAGTAAATAAAAATAGTAAATAAAAGTTCACAGTTTTAGACGGAGACGTTAGGAAAAAAGGGATAAACCTCATCTCCTATTCAAAAGACCAGGGAGGGGTGTGAACCGGACGATAGGTGAACCTATTGACTCCAATTAAGTAAAAATAAAAATAAAAATAAATGAATAGATATTAAATAGAATTGCCGGATTTTAGTTTAAATCAGAAGTAAAACTTTATCCAGAGTTTGGCAAATATATTGTTTACAAATCCATCGTCTGCTAAGGAGTTTATCTATGCCATAATAAATGACAGAACATCGATAGCTTAAGTTTTTACTAATATTCGAACACTTTGAAATGCAAACCTTTGAACATAATTTTTCCAGTTGTCATTGCTATACTCTGCTAGCTGGTGTTATAAGTTCCTGAACGATACATTGAGTACATCAATAAGTTACATGCAAAAACCGAAAAATACAAGATGGCTAACGTGAAGGTTGTCGAAAGTGGAATTGACGAGCCGAGTTGAAATTCAGTTCACACTAATTTCGTTGCAAAAGTACGAATCGCAATTCTATGGATTAAATGGCTGGGCGGGCTGACTAGATTGTCTTGCCTTGATTGGCACCCAGTCTAACGGAAGAATAACTGAATTCGAACCAGATTAAAGAAGCACGTTCACCATCAGGCTGTTTGCCTCAACCACAAACACTGCTGCTACGTCTGCAGTACACACAAACACACACTATATATTAACACAATGGATTTTTTATTTATTAATCTGCCATTTTTTATTATTTAAACGTTATTTTTAGCGGGTAGCCATATTTGAGTAGATGCTCCGTATATTAAACAATTTTCCAGCTTGAATGTACGAGAAATCTTATTTCAGAAAAATATACGCTTTCCTGCAGGATTCGAACTCGCGTCTCTCATGCTAGGAGAAACCTTAGTTAGATTCGACGTGCCTTAACCGACTTAGCCACAGAGTTCATCGCCGATCAAACAAAGTAAAAAAGTACCTTAGAAACGCAAATCTTTCGAAACATTCACATCTACAGTTTCGCGTCCTAACGTAAACAAAGCAATTTCTAAGGCTTTGTGTTGATACAAATATTTAAGTAAATGCCCTGTTTATAATAAACAGTATTAACAACATTTACCGGCCTGAATGTCCGAGAAATTTTCATAGAAAATATTCGTCCCCCGACAGGAATCGAACCTATATCCTATACGGAAGCGTCATATAGCCCGACGTGCCTTTACAGAGAACCGTTCTGTTAGCAGATTCGATTTTACTGTATTTAAACACAATCCTCCATACAGTAAAATCGACCTTGCTAACCTTGCTCCTCTCTAAAGGCACGTAATGCTATATGACTGTTTCGTAAAGGGTACAGGTTCAATTCCTGTCGGAGGATGCATATTTTCTATTAAAATTTCTCGGACATTTAGGCTGGTAAATGTTGTTAATACGGTAATAAAGCAAGTTTGTCATTCTTTTTTTCCATTCAGCCCGTGAAATATCGGTGTTAATAAGAACCATGATTTATTTTCCTCTCGACTTGATTGTGAATATGGTGTATTATTAGTTTAGAATCCCATGGAGAACATGCGTTGTTTCGGTAATTGTTCCAGAGAAACGTTCGTTTAAATGTTGTATTACGGTGCTAGACTCATTAAAATTTGATTGATTCAATCTAAGTTAAGTTAGCGAGGACAAGCATCTCCCCGTCTTAACTTTTTGGCCTTGTGCCACATTTATTTTATTTTTTTTTTACATTTACAAGTAAATATTAATTTCCACTGTTGCTAGTTACGTACAGGTTTCCTCTACTGCCTCCCTGTGAAAAAGCGAGCTTAACTTAGTAAATAATTAAATACGTGCCTCGTCTTCGAACAACAATCCGGAAGTTGTTTTTACAGAGAAGTATGGCGATTTGCTAAGCATAACTTAAATGCGGAACAAGGCCGAAAGTATGGAGCATCCAGTAAGGATCGAACTCGGTCGTAATTGAACTAGCGAGATAAGTTTGCTAACCATTTTACATGTCGAAGTGCTCTTCACAGAGTGTTATGAATATAGTGCATTCAATCCTCACTGGGCGTCCTCTGAAGCTCAACTTAAATATCAATATGGTCATATTGATAGTAATTATTGTTGTTATGGTATATATAACGACCAAGATGGGAACAATAGTTAGAAATAATTAATATACAGGGTTGTCCGAAAGTCTTGTCACTCCTAGATAATATAATTTTGTTTCAGATGGCTGACACAAACTCTAACAGTTTGGAAGAAAGGGTTAGAGTGACAAGACTTTCGGACCACCCTGTATATTAAAATGGATATATTTAGAAATGCTGTTAAACCGTGCTGATATGTTTTCCTTAATTGTAAAGTAAAAAGTTTTGAGATTTTCAGCTGACGACATTGGTGGTGGGGCCTCTAACAATACTGAGAAAGGTGCTGGACAGCTGTTGAAGACAGTCACCGTCATTCAATTCTTAGAAGAACCTATTGTGAAAGCTCTGCACATTTATGAAATATTGCGTGGGAAATAATTTAAAAGGGCGAAGATAAGAACTAAAGAAATTGTAACGCATGAAGATGACAGTTGGACCGATCATTCATGGAAAACTTTGATTAGTTCTAAATCCATTACAGAAACAGATTAGAGTTGTAAAACTATAAATACTGGGAAAACTAGACAACGTTAAAAAATATACAAAATCTATCAAGAAATATCCAGCAAGTTTGTAAAATCTCGATAACTGATTGTGCGGCCTTGATGTAAACTTGTATCCATTTCGAAAAGACCTTGAGGGAACAGTGTATAGTTATTCAGCCGGCGGAGAGACGACCCTTATTCTATTTTCTTTTTTTTAA
>CAHIKZ030002722.1:655000-700000 GCA_903632075.3 Acanthosepion pharaonis | reverse complement strand
ATTTTTGGCAGGGCCTACGGGCTCGGACATACCCACATTAAAAAGGCCTTGTGCCACATTCAATTCCTGTGGGTGAATTGATAAATACCATCTAAAAAAGAATACCCGCTCGGCCCGGTGGCTAGGGATCAAAGTGTAGTATCTGCGCTTTGTGAGCTGCCGAGCCGGGTGTCTGTCGAACTCTCTGCTTGCAGAGGGGACCCGGACGAAGCTCTGCCGAAGGGTAGGGTTTCGTTGGGGAGGTTGACGGAACTAGCCCGCTTGGACGGGTTTAGATGGGTTTTATTTTTGGCTGGGCCTACGGGCTCGGACATACCCACATTAAAAGGCCTTGTGCCACATTCCTTCCTGGGTGAATTGATAAATACCATCTATAAAAAAGAATGTATAAACATAAAAAAGGTCTAAAAATAATTGTCGGACTTTCCATTTCATATATATATATATATATATATATATATATATATATATATATATATATATATATATATATATATATATAGAGAGAGAGAGAGAGAGAGAGAGAGAGAGAGAGAGAGAGAGAAGCCGAGGCAAACACGTATATCCACTCCCTAATAAGAAAAAAAAAAAGATTCTTTCATGCAAGAAATATTTATTTTTAGCAATCTCTTTTCGTGTCAATGAACTTAATTCAGAGGTGAATATTATTCACATAGATCGAACGTTATACAGTGAAAATTTCAGATTGAAAAAGCAGTTAATTCAGATACGCAATTATTGATTCACTCTCGTATAGACGCAGAGATATTTGTACTTGACTGAACGGTTAAATTCGAACCAAGTCTGCTGAACACAAGTTTAGTTTTGTTAATTTCCTGTCTGCCAACTTGTTCTGTTTCGGCTTTGTGCGGTCGTCGTGCGATTTTCATGGAAGACAGGTACTTCCTACTTGAAAGATTATTGCACTCCACCTTCCCCACCTCTACAACCACTTCCCCCAGATTTTACTTGTACTCTGAAAGGAGAGGCATTGTAAATTATGACAGCTTAATCGATGGAAGCACCGGGAAAATGTTTTCATTGTAGTTGAAGAACTTACGTAATCTTACGAGTTGTCGGTGTTCTAAGCATAAAAAAAATAAATAAAATAAAATAAAAAGAATAGAAAAAAATAAAAATAACGAGATATCGAAGCCCACTTTTCAAGACAAGCAACTCTTCCACTTTTGGATAATTAAATAAAAATCACCTTCCTTTTGGCCTTGTGCCAGACTAAACGTAAGTTTTTTTTTATTTTTTATTAATTCCTCGTAACCTAACAGAAGAATTCTTCCCCATTACATAAAAAAGAAATATAATCATGATACTCCCTGATGTTTACGATGTTTTTTGAGGGAACTATAATTTCTGGGTGACAGACTATAAAATGCATGAGTAATGAGTCGTATCAAGTGAATATATGGCTTACTCTAATGCAGCTTATTGTGTATCATATTTTTCCTTTTTTGGAGGGAACAGGTGTGGCAGAGAACAATGATCACTCTTGAAATATTAATAATTATAGTTATATAGAATTTTGTTTATAGGTGAGAAAGATAATATGTGGTGAAGTTTGTGCCCAGAGAATCTGTGCTTCGTCTGAATTATTAATATAAAATGTCAAAACAATAGTGTTTATATGAACTATGGAATACCAATTGTAAAGAAGAGACTGTCCATTTAATCATGAAGGGGCAGAGGTCAGTAATCAGGTTGTATTCTAAGTTAATAACACTTCGGGGTTTTCTCGCTACCAGCGCGTTTTGTGCGAAAACAAACGGTCGAAGTCGATTGGAGCTGGGTGAAGTTGGTTTACAAGCAGTAGGTAGAGAAAGAAAGGAAAAGAGAGAAAGAAAGAAAGAGAGCGTCCGCTCGCTCGTGTAAAAGGAGGAAGTGAACTCAAGTTATCTTATTATTGACGCAATATTGCCAGTGAACCCTCTTATATACTGATAGGAAATAATTACGGCCTCTACTAAGAACAAAAAGTGTGAGCCCGAAAACCACTTTTCTTTCAGAATTATCTGCAATATTTTTTTTTCTGGACTTTATTTCATGTACACTACTTTCTTGTAAAAGAAGCATTATTCTTTTTGTACCAATTCCTTCCTTATATACATAAATTTTTCTTTGGACTCGAATCGACTTGTTCATATTTGATTTTTCTGCTTGGCCCGATTTTCGCTCCAACGAACTTGCAAGTAGACCAGCTGAATCTTCCGGGATTTGTTATTTGCTCTCCAGGATCAAAAAAAAAAAAAAAATTCACAACGTGGCTGGAAAGTAGAATCGAATCGACGTTTTGAAACGCAGATTTGGATTGAACCTGTAATACTGGACCAGGAAAGGATCAACTGCCTGTCTTGTAGAGTACATCGATCCAGTGGTCTCAGGATAGGTGTTACACAGGTAGATTCCTACATATGTATTTTAGAAGTTGTTGTCCGATTCTCCTGATCCTGATAGTAACTAGACGAAACAACCAGCACAATTTCACAGTAATTACGTACAATTCCTACATTTGCTATTGAACTTCGATATCAGTTCATTGAATGGCCAATGATAGTCGTCGTGGTAGAGATACCAAAATACAACTCGGACCGATATTGTTGTTTATCCTTCATGCCTTTTCCCGATGTAGAATGGCGAGAGAATGACGAGGGTAAGCTTTCGGCTCGATCATAAAGACAGGACCGTTTTAACACTACTGTTTCACACGATGAGGTCAGTTGGTTGCTTTTGTACACATTTTCATAGTCACAACCGTAAGTCATGTGTCTAAATTATGTGCTTTACCTTTATTTGACCACGTGTAGCGCAGACGTACGCTTTTAATCCTAGTAGTATGATCAAGTCAGGCAGCTGAATGTATTACCCCACGAAATAATGATGTTCAAAATTATAAAACATTTTTGTAAGATATTTCTCACTATATTTATCGGTAAACTACTAAACAATGATTCAATAACGCATCTTGCCAATTACGCTTAAAATTTTACCATTCTTACTGATTTATCATGCATTTAACCAAAATATAGAAAATGAATTTATATATAACGGCTGATTATGCCCGTCTACTAGGCCGCTAGCCAATCCCCGTTGAAGGAGCCTACTCAGGCACATTTGTGTTTGTGATTTATATAGTGGACCTTGATCAACAGTTTCTGGGAGAGAGCGCATTATCTGGCGTAATCAACAGTTTGGACAAAGCCAGTACACTCAAAGTCTCGGGAACGATGACTTGTGACTTCCTGCTAACACAACTATCGACGGCTCCCAAACAGTTCAGTCTAGGCTTGTGTCAACCTGTAGTATGGTTTCCATGCACTTTCAAAAAGCTGCACACGCTGAGATCACATCTCAGGAGTGATAATATGGAAAGGTCACCTTCCTGACAAATCGATCATAGTGAGATTCGAACCCGAGCGTTCTGAATGCCCAAATATAATTTATATATAGTTCTACTAAAGCACTTCTTAAAAACGAAATCCCTTAAGTAAAATTTGACATAATCTGCTGTATTTTTTAAACGCTGTAGAATAAATATATTTTCCCTAGTTCTTAATTTTGATATGTTTGGTACATCACGTTTACCCAAATCTACCCCAAAAATATTTAATCTTTATTAATATTGGAGGTACCGGTTTTACAGTCATTCAAGTTATGAACATTCGGAGATACGGACAAATCTGTCTGTAAATGGATTAATCCCTTTCCTAAGGGTATTTGCACGAAAGTGAATGCAACGACCTCGACCGGTGTTCGTTCGTTTATTGCATTTAACCAACGTCGAGCTCGGTCAGTACCCATAAACGATTGATAAGCCGTAAAAAATAAATAAAAACAAACAAATCAGTTAATTACGAACTGAAATATATTCAACCGAAATATATAAATATTTATGACAAGAATCTTTTGATATCAACAAAAACAAAGAATTGTAGTAATTTTTGTGTAAATATTTTTTTGTTTGAATTTTCCCGAAGCAACATCAGTAGCAGCAAGCAAGACAAAAGTGCCAGAAATAATAATAAGTAATTACAGTCAGATCATGAATTCTCTTTATAATTATTTCCGTCTTGCAAACAAACCTCAGGGACCCATTTTGTCCATAAGTACAGAAGCCTTAATATATAGTTAAATAGTAGAACTTACAAACAAAACCCGGAAACGTATACTATCTTGTCCATAATAAAGAGAACTTTTATATTGTTTAAGATGTATTTTATAACAGATTTACACGCATTTAATTTCAGGTATTATGGTCGTCATTTGAAGTTTAGGTGTCGTGTGTTGAACAAATACTAAAAGTGTTGGATTGATCGAGAAAATAGACAAACAAGAAACAAAACGAGATATAATTTTTTATTCTATCGGGAACTCTTTTTTACATTGAGAAAATTTCATGGATAGTTCCCGAAAGAAAGTGTACATTCAAAGAACGTTCTTTAGAGGGATTCTGTAAAAAAAAAAGAAAAGAAGTTGAACTTACTCTGCTAATGAGTTAAAGACGATGGTAGCTCTATGGCCTAAGCCACATGCGTTTATTAAAGGAGAAAAACTTTAGCATCCTGTCCCGACCTCAGCCCGAAATAGTGATTTTCCAAGCGTAGCTTTGATGTGGCACAAGGCCGAAAGTAAGGGACACCCAGTGAGGATCGAACTCACTACTTATTCGTAATTGTTCTAGCGAGACAAGCTTGCTAGCCATTACACCACCTCGAGGTGTCCATTTTTTTTCCAAGCGTAAAAATATATGTGTGTAGCATACGTTAAACCTTCACGCTAGATACGCATGCGCTGATAACCTTGTCAGCAGCAACAGACACTTTTTCAATTTTGAGGTATGCGTAAAAACAGAGCTGGGAGCATGCGTGTTATAGCGATTTTCCAAGCGTAGCTGAGATGTGGCACAAGGCCGAAAGTAAGGGGCACCTAGTGAGGATCGAACTCACTACTTATTCGTAATTGCTCTAGCGAGACAAGCTTGCTAACCATTACACCACCTCGAGGTGCCCCTCGGCCCGAAATAAAAGAGAGAAAGCTAGCCTCTTGGGATTTATAACACGCATGCTGGGCACTGCGAGGCGGTGTAATGGTTAGCAAGCTTGTCTCGCTAAATCATTTACGACTGAATAGCGAGTTCGATCCTCACCGGGTGTCCCATACTTTCGGCCTTGTGCCACATCTAAGCTACGCTTGGAAAATCGCTATAACACGCATGCTCCCAGCTCTGTTTTTACGCATACCCCAAAATTGAAAAAGTGTCTGTTGCTGCTGACAAGGTTATCAGCGCATGCGTATCTAGCGTGAAGGTTTAACGTATGCTACACACACACACACATACTCGCTATGTTAACAATGTTCCAGTATAACATTATCTGGAATAGATAGAAACATTTAGATACTTGTAATGAGCTGTAAATAAAAGATAGTAAACGTAGTGACTGCTTTTTTTTATCTTTAAAATAAGCAACTTAAGAGTTTGTCTGGTAAGTGGGATGCTTAATTCTTTTTGGAAGAATTATTAAGAAACTGTTTAATTTTTTCAAGCTTGTATCTAAAAAAATAAAAAAAAAACAGAAGAAAAAGAGGAAATGTATTTTTTATACTGTTAGTTTACTCAATACGAGGCTCAAGAGCCACTGAAGGTAGAGAGTCACCGAGTGAAATTGTAAGGGAGAGAGAACGAAAAAGTAAGAGCCTATTATGAGGACTAGTAGAAAAAATATCTGTTGATCCTCGACTTAAAGAGAACAAGATGTTTTTTTTACCACAAAGTAACCCAAGTGGAACTTGCTTCTTCTCAAGAGAACATGAAAGGGATGGCGTTGGTTTGTCACCGTGAATATGTCATGGCGGGTTCCAGCTCTTATGGTCTCATCTGGTGGAACTAAGGAAATAAAGTTCGTCCAAACATAGGAATAGCGAAATGGTAGTGAAAGGCTGACAATGTTTGTTCTTAATTATTGAATACAGAATAAGATAACGTATTCAGTAAGTCTTTTTTGTTTAACTCTTCTGCTGCTTTTTAACATACTTATATGCAATATTGATATCTTAAATTTCCAGGAACCGGTTCTATAAAGGCAGATAATATTTAGGAACCTATTCTGCTTATTTTCTTTTCAATTAGGGAATGCAAAAAAAAATCACTTTATATATTCTTTAAAAGAATTAAACAATTTTGATAATTTAATAGAAAACATTTATTTATTAAGATAGTTCCAGATTGAAATCATGTTTACATATTTCTAATCAGAACTATGATGCGTTTTGACCATAATGTCATGAGCTGTGTTATGGTTTCTTAGCCACATTTGAACTGAATCGTTGCAGTCTCAAACATACAACGGAAGACCTGTCAAATTTGACTTATGATTTGCCACATTTTTTTTTAACTTCAAGTTGATTTCTTTTGTCAGAAGAAATTATGTTCATTACAGAAAACCCTTTTCAGCCTTTTAGAACTTACAGAAATGGTATTAGCTATTTAGCCATTATATATCGGCTATTAATATACAAGATTATTTTCGGATAATCCAACAACCGGTCCGCTAAGCTATTATAATTTTAAGGATCGGTCTGCACGAACCGGTGGGATGCCACCACCGATTATGTGTCTTTACAAAACTTACATTGCTTCCACTCGAGGTATATTTGTTTTCAAGGCAGAGTGAAATGCCGGTCACAAGTACTTTTTTTTTTTTTTACAATAAGGTTCACCTTTTACAAAGCCCGGAGGCCACTCGAGGTCGAGGGTTACGTTAGGAGGCAATTTGTGTGTATAGGAGTGGGATATAACGTTTAACCCTAGTCTTGATTGTAGTGATCGGGGAAACACCTTGTTGGGAGTCAGTTCTACAGAACAGTGGTTTGCAAGAAGAAATTGTTAATTTGGAACTTCTCACCGATTGAATATGGAGGGAATGTGGGTGGTTTGTTACTATGTAAATGGCGTGGCGTGTTCTTGCTGTGAAGATTTGCCTCGGCGGGACCGGGGAATGTAGTTCTTCCGGGGACTTTCCGTGGTATTAGCGATAGAACAGCTAGAGGCTAGCAACACCTCGCTTGTGAGAGAGAGAGGGTGGAGAATAATCCGTCACCCCAAAAGGCTTGGAGACACTTTTGGATTATCAAGGATGGAGAGTGAGGTCGAGGAAGCTACCGCCTAAATATGGCAACAGTACTTTATTTTCAGCTTGATCTAACTCCTGTAAAGCTAGAGGATAACAGGAGGGGTCAGGTACAGGAGGCCGACCATTGGTAAAATGGTCGGCCTTCCTTTATTTTGTGTTATAAAGTAACTAGTGCTTAGTGCTATTTCCACACCAGCATGAAAATATAGTAGTGTATAATACAATCTGTTTTGTGATGCGTTTTCATTACATATTATGTGCTGGGTGGGTCGTTTAGCATAATCTCTACGGCTGAGTATCTGATCGAAAAACCAAAATGATGGCGTCTACTAGACACTATCATCGGCATCATTATAATCAGTAAATAGGAATTTCCTACTTTTCCCAGAACGAGAGAGCATAGACAAGCAACAATGCTACGATTCAGCAGTGAAATGTTAGATCGGAACCTGGCAAATGATCACTCTTTGGGTTGCGCACTACGAGCTGTATGGGAGTGAAAATGGCTTATAACATTCAATACATCCCAAAACCAATCTTTTTCTTTTGATGAAACTGAACTCTCAATGAGGCTCCGGTCCTTGAACCTCCACTGTAACTCATATATATGCCTCTGAAAAGATGGTCGGTACCTTGTACAGATCTTGAATGTATCAGCCTTCTTCCGCCTTACTTTACCTTTATAAGAGTCAAAGAAAACCAAAAATAGAATATTGCTGCTACTGGAGCTGCTCAATCCTTATCTTCAAGCCTTGACAGTTCAAAAGCGTTTACGCTGTCTTGTGGGTGATGAATTATTTTCCACCGAAACGTTGCAAGCCAATGCTGATTTATCGCTACTTCCATAGCAAATGTTCAGACGAGCTATAAGTCATTAGTTCCACTCGCTCAGAATTTTGTAGCTAGGACCCGCCATGCCGCGTACGCAGAGTCGACTCATCCCCATTCCCTTCGTATTCCATCCGTAAGGAGGAAGTTCCACTCATCTTATTCTTGATAACCACTGCTTCTACAATCTTAACCTCTTCAAGTCTAGGTGAACCGATAACTGTCCTACTTATCTTAATCATCTGCACTTATTCAGTAACTCTGTCTCGATTGGCTCTTGAGCCATTTATAAGGCGAACGCTTAGTAAAAATGTGTTTTTTTATTTTCTTAAGCCACATATATCAGCAGTGATGTTGCTTGATATTTAGCCAAATTTGAATAATTTCTAATAAACGAGTTACGTGGGAAAAACCTCTATTAAACTTTTTGATTGATTCGTTTTCTACGGCTTATCAACCCTTTGAAGGTTATTTTATTTTTTTTTTTTTATTTAAGCGTTTCACCTCAAGCAAGGCGTGAAGCCACTAAGACGCAAGGGGTTACAGAAGATTTAGAGCAAGATCAGGTAGGAGTGATAGAGGAAAGGATGAGGAGAAGGATAGTGGATAGATCAAGGCAACTGGAAATGTCGATTGACATTACATTTGAATAGTTGGATATTATAGCTCTCAGGGAAACAGGAATAGGGAAGGGAGTTCCACAGGCGAGAGGTGCGAGACATGAAGATAATGGAGTAGAAGATACGGCTACATTTAATAGTTTCAACAGTGAAAGGGTGAGAGCGGGATGCCAGCCTCGTAGGGCGCTTGAACTCATGAAGTCTGGGAACCAGCGAATGCATCTCCTCGGAGCAATTGCCATGAAAGTATTTGTAAAAAAGACAGAGTGAGGCGACGGCGCGTCTGTGAGAGAGTGACTGTAGACGAGATGCCAGATCAGGGCCAATTATATTGCATATCCACCTCTGGATCTTATCAAGAACCCCGAAGCAAACAGAAGGGGCTCCAGACCATATATGGCAGCAATACTCCATGCAAGGGCGAATTGTTGATTTGTAGATCTAAAGGATCGATTCCGGGAGAAAAAAACAAGAAAATATTTTTTAGCTTGTAAGAAATTTGTGATAAGACAATAATGATTTAGTCATACAAGTCTTACTAATTAACCCATAGCTGGAGGGGAAGAGGTAGATTCATACGTTTCACAAGGATGTTTGCATATAGACAAATATAACGAATCCAACGGGAATTGGAACTCGGCTCGTCGATTTTCACTTCCGAGCTTTTTATCCATCCGCACATGCAAGCTTACACCACCTAGTATTCCCGAGCAGATAATGTTCAGGCTCGACGTTGCTTAACTTCGGTGATAGTTCGGTAACCAGTGTTTCAATGTGATGTGAACGTAAGCCTTAACAACTCCTATTGTGGTGAGGCTTTGGGTCTTATAATCCATAGGGGATTCTGCAGGATTAACCTATATAATCCACAGGGGATTCTGCAGGATTAACCTATATAAAAAAAATCACGCGAACAGCTCTCCGCCCTAAGTGCTACATGCGACGTTTTTTCCCCCCATTTAATGCGCATCTTGGAGAACCGTGTTGGCTGAACTTCTTTTCCCAACACGGTAGGTCTATACATTTCCAGAATATTAATGCGTAAGTGAATATAACGAACCTCACTGAAACTGTTATATTTACGGTTAGACATCCAAGCATAACATTGGGAAAGTGTTATGGAGTGGTTTCACAGTGGAGGCTTGTATTTGTACTAAGTCGGTCCTAAAATAGGTTCGACGTACAAAACGTTAGGAACTTGATATAAGAGGTAATGACGCAGAGAAATCTAGTTGTGGTCGCTGATACTTTGATATTCGACTAACGGTCGTCCGGCATCGACTGACTGACCGAACCACTGAGCGATATTCAGTCACCCCCCCACACGAGGGCATCATGTGACACAAGACCGGTTTAACTTGGGATCTCCGAGCCCGTGGGCTCGGCCAAAAATATGCCCTTTTAAAACCCGTATAAACGGGTTCAGGGTCGGTTTACCTCCCCGAAAGAGACTCCGCCTTTCGGCGTAGCCTCGTTCGGGTTCCTCCCCGCCCGAAGGCAGAGAGTTCAACCGGTCAGCCGGTCGTCCGACTTCAGACTGAACTCGGACCGACCCACTGAGCGACTCCTCGTTACTCTTACTACTCCTACTTATAGGTGGGAGAGTCTATTAACTATAAAATAAGTGTGTTCCACTATAACAGAAAGACATTTAAAATAACGAAAAAGAAAACAACAAAAAATATATCACATCCACAAAATACAAAAAAAAAAAAAAAAAAAAAAATACAAATATTAAACTATATACAAAAAAAGAAAGTATTTTTTTTGCTGGTTTTCTGATCGATAAAAAATTTAGATATCGAACCTTACGCCATAGAAAAACTAATCACAAGCAGTTAGAATAATTTATAAGCATTTATTTTTCAAAGTTTGACTTTGTTAAAATAACAGCCTCGTTTCCATACGTTATTATTTCACATGATTGTTGCCGCCGCCCTGCCCAGGAGGAAGAAATTGCGCTGATCACCATTTAGAGTTTCTTCACAAATCATCGATAACTATGTAATTGCCAATCAGAAGGTCAAATACGCGACAATGTCTAGAGGAGAACAACTTCGAGTTGATTCTTTCTATGGCCACAACTCACATCGCAGGGATTTTTATTGTCGAATCTTAAGAATTTATGTAGAATAACAACCACTTGTCTGGCTCAGTTACAATCAATGATTACAACCTCAGGTCGTGTCAGCCTCAATATATTACATCAACAACTTTTAGTGAGGAGCATATATAAAAGTATAATAGATATAAAAGAGTATATATAAAAGTTAAAATAAGTAAAACATCTGTCTGGATAGAAAGAAAGAAAAAAGGTCCTGAGGTGTGACCGCCATGATGAAATTTTCAGCGTGAAACAGAGACTTTCGCTTTGAGGCTGAAGAGAATCATTGAGAAAATTTGGGTTTTATGACGCACATATACAAAGTAGCCAGACAGTTATTTCAAGAATTTATTGTCTGCAAATGTTACAATTCTATCAACTTTCAAATAAGTAAAGTCAAGAATCCACAAAATAAACCAAAGTCGATGAAAAACAAAATCAATCTCGAGGTAGTTACAGAAATATAAAATCAAATGATATTTAGACCAAATAACTTTCCTATAAGCTAACGAGTTCGATCATTAATAAACGTAGAGTCAAGTTCTGAAATAGCCTCGTCAGATGAAAATTTTCATATGGATGACATGCATGGCCGTTCAGAAAACTGTCAGCTGTATATGACCGCTTTCTCAGATCGAAAGTTAAAAGCGCGTTTCCTGTGAATTAAGACATTAGATCATAACGAGGAATATCCCTTCAAACGTAGTGGGCTGACGCTACAGATTTCCAAAGCCTACCATGTAGCGGACCGTGTTTTTTTTTGTGTTGTGAAATGAAACTCCGGAAATAAAGTCCACTATAAATATTTGGCGGACTAGCGATCGAGTCCAACCAAAAGAAAATGTAACAGAAAAACAAGAAACCGATAAACATGTACAAACAAATATGTATATATGCAACAAAAAGGGTTTACAAAAGATAATTAGCGTGTGTATGTATGAACGTAGAGAGTTTGTGTTTCGAAGTATGTTCGTACGTACATGTACGTGTGTGTATAATGTTCATGGCGTCTTTTCAAGGGAAAGTATAGCGCCCTCCCACGGAGCAGAGAGAGAGAGAGAGAGAGAGAGAGATTCTCGAGTATTTATATTTTAGACATAGAGCCCCCTAGGAACAATTTGGACAATTAGGAAATTAAAGAGGAGTTAACTCCGACAACCAAATAACAGAAAGCACATCGCAAGAGGACTTTCAAAAATGGCGACAACTAAAACGGATAGCAAATGTAACTCGACGAAAAAATAATGACATAATCAAGATGTTGACGTTCCATACTACTTTGAAGTAAAGGTTAGGGTGGAAGCCCCCATCAATATTGGCAAGAGCGATAATAACGGATTAAAGAAACATAAAATAAACAAATGAAAATGGCATACACATGTTCGATAGTACAGTTTGATTTTTTTATGGTTTAATAAATATATTTTGATTTACCGAAATAAAATAAAAGTAATGTTGTATATTAATTAGTTTTGGTAACTTTAACACAAAAACGTAGATGCTATTTTATAAAGGTTCAGATATTCAAAACAGAACTTACTGTGTTCAGAGATTTAACTTTATTTACTAAAATAAAGCATAATGTGTGACTTACCAGTATCTTTTAGTAACTAATAAAAACAGAAACTGCCTTAAGTAAATGTTGAAATGTCCAAGATGGCGGTGCAGGTGTTAAATTTAATTTAATTTACTAAAATATAGTATAATCAAGACAAAGGTTTTTTCCCAAAAACCTACCTGTGAGTATGCTACTCTTTAGCAGGAAACTCATCTTTTAAAATCTCTTCATATTCTATCTGTTCTTTCTCAAACGCGTTTACTTCCTATTGGACACATATCAAGCAACCTATTACTCCGTCTATAATCCTTTCTTCTTGCGATTTATTCTACTCATTTTCACTTTTGTCATTTAACCACTCTTATGATCTCTCGTATCTTGGTCAGTTTCCTGATCCATGTTGATCTATTTTTGACCTTTAGAGCCATCCATAGCATATCCCTTCCCATTGATTTTTGTTTCGCATTGGACGTCGTAGTTGACGTTATGTATTCATTAGACACCTTACGAGGGTGGGGTGAAAAAGTTCATGGACCGACTATGAAGGAGTGATTTTAGAGCTTTGAAATCTTGCATGCATTCATTTAAACTCTTCTTGCAACAGATGCAATGTTTCTTTCTCGTAATTAATAGCGACTTCTCTTGAAAAAGGACCTGCCGAAAAAGGATTTTATGTTTAAAATTTAGGAGGATAAAGGAAATTCTTGAAGGTGACCAAAGGTCTGGACGTCCTGAAATTACCACCACTGAGGCAAAAAATGACCGTGTTCACCACATGGCGATTGACTATAAATCAAATAGCCAATGTTATTAGTATCATGACAGTTGAGAATATCAAGCACAAGGGACATAACGAAGGTTTCTGTTGGGTGGGTGCCACGGGAAAATCTGACATTGAGGCAGATCCAGTAATTTCATATGAAGGAAAGGTGATAGCTTCCATTTTTTGGGGATGCAAATGGCGTTATTTTTATTGACTTTCTGCAAAAGGGCCACATTATCAATGGAAAGTACTGTGCCAATTTGCTGAAGCCATTACGAAAGGCTATCAAGTCCATGCGCCTAGGAAAACTGATGTAGAGTTGTTTAATCTGGACAATACTCCAGCAGGTAAGACCTTGGTTTCTATGGCTACTGTGCGTGACTGTAGCTTTGAACTGGTGGATTACCCTCTCTATTCTTCCGATTTGGCCCCCATCTATCATCTACTTCCAACATGAAAAAAAATGACTGGGAACCATTATTGTAATGATGATAACGTCATATCTGTTGTTTCTGGACTTTTTGACCTATAGGATAAAAGCTTCTTCATTAATGGGATCCAGACACCACAACACAAATGGAAAAGTGTGTGGACCGCAAGGGGTGGCTATGTTGAAAAATAAACCTAATTTGGTCACATTCCATGAGAGTATCTTGTTCAGCCTATGAAGGTTTTAAACATTCAAAAGACGATTTTCGTTATGTGCGTTTCGAAAGTATCGTTATACGTTGCTGTATTTAATTTATGTGATCACCTGTCCTCGGACTTCTTTCATGTCGTCATCGATTTTTATGATAGTTTTTGGAATGTTACAATTGAACGTTATTATTTTTCTATTTCTGTTCGTTTTAAAACCTGCATTGAGACGTTTTTCCTATTCAGGTCATTCAGCGTTTCTTCTATTTCATTTGATGATTCTGATACGAATAAAAAAAAAATGTCACCACGAAATCGTAGTTTCATTTATTCTCCGCTTCCGTTTATTCCCATTTCTTTCCAGTTAATTTCGAGGAATATATTTTCAACGCTTGCTGTAAATAATTTGGATGAAATTATATCTCCTTTCCTCGATCAATTTCCCATCTTTTTTTTTTATCTGTGCTTTTGTGCAGTTGAATTATTGCAATAATGCCATCGTACAGAGTGCGATGGGTAAATTGTTGCCATTTTATATTTTTCAATTTCGTCCATGCTCGTTATTTTTAATCTTGTCGACCGCACAGTATAGTAGGGTCAGTTGGGCACCGTCTTTGAGAAAACGAGCACAATAACGCAATTCACCCCGCCAGAAATTTGAAAACGACATGCTGTATTGCTTGGCATTCGCACCAGAGGCGCCAAAAAGAACATTTAAGAGTGTTTGGTTGTCAATATGAGGACAGTGTAGAGGATTCGGAAAGAGTTGGAGGAGTCTAATGGTGATTACGAAGGTGTTTGGAGTGATCACTAGACGAGTTGATATGGCGTTAAACCAAACAAAGCACTTCCTGGGCCTCCAATCAGACTTCCTCCCGGTCTTTGAATTTACGGGTAATACGCGAGGCTCTGGTCATCGGAAAAACATTGCTATCGCATACAGTAAAAAGAATCTCGCCGAGTGATTAGCAATAGAACATTTTTGCACATATACGATTTGTAGTGTAGAAATGTCTTTATACTGCGTGCGTGTCTAAACTCAATTGCCTTCCTGAAAAAATCGGAAAAGTAATGAAGAGAGAAGGATATATATATATATATATATATATATATATATATTTTATTTATTTATTAGGATTTTTTTAAAAGGGAGTTAATTGAAAAGAGAGATTAAACTTCGAGAGTTAAACGCATTAAATAGGTTTTTTTCATTTTGTAAATCTAATTACTTTGGAATGTTGATTATGGAATTCTCAGCTTTTGCAACGTCGTTTCCTATTATAGTGAGTAGAGACAAAGTGACGCCCCCCCCCCTCCCCACAAAAAACAGTTTTAAAACGTTTAGAAGAAAAATCCTGGATCATTGCCGTTCTGGGAGGAAATAAATCTAGCCAATCAGTTTACGCCACGCCTTTTAAAAACAGTTTCGTTCTCATACAATATCGAACAAAAATTTATAATCGTTACTTGCGCGAACTCTCTGCGCGTCGTTTCATTGCCGAACATGTTTCTCCACAGCTTCTTTTTTTATCCCACCATTGTTCATGATTTCTTATGTTTGTGGTACTTGTTTTAGCAACCCTTTGCACAGAATTGTTAAGTAGTTTAGTGGCTACGTTTGTCTGCTTCTTTTTCGAAGTCGGACACCCTTCAGGATTGAAGCAATATTGGTTCTCTGTCGCTTCCTGTCTTGTTGTTTAGAACAATACTTGCTTCTTTATATCCAATCTTTGCATATGAGAGACTTTTTCAGCCATCACTTTACTAAGACGTGATCAATCGCCGATTTTATGTTTCAATACCTCACGTAAGCACTAAATTATCCCACATTTTATTTTCTATTATAAAGGGTGTTCCAATAACTTGGATCGATTGTAAATGTGAATCAAGTTTAAGCGTCTAATGAATTGTTTTTTTCTTTCACATTTAACAACTTGAGCTTTTGGTAATTTTAACCATGGAAAGATTAACAATCAACGTGTTAAAGTTATCGAAGCCTATTAGGAAAATAAACGTTCAAACAGAATTTGAATGAGAAGTTCCCAGGTTGCATCATCTCTCGAAACAGCGAAGTCAATTGGCCACCACGATTGTGCGACTTGACGCATTAAGATTTCTTTTTCTGGGGTCATCTCAAAAGTAAGATCTATGCCAACAAGTCAACAACAATTCAACAGCTGAAGGATGAGATAATAACGCATATTGGTAAGATCGAAGAGCAACTATGCAGAGACGCCATCAAAAATTTTGACCATCGAGTGAAGATGTGCCGCCGAAGCCTTGGCGGACATTTTGGCGATATTATTTTTCACACATAATTGCCATGACTTAAATAACATGATCCAATAGAGAAATAAATTTTCACCAATAACACTGATTTATTTACTGATGATTTTGATCCGTTTTAATGAAACACCCTATAATAATAATCCCTTTACGAGAAGGAAAGGAGCAAGAAATTGGTATGAACACCGCCCACACATTTTATGAGACTTTAAAATACAAACAGAACAATCAAATCTAATCGCCTTTTATTTCATCGGTATCATATCATGCAAGTCAATAAAGCCACCAAGACACAAGGGCATAAACGAATTAGCAACAGAAACTTGAATAATGAGCGGGAAAAGGAAATAGTAATTAGGAAGACAATAGATAGCGATTGACATTGCATTTAAATTTGTGCAGATTAAAGTTGGCTATAAAGGATGGAGGCGGAAGAGAAGAGTTCCATAAATGAGAAGTGCGAGAAAAGAAATTGTTAGTATAGGACTTACAGCTACGTCTAATCAGCTCAACTACAAATTGATGAGATCTTGACGCCAGTACTGCACTTAAATTTAAAAACGTCTAAGCACCATAGCAAAGAGTTCATAAATTCAATTACCATGAACGTATTTATAGAAAAGGTACAGGGAGGCAAACTTACGGCGAGGGGAAAGTGACTTAAATATTCCTCATTGGACACAGATCTTGTCTATGGCGTTCTCAACATTTGTTAGTAGAATCACATCTCCGTTGTTTCAAATTTTCAAATTCCGTGAATAATAAAAAAAAGGAACTCAAACTAGGATATCTCCGCTAAATTTCGTTTACGGTAATTCCTATCAGGATTTTCACTCAATATTTTACCCAGCGTCGGAAATTCTCACCAACACCATTAGACTCATCTCCATTTTATGTAGGAAAAGATCTTAAGAAACATTTTAACCTCGTGTATTGTTACCCCCCCACCGAAAAAAACCCACAAGTGCCTATCAATAAACTGATGGTACTGTGTTTAAAGGAACACATCAGTTGTGATAAAAAACTCCCCAAAACAAGTGATTAGATCGCCAATATGCCACGCCCTTTCAGAGCGTTGACAGCTGTGGCTCTCCACAATTTATCTTTTGTAGCTGGCGGGACAAGGCGGCTATCGTGTGATCAACGCTTGCATGACATGAGATTTAGTAGCAGCAGCACATAACTTTCATTACAGTAATAATATATATTTTATCTTTTTATTATTTCAACTAAACCCTGTTCTGCCACCCATTTACACAAGCTCGCTAGGTAGGATAGGCGGTGTTTTCCACTCTCCCTTTTGCCTTTAATCCGTCCTGTGATTGTCAAATTTTCCAATTTCCTCATTGTGCGTCCGAGAAATTTCAATTGTCACTTTCTGGTGTTAAATATAAGGATCTTTTCGTTTCAATTTTCTCTAAAACTGTCCTTTTTTTCAAGCGTTCGATCCATGGTATTCTCAGCATTTTCTAGTAGAACACATTTCTCTTGCTTCTAGTCTCTTCCCCTGAGAGGAGATTATCAAGCATTAACTGTCATATCGGAGGACTGATATTACGTAACAATTCAGTGCTCTTTTCCTTGTTTCTAAAGAATTTTTCCTGCTTGTTAATACTTTAATTAGCTTTTGGAAAGCATCTTTCGTTTTCCTATTTGTCTTTGGATTTCAGTGTCGCAATTTTCATCCTAGATATTTCCTAGATATTTAATTTGTTGTATTCGTTTGATTTTGGTTATCCCCAATTTGTAATTTGCATTTTCGGCTATTCCTTTTACTAACAACCATGCATTTAGTCTTCTGGCAATTAGTCATCTTTCTCGTTTTTCTTCAATACCTTCTGCAGGAGTTTTGTAGTTTCCTTTCTGTGTCCGCTATCAACACTGTGTCATCTACATATCTTATTTTGTTAAGATTGTACTCGCTAATAATGAATCCTGGTAGGAGTTTTAATTCTCTTAGTATCGCCTCACTGTATAGGTTGAATAAGTCCGGCGATAAGACACATGCTTGTCTTATACTCCTTACTGTTTTTGTATACGAGGTAGACTGACCAAGATATAAATATAAGTAGACGCACCAGCTGGTAGACGAAAAGACGTGCAAGTGGACGCAACAGCTGGTAGACGAAAAGACGTGCAAGTGTGGCAGAATACAACAGCTGGCCGATCATACTATCGTATTTTTAGAATTTATTTTCTATCAGTATCAGGTGGTTTCCTGCCGATATAGATTCTTTTTTTTTTATTAACCAGAAAGCATATGCTATGTCAAAAAACTCCCACCGGCAATTATATTTGATACAAAAATATTAGAAGATGTAAGCCACAATCAGCAAAAAGAAATAGAAGTTTTACAATTCCAAACTTGTTCGCTGTGACTTCGTATAGGCGGAATTAGTAAAAAAGAGGCTCCTTTCACGGTAGGAGCGATATTTATTCTGTTTTCTACAGAAATGTGGCACAAGGCCAAAAAGGGGATTGGGGAAAGGACGGTCTTCTTCTGTCTTAACTATAACTTAGCTAGCCGCAAACACTGACCCAATCTTACGAAACAATATTCCTTACACCAAAACAACACATTCATACGTACCTTTCTTACTACAACCACCATAATACCTCTTTCACGGAAGGAGCAACCTTTTATTCTCTCTTCCATTGAATTATTAATTCATCCAATTTTTAAAATTAAATGTAAATAATTTCTAATTTGCATTCACCTACATAACTTGAGAAAATATGACTGCACGAGACAAATTTAAAATAAATATTTACCGCGCTGATGAGGGTGGATGCACCTGTAGCAATAGTGGTTATCGGTACGACAAGTAGAATTGGTGCACGAGTTCAAATTTGCACAAATACCTTTTTAAAAGGGATCTCTTAAATCTCAGACTAGAAGTTAATAGCAAGAGAGACTGGGCCATCTATCTTTGGTTAGCAATTAGTGTAAAAGAAAGACAATTCTAAATTCAAAACTAGTTGACCCCTGGTCCAGCAACACCACCCGTAAAAGCCTACCTGCTACAGAAAGTACAGAAGCAACACCTAGCATGGTGAGGCTATTGCACCATTCTCTGCAGGGGAGAATAGGTGGTTAATATCTCTCAGGGAGGAAAGTTTGGGTTAATCCCTGGCACTTGAGGTATCCCTAAAATGTAAATACAGAGGGCGAGTGCGATTTTTGTCCATAACCCAGTGGTATGGATGGTATTCCTACTAAACATAACCATTGACCCAATTCCGTGAGAGTTGGCCCATGGATAATTCTTATAATAAAATATTAATATAAATCATTTTGCTAGCGATTACTCATCTAGATCCTGACTAGGCTAAACGTTGTTTAACTTCGGCCGTAAACACACACACACACACATATATATATATATATATATATATATATATATATATATATATATATGTGTGTGTTTTTTAATATATTATTTCCTATGACAATAAGCATATTTCAGTTGACGTCCCTTTTTTAATTTTCTATAAATGACAATAGCACCTAGATCTATAAATATGGCTCCCAATAGAAATCAGACCTTTATTATCTTTTTCCATTAAAGGATCCGCTCCTTGTCCTTCCCAATTAGGCCACGGAAGACCATCAGGAGGACTCAAAGCTCACTTATCCACTTAAGAAAAACCGAATTCTTGTTAGACCTTTTCGAATCTACTGTGTTTTTGTACCCAACGGTTCTAGGCCGGTTGATGATAATGTCATTAAGAAGAAAAACCTCCACCACCAACAATAATAATATAGGGATATCAATTCAAACACGTGCACTCACTAAAAATAACGTTTATAGTAATGCAATAATACAATATACGTGTATTTTTTTCTTATGCATACTGTATTTCCCAATTACATAACGCGCATAAAATACTCTTCCATATCAGTCACACTGCATCTTATTCCCCTTGTCAGGTTTTGGGAGCTTATAAACACTTATTTCATAATCTTAGAAATAATGTTGATTAAATCTTGATTACATATCAAAATAAAAATAGAAAGAGAATTACATGTTAATATTATAAATACAAATTGAATTCTTTGCTAAATATTCTTTAGTCAAATAATAGGGCCGTGTAATCCAAAAGTTCGATGTTATATAGCGAGAAATATTATATAATTTATTTACAATACTGTTCACCCAAAAGCCACTTGAGGTAGAGGGTTACAGAGTAAGAGGTACAGTTCATGGCGCGGGGGGGGGGTATGTGAGGAAGATAACCTGTTCAAGTCTAGGGGTTAACCGTTAAGTCTGTAATGATCGAGGTTCGCTATTATTTATATATTAGGCACAACAAAAAGATTTAAAATAGAAAGTAATGATAAACTTGAACGATTAAAACAATATACTGTAATGAAAGCTATGCGCTGCTAAGTCTCATGTCATGAAAGCGTTGATCACACTATAGCCGCCTTGTCTCGCAAGCTCTCATGGAGAGAGCGGCAGGACATCCGAAAGCGACTGATTGTTCGGCTGGAGGTCATGGCGTTATGTTAAGTGAAAATACAAAATTTTGATCTTAAGATGGATCTTAACAATATCAACAGAGAGTTGTTTTCTTAAAAAAAAAAAAAAAAAAAAAAAATCACCTTTTTCATTTCTATGTGCCGGGTTCCTTCAGGGCATGGGCGATCATGGCTCTCCACAATTTCCTGTCCTTTGTAGCTCTTAGTAAATTTTTTTCTCTCTCTCCCCCTCCTAATTGTTGTTCTGCCAACAACTTACACAAGTTCGTTAGGGAGGTAATACGCTTCTTTCCTCTATCCCTCTTGCTTTTAATATGCCCTGTCAGTATTAAATCTTCTAAGCCTTCTTTCCTAATTAGAAATTTCAACTGCGTTTTCTGATGTCAAATATAACTCCTTTTTGTTTCAATTTTGTCAAACTTCGTCATTGCTCATCGGTTTAACCAACATTATTCTCAGTATCCTTCGGTAGAACCACGTTTCTGTTGCCTCAAATCTCTTCTTCATTTCTGATGAAATTGGCTAGCATTATCTGTCTATATTTCTGAGATGAGGCACTGTAATGGCCCAGTGGATAAAAGCGTTGGTTGAAGTAATCCAATGACTTGACCCAAGGAGTTGTGAGTTCAATACCTAACCTCAGTAGAGGTGAACAAACTTGGAGAGTTGAGTTACTAATGGGAAATAACTGGAAATGAGATATCTAGCAAAGGCATGGCACGTGGAACTAGGAATATCTACCACGCTAGACAAAATACAGGGTTTAGTTCGAAATTCCAACATATATCACCTGATGAAGGCCGGATCGTACAACAGCAGAAGCGTCATGAACATGACAATAAAAATCTAGGAGGACCACTAACAGTTTTGTATTCTTTCCTTAAAGGAAGCAATTTAGTTTCTCTTTAATAAATCCAAATTATAAGTTTCATTACTTATGCACTTTGTGTTTCGGGGAATTATTATTTAAAAGTTATGATTTATTTTTTCGTTGACCGCAGGGAGATGAAAGGAAACCTTGGATAAGGCGCACCCCATTTGCATTCTCTTCAACTTTAAACAAATTTTAATTGTCTAAAAAACAAAATAAAAAGTATACCTTCTGATTTTTCCGAAAACATTCAAAGCCATCCTGCTAACATATGTTTAGGATGAAAACACAATAGAATTTTAATAGATGACAATGTCAATTTTTAATAGCTATAGATGATCTGAATTCCAAATATATAAGGAAATTTTAATTAATATCTGTATTTTCCTGCTGTTCTTAAAGGATCAGAATTTGCTAACAAACTTGGAAACTTTCTTAAACAACTGGCAGTGATCTACGGTTAGGGGTTTAAACATAATACAAGGAATTTATTGACATCTGTTGGCGAAACTTTTTTTTTTCAAATTCTTGCCTCTATATTAAACCGTGTGTTTACCATTTGTTTTGGCTATACGTTAGTTTCTTTTCGTCTCCACAGCATGGTGTTTAGGCAGTTTGGGAAATTGTTTTTAATTTAACATAGGGAATAACTGTATTTTTGGAAGTTAGCTGGTAACACGTGTAACTTCCTGCAGTTCCTCACCAAGAACCGAAGACGTCATGCTAACAAAGAACACTTAATTCAACAAAGTGATGGTCGTTGCTGGAGATCTACAGAAGTCATCAAAAACCAGAGAAGACCTCCGTTTTTAAATAATAATATTCCTCATAATACCTTGATAATTATGCAGTAAGTGTGGACTGGAGTACACAGAGAAGTGGTATGATTCTTCAACACCATCAATAACCGAGAATGAGCAAGTGAAGCCAATATGAGAAACGGAAGTCTTGAAAAACAATCGCCCTGAGCCCTGACATCTGTCTTGTACACAAAAGCAGCCATGAATGGATCTTGAAATACAAGCATTTTGAATGAGGAACAGGCTAAAATACAGAGGTACCAAGACTTGGTATAGCAAAATGGAAAAATGTGCCAAGCAGAAGAATCATTGTGGACTATCTCCAGGTATCTTTCTGCCTCGCAGGATTCTTTGGGTATACCTGAAATCATTGGAAATATGAAGGTAGCAACGCTAATGAGAGCATTTCTGGAAAGTGCTGTGCCTCTAACCTGCAGGTTGGAGCTGAGACATGACCATTATCCCCCGGACGAAACATCGAAGAGGAAATAATAATAATAATCCAATTTTAATTTTCTTTCTTTGAAGCATAAAGAGAAAAAAGAAAAGTAAAATATATAGCCATTAAGCGATGGTCACTCTGAAGGTGTACATAATGAAAACGTTGTCGGTGCGATAAGTGGAATCAGCGTTCCGGGTTCGAATTCCAGCCGAATCGGTTATGTTCACTTCGCGTTAATGCCCGAGATTTACCTTAACTCCCCATTGAGTCAGGTTGTGACAAAAGGTCGGTTTTTAACGTGGAAGCCCGAATGTTTCCACTCAGGGCGCTGGTCTTAGTTTGTCTAAGCTAGTCATAGTCATACCACCGCTAAGCAACAGTGGAAACGCAAGGGAGGAGAGATTCCTCCGGCACAGAACAGATACTACAACCGCAGTATCTACCCCGAAGGGGGGAAAACGCCTTCTCCTCCTCTGCCAATTCCTCCGGAAATCTCTTTTCGTATTAATGTCCTTGGGGCAAGCCTTAACTCTTCTTCCCTTAGGGTTAAATAGTAATATAGACTGGCCTCTCTAGCCTTGGGCAGAGGATAGTTTTGAAGGACTAATCCGACTTCAAAACGGTGGGGAGGGCAACAGGAAATCACGCTACAATCTGCTATTTTTGCAGTGTTTATTTTAATCATTTAATCCCAAGCAAGGCAATAATGCCCCTAAGATGCACGGGGTTATTCAGAAGGAAAGAGCATGAGAAGACTTTAGTGAGGGGAAAGGACAATAAAAGAAGCGGATTCAGGTAGAGAGAAGGTGGCGAAAAACGCTGTAGTTAAATTTTTGAAGACTGTATGTGGCACTCAAGCAAGAAATCAGAAGAGGTTTCCACAGGTAAGAAGTGCGAAAAAAACTATTAGAATAGGACTTACGGTTGTATCTAGCTATTTCAACAGTAAAACGATGAGACCTAATTGCCAATCTAGTAGCGCGCTGAAATTCATGCAGTCGAGATACCTAGTAGGAGAGATCATTGGTGTTATGGTAGCACATCCACAGACACAAATCACATCATTGTAATTTCTAATTCAAACACTTTTTTTTTCAGAGGTTTTCCAAGAGAGATTACCTACAAATTTCTTAATTCTCTGACTTTTGACGACGTACTATGATGGGGACAGGAAAAGTTAATGTTCTCCGCCTCACAAGATCATAGCATGTCCAAATGGTGGATATAAAAATCGAAATATCCGTCCCCATGAGATAATTATCTAAAACGGCTTGAAACACTTCAAGAGATGTCTTAATCACACTGGCAAGCTCCGAATGTTCGAACTGAAATTGTTTGGTTATTGAATAAGAAGGCCTCTCATATATGCTCAGTTCACCTGCTTCTCGTTAACATAAAATCTATTAAAATTATAGCGGATGTTCATTGATGAATTCCTCTATTTCCAATTATGAAAACATCGTTATTTAATAACATTTCTGACGATAATAACATTTTCTAAAGAATAAAACATTAATTCTGAAACATTTTTTTTTAAAAAGATTACTTTATAAAACAATTACTATAAAAACTGATGTGAACATTTTTTTTTAAATTGCTAGACAGCAACATTTATTTTGTAATTATAAATTTTTCGATTAGTTTTATAAATTCGGACCCAGAGGATATTTTTTCTTAAGCGTTTAACTGATCTTTATTTTCTAAGGAATTAATCTTTTAAAACATGTATAACTTTTTTTCCGAAACGAAGGCATTTTTACTGAAATGATCATTTCAATTAAAGATAAATTTAAAATAACGTTCATTTTAACGTCCTAAACGATTTCTGTATAACAAACACAGAGGAACTTTCTATGCATTTCCTTTCGAATTCATCTAGACTCACCTTTGTAGTTTCGTTTTGATTTCAAAAGTCTAGAATCAGAAATTAAATATAATTTTATTTAATTTATATTTAAAAAATCTTCCAACAACTATCTCATCCTGTGAACAAATACACGAATACATATATTCTTCATTAGTTTTTCAAAGTTTGGCCAAGTCTCGTTTTCAATTTATAGATCATGATCTTAGATAAAGAATACAAAAGGAAATGTAGGTTTCCTCTTATTGACCTCACGACAATGACACATGTGGATAAAAGTATTTGTTGAAGCAATCCAGTGACTTGATCCAAAATGTTACACAAGCTCGTTAGCGAGGTAATGCGCTTCTCTCCTCGTCTCGTTTTTAATATGCCCTGTCAGTGTTAAATTTTCTAAGCCTTCTTTCCTAATTAGAAATTTAAACTGTGTTTTCTGATGTCAAATATAACTCCTTTTTGCTTCCATTTTGTCAAACTTCGTCCTTGCTCATAGATTTAATCAACATCATTCTCAGCATCCTTCGGTAGAATCACGTTTCTGTCGTCTCAAGTCTGTTCTTCATTTGTGATGAAATTGGCTAGCATTATCTGTCTATATGTCTGAGATGAGGCACTGTAATGGCTCAGTGGATAAAGGCGTTGGTTGAAGTAATCCAATGACTTGACCCAAGGAGTTGTGAGTTCAATACCTGGCCACAGCAGAGGTGAAAAGAAACTTGGAGAATTGAGTTGAAGGGAAATAATAGACTTAAGATATCCAGAAGAGGCATGACACGTGGAAGTAGAACAATCTACCCCCTGTGAACGAAATAAAAGGTTCGGATCGAAATTTCAATCACGCGAGGAAGGCCGGATCATACAGCGACCGAAACGCCGAGAATATGACAGCAAAGATAAGGAAAAAAAGCCCAAACAATTTAAATAGTGTAAATAGTTATAATACCTCATCTCAGAAATATAGATAGAGCTTGAAGAAGGCCGGAGCGTATAACAACCAAAATGTCGTGAATTTGACAAAGATGAGGACAACAATCCAGACAATGTAAAAAGTGTAAATAGGTAACATTTTAATAAATTCAGTCATCTACACAATAAGAAAATGTTTGACTTGTCGGAGTTAACTCCTCCTTAATTTCCTTATTGTTCACTCTCTCTACACTATAAATACTGGGTGATTTCTTGCCTCGTTCTCGTTTTACTTTGCATTTCAGCGGACACATTTAAAAGATGTGATCTCACGTGGAGATTTGCGTTTTGCCCACTTGTGGGAAAACGCCATGAAACACACGCATAGACGTACGTACGGACATTCATCAAAGTACGAACGCTTTACGTTCACGCACAAACACAAATGTTGATGTCTTTGTCCATTGTAAATTTTGTTGTTTGATACATGTACTTGTTTTTATATATATATATATATATATATATATATATATATATATATATATATATATATATATATATTCGTTTTCTTTTCTTTAAATTTCTTTATAGTGGTTTCGATCTCTGAGTTCGCTATATTCTTGTAGTTGTGACTCTTCTATCAGGAGTTACACACGTGTTTCTAATTTAACAACACGTAAACCCACGGTCCGCTACAGACTAATATTCAATAATTGAATTTTCATAATTTGTTTAATTTCGGTTATATTAAATATTCAATTTCTGTTGAGTTTTCGGACTAAACTTGTTTGACTAAACATAAAAAGTCTTATTTTGTCTATTAATTTAAGCAACTGAAAAAAAAGTCAAGCCTTAATATCTCCATTTCTATTACAGACACCAAATTATATCCGGATATGTTCTAATTATTCTTTTTAATAGTGTCCATATATCATTTCTGAAGTGTGAATTAACTTTTAGATGTAATTTAAATGGTCAGAGATATCAATCTGGAAGGTGATCCATTAGAACTCCACCCGTGAAAATTATCAGATTTCAATTATAATATTTAAAAAAGAAAAAAAAAATGTATATTGCGTTTTTGAATTATTCTGGGCGTAATGATAAATTCATAATAATCGTCAGTACTAGTGCACAAAAGTGAACCTGCGTTGTAAATATGATGAAAAAGACGCCAAACTTGACGAAAACAAAATTTTATCGTCTAAATGTTTGTTATTATTAAGAGGAAAGGTCAAATTATTTTTGGGGTATTTTTTTCCATTTGTTAATCGTTCCTAGCACGTCCGAAATTTTCGTTAAAAATCTAGTTTTTTTTGAGTCAGCAAAATTGACCATTTTTTTCCATTAAAAAAAAAAAAAACTGGAAATCTGACTTTGAAATTTTTTTAAATATCAATTATCATTTTTTCAAAACTTATTTTAAGAAAATCAGAAATTATAATGTTTATTTAAAATATTTTGAACCAAACTTAGCTTTTGTGCCAAAAAGATGTAATTTGAAAATAAAACAAAGCAGGTCATAAACTTTCGCGTCTTTTGACATGTGATGAATGATATATTTACGAATTCCATGAGGCTAATTTGTTCTACGGAAGGAGAAAAGTGAAATAATTTACATTTACGTGAACAAATTATTTACCCCGTTATTTTGAACGAAAACTTTCAGCGGTCTAATTTTTTTTTTTTGTACTTAACTTTCACCTTTACGTTTATGATGCTTTATGGGAAATATATTGTAAAGAAATTAAAATAAAACTGTTAAGAGTGACATTAAATTTCATATTTCTTAAGAAAAGTATCTAATTAATTTATAGGTACCTTTCTTATGAAATTTTATCAGAATTGTACATAAAATACTATAATTTTATGTACATTTATTACATTCTACTGTTATTTGTATTTGCATTCATTTTATTATTAATTTTGATATTTCATTTATGGAAAAATGTCGTAACTGAGATTAATATAAAAATAAGATCATATAAATTTCATAAGATGATACTGATACTTGTAGGTACCCTTCTCAGTTGAAATTGAAAAATCAAATTAACTTCTCCACACGTGTTTCGCAAAAAAGTAAAGGCCTTAACAGCGGAGAACAATGCTTAACTCAAATAACGTAACTTAATTATATTCTGGTTGGTCTTCCGTATTTTATAATTACAGCTCGATTATAAGCACAAAATTACATTTCTTAATTAATGGGGATCTTCTGATTAGTCAAAATGATACAATTTACAACGCGCTAAAAAAAGATCTATCTCATAAGGACACTTATGAAAGCCGATGCGGCTTTTAACTAATTTTATAATATTTTAACAACTTAAATGTAAAATCTATTATAATTAATGAAATAACAAATAATTGTATTAAAAATTCATTTTTCATCGAAAAAAATTTTTTGCTTTCAGAAAATATTGTCCATATTCATAAAAACAACTAAAAGCAAATAAAAGCATTTGAAATTAAATAATATCTTTGTTTTATTGAGTTTTGTATGTTACAATTCAGAGCTGATTTTCAGGTACTGCGTATCCAATTAAAAACAAAAACAAAAAAAACATGATTTGCATTCCTCAAAGCCCTGTGCTTTTAATTATTGTAATCACTAAAACCGATGCGATCGAATTTCTAGCGTTTTCATAAAATTAGTTATGGGGGGTAATAAATATTTAAAAAAATATTTCTACCATGACTTTCATAAAAAAAACATATTTATAATAATTTCGATCATCTGTGAATAGTTCCTGAAAGTTTCATTAACATCCGATAATTATTTCTATTTTTGCACGATTTTTCAAATTAATGTGTGTCATACCAAAAAATGTGCTAAAAATTGTCTATGTTATTTACTAGTTCCGCTGATACAAATAGAAAAAAGGTTTTTTTAATCAAAATTTAGAATGTTCTAAAAAGAAGGAAATTTTTTTTAAAAATAATTGAAAAAAACTTTGGTCTTTCCTCTTAATAATAACATAAGCATTTAGACAATAAAATTTAGTTTTCGGCAAGGTTGGTGTCTTTTTCATCAAGCTATGCTCTTTTTTTAGCGATTTCGTGGAGGTCGTGGTGCAATTTTGCTAAGGAAGATGGCATGAAAATGATAGAGTAAGATAGTGCGATAATTGAAGGAGAAAGTCTAAGAAAATTCCACAAGAATAGTGCAAAAGAATAGAGATAAACATTATATAGTTTAAGTCGGCTATAAATCTCTACTACTTTTCCTAAGCGTGTCCAGTGAACGATAGGCAAGCCCTTTCATCATCAAACCTTCAGACATCGAGGAAGATCATGTAAATAATACACATATAAACGTCTTTCACACTGGAACAAAGTTTTGACACGCCAGTTATTTTCATGGGAGGATGAGAAAATAATCAGTAGTCACAAAGAGCTCTGTAGGAGCCACCGCAATTGTTAATGTGCTTTCCAGTCTTCTTGTACGCTTTTCTTGTTATGATGACATTACCAATAAAGTGGAGCTTTTCACTTCGGTGTAATATAAGATGGATTGTAAATGAAAGTATTTAGATACAACTGAAATATCAAGCTAAAGGGAATTATCGGGAAATGGTTTAGTTAAAAAGAGTACAAATTTGTTTAATTATTTATTCATACAAACAGAATAATATACAACGAATTCAGAATCAATAATACTACTAATAAAGTTTAATTATATTCACAAGAAGTTCTCATATCTGAAAGTCTCCGTGTTGCCATTTAGATGTTGTAGGAATATACTACATTCTAATATTTTTCTTTTCAGATAATTATCAGTACCTTTGAATTTCTCAACCCATAATGTTTCGCACAGAAGAAACTTCAACTGGAAGTAAAAAGGAAAATCAATTCTTTTACGATGTCAGAAATTAGAGATTATTAAAAAACTGGACGAAGCTCCTAATTCGTTGAGTTTGCAAATTAACAAACAAGGATTGCGGAATCTAAAAGAATGAAGATGATCCACTGAAAACCCTCACTTTGGATGACTTAAAAGAATGGATAAATGAATTAGAAAAAAATTCAAGGGAAGAATCAGTTCAAAATGATTTGGATTGTCACGAAATAGAAGAATCAAATTCTTCTGATAATGGTGAAAATATGAATGATGATGAAGAAGACTGGGACTGAGTAGAGAATATTGGAGAAAAAAATCTTTATTCAGTAGCACAAGTGTACGTAATTTGCAGAAATGCCTTACTTTAACAACCCCCCCCCCAAAAAAAAACAAACTAGAAATGAGAAAAGAAATAAGAAAAACAATTGAAAATAAAACTTATTGAACATTAGTCATTGCAAATAAATATTTACTTTCATGAGAAACTTCATTTTTTTTATATATTGCGATAAGGTCTTGTGTTTTGTTAAGTTATATTACACATTATATCCGAACTACTCTGAAGTTTGTATATGAGGAATTCTACTGTACTTAAAATAAATTTAAATTATGTTTACCTTCGATTGGGGATAGTTTCGTGATTTCTGGAACAGTTTAGAACATTTTCAACATAATTCCCCACTTTTTTATCCTCCTTCTTTCAATCCATATAAATCTAGGTTGATTTCATGACTTTCAGGAATGAGTAAGCAATTGGTTGATGTTTTAAACTATTACAAAACAGTTTTCACTTTTTTTGTTAATATATTGTCCTTCCAATTTTTCTAATCGGTTCGAAAATTACCGACATCTAATTATCAACGACGCCATGATGTAAGTAAGTTTAAAAAAAGGGCAGGTAACTCTGATATGGTTGGCGTTGATTATTTATTAGAAATATGACAAAATCAGTATTGCAATGAAGACATAGTAAGCAAACGAGTCTGATAGACTATTTTGTCATAACTTGTAATGAATCAGTAACTTGAGATAGATAAAATAACATTTTTCTGTTCGGCAACAATTTGACACCATTTTAATATGATCCTTAGAATGTGACTTTTGTTTTTCTATACAGTATACATTGAGAATATTTGATCTATGATCGTCCTGGGTATGATGATAAACTACATTCGGCAGCAAGGCTTCTGATTGAGAGATTGGAGATTTTGAGGAACATGGGACCACATCTTAACTGCTATTGTTTCCAGGTCCAGCCTGATCAGGGGTGGTAGCTCCAGTTAGGATCCCAGCTATGTGCAAATAGTAAACTCCCAAACAAAAATCAACAGTACATTTTTATAAAATGAGCAACAATAGATTTTATGATCTACAAAATATGTTTTCACAAAAACAGTTTTACTCTAAAAGTACAAAATTATCTACAAAATATCTGCAGTTGAAAGCATAAAATGCTTTCAAAATATTTAGATTTCGGCATTAAATAATCCATAGAGGTTGATATGCTGCCAAACAAAATGAACCAACAAAAATCCATATTTATAGTGAAATTATCAACAATACATATTTAAAGCAAACTGACCAACAATACATTTTCTCTGTAGTTGAAACCATAAAATTGCGTTCAAATATTTCCATTTTGGCATTAAATAACCCATAGAAGTTGATATACAGCTCAACAAACCAATCAACCAATCTTTATTTTAGGTAACAAGATTATGATAAAGATACTAATAAAATTTCGTTAGTTAATATAAAAAATAAATTTCGTAAAAAAAAAAAAAAAGAAAACGTTCCGGGAACTTTTTTTTTTTTTTTTTTAAAAATAAATATAAAGAAAATCACAAATTACTTTTGTTTCATAGCTGCACGGATTATACAACCTTCTGCTTTTTTTTTTTAATCATAAATAATCACGGATTATACAACCTTCTCTCACCGCCACTACCTTTCTTGTATTTTTAAATGCAATAAATAATCATAGCTTTCTTCAATAATTCAGGATTACTGATTTCAATCTTCATCTCACCGTTCACTAATGATCTTGTTGAACACCCGTTCGTTTCTTGGGTTTCAGTTGCTAATCCCTTTTGCAGACCATTGCTCAATTTTGTTTACATTTTTTTTCAAGACTTAGATCAATGGATGGTGACCAAACGGTGGCTGCTGAAATTGGCTATAGTTTATTATTAAGTTTATGGGACCTGACTAGGCGTCCATTATGGCCTTTCTAAATAATATGACGTTAGCCAGGAATATCAAGGTCTTCATTAATATTTTTTTTCTCTACCGTTTTGTAATCGAGGAACATTTGGGAGAGTCGTGTTAGGTGGAATACTTTCTTTAATCTACTATAAATCCTGTGTAGTGAGTACCGTCGAGACCCAGGGACCGGTATCAATTAAGCTGTGTTCTAATAATTTTCTCTCGCATCACCTGTAAAACTCTTCAGGTTTCTTGCTTCTTTCAGTTAACTAAAATCTTCAAAACTTTAAATGCAACATCAACTGCCATCTGCTGTCTTTTTGTGAATCAATTTTTTTTATCGTCCTTTTTCTCAGCAATTTTTTCTCAGTTTACTCATTTTTTGCCTTGCTTGAGGTGAAATGATTTAATAAAGAAAAATGTTGTGATGTAGAGGTTAGCACTAATCAGCTGCAAAAATTTTTGATATTAGATCAATGGATGGTGACTTTTCCAAACTGTTTTGCTGGTCCTTCTAACTGGTCTAAGTGGCACATGGTCCAAGGTAATACCCCCCTGTAGCCCCCGCCAGGTAGGTATTTTTGAGCCGCTAAGCTCGTTTTACTGTTTCGTTATTCTCAGTTCTTTATATGACAAATCAACTCACTAGGCGTCCAATAATTAATATTGAATTAACTTGCCTTTCTAAATAATATTATGAGCGTTAATATGACATTAGCCAGCGAATATCAAGGTCTTCAGTTAATATTTTTTTTCTCTACCGTTTTGTAATCGAGGAAACAGTTTGGGAGTCGTGTGTTAGGGTGGAATACTTTCTAATCTACTATAAATCCTGTGTAGCTGAGTACCGTCGGAGACCCAGGCAGTAGAAACTATTCATCACCGGTATCAACGGCCGCTGTACAATCTTGAGACCTCTAACAGGAAACCTTTTTTTTTTTTTTTACAGAGGCTCGGTTTGTCGTTGGAAGAGCTTTGCACAAGAGGTTTAGCACCGAGTGCCGATTACAACAACATTTCTGGTGATTAAACCCGATTAGGAGGTAATCATAATAGTGAATTTCATTTGCTTGAAAACTGGCTTTACCAAATCGAATCTTCATTTTGTCGAATGGTTCACTTCAACGAAAAATCGGAAGATAGAAAATTGAAAGAAGATAACTTATATATCTGAATAGTACTTAAAATTAAAAATTAAAATAGTACTTAAAATTAAAAATTGAAATAATATTTAAAATTAAAATTAAAATAGTACTTAAAATTAAAAAATAAAATAGTAATTAAAATTTAAATAGTGCTTAAAATTAAAAAAAATAGAATTTAAAAAAAATTATGTATCATTTAAAACTTTATTTAGAATACTTTTTTTTTCTATGAACTGATCACCCCGCTAAATAATTTATATTAAAATTATTATAGGTATCAAAACTATTTTCATTTTTAATAAACCTTTACTTTAAATATAATTTAATATACATAATTTAAATATAATTTAATGTACATAATTTAAATATAATTTAATGTGCATAAGTCTGTTAATGACACTAATATATTATTATTATTATTATTATTATTATCATCATCATCATTCGATTTCTGCTATGGACACACTACCTACCAAGTCTGCGGAAAGACCTAAGGCAGGTCGTGGTGTGTTGTTATGGCCACATTTCATGTTAATTTTTTTTTTTTTTTTTTTTATCTCCGATGAAGTTGCTAGCGTTACATAGACAAAGTTCTCCTTAGTGTGTGTGCTGTACTTAATAAGACAATTTTCTGTATGTCTCTTAAGCTGGGGTTTCCAGGGATTCTTTCAATGTGTTGTTTTGTTCCATTTTTTATAATTCCAAGTGCACCTATTACCACTGGTATTATTCTTGTTTTCAATTTCCACATTTTTTCTATTTCAATTTCCAGGTCTTTGTATTTTGATAGTTTTTTTTTATTTTTTATTATTATTATTATTATTATTATTATTATCATTATGCTTTGAATTTGCTTAATGTGTTACGAGCTGCCTCCAAGTTTCAACGAGATACCTCAAGAGACTGCAATCAACACATCCTGATTGCTGGTACAATTGGTTAGATATGTAGCTGACATTCCCAGCATCATGTTTCTTAATTGTATGATCTCCCATGATTGCATATCATAGTTTAACCCTTCATTAAAATGTGCAATTTGATGCTGTTGATAGAAGTACATGGCAGTATCATAAGCTTCTTGGGCTCGTCTGTTATCTCGAGGAATATTATTATTATTATTATTATTATTATTATCATCATCATTATTATTATTATTATTATCATTATTATCATCATCATCATCATCATCATTATTATCATCATCATCATCATCATCATTATTATTATTATTATTATTATTATTATCATCATCATCATTATTATCATCATCATCATCATCATCATCATTATTATTATTATCATCATCATCATCATCATCATTATTATCATCATCATCATCATCATCATCATCATCATCATTATTATTATTATTATTATTATCATCATCATCATCATCATCATCATCATCATCATCATTATTATTATTATTATTATTATTATTATTATTATAAATAAATTTAAAAATGAAATAATAATGAAAATTATAAATAAAATAAAATAAAACAATAACATAAAAACGTTGTATAAAATAAATCAAATAAATATTAAAATAATAAAAATAGTCCCAGTATGAAATAAAAAATGTTCCTGCCGGAAATATAAACATCCCATCAAAAGTCGTTAAATTCAGTTTCTTCGATACGAACCTTGGTACGAAAAACACGCGTGTAACTTCTCTCTGTGATATGGCTTGTAATACTACGGAGTAAATTCTCCCTTTTATCACATGTACCATAAAACAATTTTAACCTAATAAATACACACACGAATACACACAAAAAATATAAATAAATTGTATGAAATTAGCAGACAATTTACTATGCTTTTCCTGTACTTTGTGTAAGTTTATTTCTTGTCAAGTATGCTTTTATCACCGTCAACACAAGGCTAATTTCTGCTGCTATGATGTGAGTGATACCACACAATATTTTTGGTGACCACGGAATTGTGTAAGAAAAACAACCTATCCACCCATATATCTTCCGTTCTCTATTATTCACTATTTGGTCTTTCTGTAATTGATGTTGAGAAAAGTCGATCGTCATTAGAAATTCTCCTGTCAAGAGCAGACACCAACTCCTTTTCAGTGATTTCTAAACCATTAGTTGACTTTTCGACACCAGACTGGTTTACCTCTCTGGAACGTGGCCATTGTTGAACCGGGCGGCGACCAATCTGGTATGAATTTTTGTTTTTAGACATTTCTATAAATACTTTTGCGTTTTATCCTTAATCGTTAATGAATATTTGTTTGAAATTATTATTGCGCAAGGATTATTATCTAGTAAGATTTAAGAGCTTATCATTCCCATGAGTCATTGCTATACACTACCGGATGTCAAGTCGGTACTTCTTGGCCACGGGGATTTATTATTATTATTATTGTTGTTGTTGTTTTCTTTGTTGTGTTTTCAGTCTACATCTTTGTTTTACGAGTTGCCACCAATTTTCAGTCTGAAACCTCAAGAGACTGCAAGTCAAAACATCCCTATTTTTGGTGCAATTATGTGGATATATCTCTGACATTCCCAGTATCATGTTTCTTAATAGGTATGATGTCGCATGAATGTGTATCGTAGTTTAACCTTTCATTAAAATGTGCATTTGTATGTACAGATTAAGTTTATAAGCAGTTAAAATGTGTAATTAGATTAAATGTAGACCTTGAAAAACTGGAATTATGACATTTGTGTAACATTCAGTAAACTCATGGAAGAATCTTGAAAATATGAAGAAGAAATAATTATAAAATATTTAAGTTTCTGTGATCATATTTGTAGTAAAAACAGAACCAGTGAATAAACTTATACCAACGCTTTACTGCCCTTTACTCTGACTAATCGTCTCATATATATATATATATATATATATATATATATATATATATATATATGAAAAAAATATACAGAAAAAACAAACAAAAATCCTTATATACAATTATGCTGTTTTAATTCAATATGTCAAAGTCGGACGTTTCATCTAAAAACCATCTTCCGGACATATTCATGTATAATTATATTTTCAATTCAATATGTCCTGAAGATGGTTTATTAGACCGAAACGTCCGACGTTGACATATTAACATTAAAAACAGCATAATTGTATATAAGATTTTGTTTGTTTTTTCTGTATATTTTTCTTCATACTGTCGGATCTATATCCATATATTTGCTTATATATATATATATATATATATATATATATATATATATATATATATATATATATATATATATAATGGGATTTTTAACTCAGGGGTGTCTTTTTCCAGTAGGTGCCCAGTGTGTGTGAAGTAACGTATGAATGGGTCATGAATCCGATTAGCTGGGTATAAGATGGCTAGTGATGACCAACCTTGATCCATTTCCCCCCTTTACAAAAGACAAACACTGCTAAGATTGACAAAGGGCAGAAAGTTGTGGAGAACCACATTAAAGTATATAGTACACAGAAGATATCATTACTAGCATTGTATAGGATTGTCCGAAACTCTTGTCACCCCTCTAAAATATAATTTTTATTTTAGATAGCTGACACGAACTTCTACAGTTTGGAAGAGAGGCAGGGACCATCTGTACATTAATTATATACTTGACTTTTAAAATATATTTATTTTAATTATTTTTGCCTTTTATTAAATTCTTTCTACCCTATTGTTATAGGTAATTTTACTGATTTCTGTGGTCTTTGTTTTAAATATTATCACGTGTTCTAAATATATATATTTCTGGACATCTTCAAGATCTTAACCTATTTGGCTCAAGGGCGAATGTATGGGACACTCATTTAGGATCGAACTCCCTACTCAGTCGTAACAGTGCTAGTGAGATAAGTTTGCTAATCATTACACCACTGCAAGGTGCCCCCCCCCACGGAATGGCTTATCGGAGTTTGTGTGACTGCGAGCCTGCAGGAGAAGGCAAGAGACGTTGGCCATAGTCGATGGGAATAATTAGCGTAAGGAGCGAAGGAGAATTTATAAGCCGGATTAGTTAAAGGTGTCTATGTTTAAAATGAAGCCAGACAGTGTCAAGGTATCAAGATAAAATCGAGGAAAATATCCGAATATTATGATAAAAAGCAAAACGAGTAATGGAAGAGAAGTTGTTCGGAGGAAAAGGTTTACACACCGTAAATCGTTGTTGACATAAACAGAAGCTGCATCGATTTTGCGAACAAGGAAGAAAAAGGGAGACAACCACGAGATTGAACAACACAAACAGTTTAATCTGGAAACATAAAAGACAAATATAAGGTTTAACTTGCTGAAGTCTTGCTTTGTAATTTGATTTATTTGGTGTGCCAGGTGGGGGAATGTTTTGTTTATGGAGAAAATGAAATGTACGCTATTATCCCTTGCAAGATAGTAAATTCTCCGATTAAATCCGGAATAATAAACAACTTTCTAACAATAAAACTGGTAATCTCGTCGATAAAACAGGCTACATTATGACATTAAAAGGACAAAACACAGAAGGGAAGAAGGATAAATTTACACCGTAGATAATTTCGAGATTATTTCTATTTGCTGTCTCGATTTGTTTAACGATTTAACACATCGAGCGGATTAATCTGACCAAATATAAGTTTTAGCTTTTTTTAAAAAAAATCCAGCATAATGATTTCATATATTATGCGTGCAATGGGTGGGTGAGGTATTTCCCACTTAGTAAATAATTTTTCAAAATAGTGAAATTTTCGATTAGAAGCCAAGTCACAAAGATTGGTTGTTTTATTTTTATCTAGTTACATATCAAACTATGGGTAATCGAAATATTTAAATATTTTAAATTTTATACCTTCAACTACAGATATTTTGTACATAATTATATACTTTCAAGACAAATGTTAGAGGAATTTTGTATTTGGTAAAAACCCCACGAGAAAAATAGTTCAAACAAATATTTGAGGTGACATTTAATTTAAACTGACACACAGAGATAGACGATAAATTTATTAACACACAAAATTGCAAGAATGACACAAAACCTTTCTAAGAACAAAACTGGTAATTTTGACGATAAGGCATCTAAATTATTATAATATAGGGATATATTTCTAAACGCATGAATAGCATAGAATCATACTTATTATAAAACCCAGGTTGTGTGTGTGTGTGTGTGTGTTCGTTTATATATTGGATCGGATTTCCGATATTTTTCAACCGATTTCAACAAAACTTCACAGGACTGCGTAAAATTACCTTGCGGTGGTTCTGACAGCGCCAAAAATTGGAAAAACACAATTGTTTTTGCACGAAATCAATTTGAAAATACGATTAAGAGGCATCGCTGTCGCGAGAATGAAAGGAGGACAACTCATATCGAGTTATACTTATTATAAAACCCAGGTTGTTTGTGTGTGTGTGCGTGTTCGTTTATATATGGGATCGGATTTCCTACATTTTTCAACTGATTTCAACAAAACTTTACTTTTTGTTTGGCAGGTAGTGTTTCTTATTGTCTTGCACAGTTTTTTCTTTATTTTTACATTCAGAATGCTTTAAAAATTCCATTTACAAGACAATTGTTTATAATAAAATTCTATTCAATCGGTAGACTCATAACGATTGAAAATAATGTTTTTGTTTGAGTTTGGGTTTGACCAATTCGTAAAAAAAACCCAAAAACAAAAAAAAAAAAAAAAATCTAATTAAGACATGCGTGTCCGTTAACCTTAAACAATAATCTTTGTCAATTTTATTTTTCAGTCTTTTTGATGGTCGATACTTGATCTATCTCTTACTGTTAAATCCCCGGGCAACGCCGAGCTCTACTGCTAGTTGTTAATATTTCGTACATACAAGATTCTATCTAATAAAATGAAAAAAAGTTCTACCCGGTTCTTCTGAAGATCATCCAGGTCAGCAAATTTGGGACAAACGTTTCGTGCTTAATCTTTCCCGATTCCAAAGAACCTTTTCGAAATGAATTCTTCAGACAAATTCCTATTCCCAACAATTTGTCACAGAAGACGTCATTTTCTTTATTCCAAGTACTAGAGGAACAAAGGAAATTTTTCGAAAGAATAGATTAAAATCTGCGAATCCCTAAATCCTGTCCCGCCATCAATTTACTCAGGATTATTATTATTCCCTTCAGCACGTAGTCGATCATGGCTCTCCATAATTTCCTGTCGTTTGTAGCTTTTAATAAATTGTCTTTTTGCTATTTTCCCTAAACCTTGTTTGGCCAGTCATTTACTCAAGGTCATTCTTCTTCTATGTGCCGTGTCCCTTCAGGACGTAGTCGATCATGACTCTCCACGATTTCCTGTCCTTTGTACCTCTTAATAAATTTTGTATTTTTGTTATCTCCCCTAAACCCTGTTCCGCCATCTATTTACTCAAACTCATTCTTCTTCTGTGTGCCATGTCCCTTCAGTGTGTAGGCGATTTCTTGTCATTTGTAGCTCTTAATAAATTTTGTCTTTTTATTATTTCTTCGAAGTTTTGTTCCTCAATCCATTTACTCAAGCTCATACTACTTCTATTATGTTCCATGTCCCTTCAGTGTGTAGGCGATCATGGCTCTCCACAATTTCCTGTCCTTTGTAGCTCTTAATAAATTTTGTCTTTCTGTTACCTCCCCTAAACTTTGTTCCGCTATCTATTTACTAAAGCTCGCTAGGTAGTTTATACGTTGTTTTCTTGTCAGCCTTGCCTGCAAACTGTCCTGTGAGTATTCAATTTGTCAAGCCCTCTTATCTCATTATGCACCCTAGAAATTGCAACTGTAGCTTCCTGATATCAGGTGTAAGTGTCCTTTTTGTTTCCGTATTCTCTACAACTTGGTCGTTGTTGACATGTTCGGTCCATCCTTCTGCAGAATCAGATTGATTCTATTGATTCAAGCCACTTCTTCATCTGTGAGGAGATTATTCAGCATCCACTGCCACATGGAAGGACAGATATCACGTCACATTTAAGTGCTCTTTTCTTTGTTTCTAACGGAATGTTTCTGTTTAAGGAGTTTAGATGTACGGCTTAGTGCGAAACGTGGTAGAATAAAAGGAAATGTTGAAAACAGAGAAGAAAAGAAATGAAGTGAATCGAATCAATTTTCCCAGTAGGGAGGGCTAACTTGGCTTGAAAGACTGTCATTAAACACACTGAGCTCGTTCACCGATAACTGGCGACGGTCGGAAATTGGCAAATTACCACGGCACCAAAAGGGTCCCAGGTGAGAATCTGATACAGATGTGGAATGTGAGCTTTATTATTAGCTTTTGGTTCACAGAGTTTAGGCAGTTTCTACAATCTCTGTTATCCCCCATGGAGAAGATTAATATAACTGCTCGGTGCGATGTCTTACATCGTTTTATAATAATAATAATAATAATAATAATAATAATAAGAAGAAGAAGAAGAAGAAGAAAAGAAGGATCTATCTATCTATCTATCTATCTATCTATCTATCTATCTATCTATCTATCTATCTATCTATCTAAACCTATTCACATCTATATATCTATCTATCTATCTATCTATCTCATCCTATTCATATCTATCTATCTATCTATCTATCTATCTATCTATCTATCTATCTATCTATCTATCTATCTCAACCTATTCCTTCCTTCCTATCTATCTATCTCAACCTATTCACATCTATCTATCTATCTATCTATCTATCTATCTATCTATCTATCTATCTATCTATCTATCTATCTATCTATCTATCTATCTATCTATCTATCTATCTATCTATCTATCTCATTTCACAAGTATCTATCTATCTATCTATCTATCTATCTATCTATCTATCTATCTCATCCTATTCATCTATCTATCTATCTATCTATCTATCTATCTATCTATCTATCTATCTATCTATCTATCTATCTATCTATCTATCTCAACCTATTCACATCTATCTATCTCAACCTATTCACATCTATCTATCTATCTATCTATCTATCTATCTATCTATCTATCTATCTATCTATCTCAACCTATTCACATCTATCTATCTATCTATCTATCTATCTATCTATCTATCTATCTATCTATCTCAACCTATTCACATCTATCTATCTATCTCATCCTATTCATCTATCTATCTATCTATCTATCTATCTATCTATCTCAACCTATTCACATCTATCTATCTATCTATCTATCTATCTATCTATCTATCTATCTATCTCATCCTATTCACATCTATCTATCTATCTATCTATCTATCTAAACCTATTCATTCTATCTATCTATCTATCTATCTATCTATCATCTATCTATCTATCTCAACCTATTCACATCTATCTATCTATCTATCTATCTATCTATCTATCTATCTATCTATCTATCTATCTATCTAAACCTATTCACATCTATCTATCTCAACCTATTCACATCTATCTATCTATCTATCTATCTATCTATCTATCTATCTATCTATCTCAACCTATTCACATCTATCTATCTATCTATCTATCTATCTATCTATCTATCTCAACCTATTCACATCTATCTATCTATCTCAACCTATTCACATCTATCTATCTATCTATCTATCTATCTATCTATCTATCTATCTATCTATCTTAGTTCTTTATCGCTTTTCTTATTTATCTATCTCAGTTTCTTCATCTCCCTCTCTCTATTTATCTTCCTATCTATCTGGTAATATATATCATGCTTCCTCAAGGCAATTTACTGTAAAGTAACAGAAGAAAAGACGGCATTTTATTCTATTTTTGCTCTTCTCTCCAGAGTGACCCTATTTCTATTCATATTCTAAATATAAAGCGACATTTCTAAGCCTTTGGTGGCATAAAATGCATATACACGTCATGAGTTACCTTCTCGGCAAAATACGCCATCCATCTTAGGAATTTTCGCGAATTTCGTTAAGAATAACTTTTCAGAAAAAAAAAATCTTGTCATACTAAAATAAAATCTAATCTTTATATAAAACGCACATATATGAAAATAATATTCGCTAATATTAAGCGATATTAGTTGATAAGCCTTAGAAAGCCAACCAATCAATCAAGCAATAAATCTTCGATACATCTTTAGTAAAATTCTGCAGATTTGTATATGAAAAACCTTTCGACGAAATTTTAATTTAGTTTTCATCAAAAGTTTTAATTTAGTTTTCATCAAAAGTTTTATCCACCAAAGCGTTTCACAGCGATCGAAAACGTTAATAATCGGTTCGTTTAAGGTCAGGTAAATATGGCGGGTGGGGTCGAACAGACCAATCGAGCTGCAATATTTACTTGATGTATGCGCATGTCACCATTGAATTGTCACGGACACGTAGGGTAACACAATTTTTCAGTATGTGTACTTAGTAATTAGAAAGCATTGGTCCTGTGCAGCAAGAGTAAAACCTCCTTTAACCCTGCACTGCGTAACCACTGATATTATTATTATTATTTTTATTTTCTTTGATTTCTGGCGTTTACACATTTCTTTCCGGGTCCCGCCCAGGGACCTAAGGTTAGAAATGGCGTCATGACACTTTCCACTGACAAAAAAAAAAAAAAAAGGAAAAAAGATTACATAGATAAAGCCCTTCGTAAGGTGTGGGCTGTACTTGTCAGAACAATTTTCTGTATCTCCTTGAGGCGTGGACTTCCAGGTATCCCTTCAATTAGTCTACTGGAATCTTTTCCAACCAGTCCTAGGGCTCCAACTACAACAGGGATTGTTGATGTTCCCATATGCCACATTTTCGCGATTTCTATTTCAAGGTCCTTGTACTTTGACAACTTTTGAATATCTTCAAAGATACATTGCAGTCGGCAGGGACTGCCATATCAATAAGGAGGCACCGTTTTTGTTTATGGTCTTTAATAACAATATCTGGGCGGTTGGCCTTGATTGTTCTGTCAGTGTGTATTGTGTAGTCCCATAGAATTGTAACAGGTCCCATCTCCGTAACCGGGTCTGGGTGGTGTTCATACCAGTTTCTTTCAGTTTTCTTCCGTAGAAGTTGCAGATTTTCCAGTGCAGATATTGGCCCACTCTGTCATGTCGGGTTTTATATTCAGTGGGTGCCAACACCGTACAACCTGCTACAAGATGATCAATCGTTTCTGGATATTTATCACAGAATCTGCATTTTGGACTGACACAATATTTTAGTATATGTGCTTGATAATTCCTAGTTAGCAAGCATTGGTCCTGCGCAGCAAGGATAAAACCTTCAGTTTCCGCTTTCAACCCTGCACTACGTAGCCACTGATGGGTACGGGTTTTGTCTACGTCAGCTTGTTTGGTACGGGCAGAGTATTGGCCATGAAGCGGTTTATCTTGCCATCGCTTCTGTAACTGGTCGGTTGCATTCGTCTTAGCTATCTTTTTTTTAGGTATTTTGCAGTTTCAGCCGGTGTATTTTGTAGTTGCATCTCTACGCCCATTTGGAACTCCATTTTGAATTTGTTGGCTTCCTTCATTACGGAGTAGAGACGCTTACTACTTTCATGTTCCTTAACGCACACCATCATCCAGTCTTCTGTAGTTTCCAAATATCTTTGGAGGCCAATTGTTGTAGTTTTGTAGGACAGTTCTAGTTGAACTAATCCTCTGCCTCCTTCTGGGCACATACAGACGGTCGACATCAGCTTTGGGATGATGCATGCGATAGCAAGTGAGTAGCTTTCTCGTTTTGGCATCCAGTCGCTTAATTTCAGCTATGGTCCAGTTAAGGACATTAAAGCTGTATTGCACCACAGGGACAGCCAATGTGTTTATGGCTGATATCCTGTTTTTTGAGTTCGGCTCAGTATTTAGTACCAGACGTACACGCCTGTAGTATTCTTTTCTTATTTTTTCCTTCATTTTTGGGGTGTTGTATGCCATCTCCTTCGCTAATTCCTAGGTACTTATATGCTTCACCATGCTCTAGTTCCCTAATCTTTGTGACAAAATCTAAATCTATTAAGGGTGTTTCTGTAATTCTACCTTTCTTGAAAGTTACTTTTGCACATTTATCTAATCCGAAGTCCATACCTATGTCGTCACTGAAGTATTTTACAATATTGAGGAGGCCTTTCAACTCATTGTCGTCTTTGGCAAAGAGTTTGAGATCATCCATGTAGAGTAGGTGATTGAATATTTTCTTATTTATTTTGTAACCATAGCTACTGTTGTTCAGTTCATGTGTAAGAGGGATTAAGGATAAACAAAACAGAAGGGGTGACAGAGAGTCTCCTTGAAAGATTCCACGTCGGATATTCAGACGGTTGGATATGGCAGTGCCCCCGTGTGACTAAGGTATAGTTTGGTGTTCCACATTCCCATGCTGTGCTTAAGGAAATTTAATACCACAGGAGAGACTTTGTACATTTCAAAGTCTTAAGGATCCAAGAATGTGGAACACTATCAAAGACTTTACGATAATCAATCCACGCTGCACTTAGGTTCCTGCGTCGTCTCCTGCTATTTTCCAGGATCATTTTATTTATCAGAAGTTGATCCTTGCAGCCATATGAACCTCTTCTGCATCCCTTTTGTTCCAGCGGGAGAGTGCTGTTTGTTTCGAGAAAGGAATAAGTACGGTTCGTCAATACAGACGTGATCAACTTATACGTTGTGGAGAGACATGTTATCGGTCTATAATTTTTCGGGTCGTCTGTTTCAGTTGTTTTTGGTATGAGGTATGTCATACCTTCAGTAATCCATTCCGGGGTTTCATAGGGATTATTTACAAGCGTTGATAATGTTTTTGCAAGAATTTCATGGGTAGATGTGAGATGATACAGCCAGAAATTGGGCAACTTGTCACTTCCTGGGGATTTCCACTTTTGGGATTTCGTTAGAGCTTGCCTAACATCATCTGTGGATATATTTTCCCATTCTTGCAGAGGTGTATCCAGCATTCGTTCTTCTTCACGCCGTATCCACTCTGCATTTGGGTTATACTCCTTTGGGCTGCTCCAGATATTTTCCCAGAATGTCTGTACATTATCAATCGATGGTGGCCTTTCTACATGTATAGGTGTTTTTCCAATTTCCCTGTAAAATTTCTTAAGATCTGTTCGGAATATTTTATTTTGGCGATAGAACCTACAACGTTTTTCGTATCGTCTTGTTCTCTGCGCCTTCAGCTGAAGTTTCTGCTTCAGCATTTCCTTGATTGATGGAATATCATTTAGGGATTTAATGTTATATTTCCGCTTGATCTTTTTGAATTTACGTGTGGAAATATTAGGGTTTCTGGTGAGCTCATCTAATATAGAAAGCTCACATCTGATTTGTTTTATTTCTCGAATCAGTTTGGTTTTTCAAGCTGGTTCTCTGTGTCTGTTAATTTTATTTATTGTCTTGACTCCAAGCTTCCGAGTCGCTGCTAAAGCTGTGGCGTATATGACGTTGTTAACTTCTGTGATGTTTCCCGGTGGTTTATCTGTTAACAGTGTTTCCAGAGCAGCATTGTATATTTTCACGATGTGCCTGTTGGAGTTCGTCATATGGATTTTCGGGAGCTGGTCTCTGACAATTGTGTGAATGTTACTCTGCTGAGCACTTGGATGACGTCATTTTTCGCTTCGGTGAT